>JAPDHF010000006.1:95215-533296 GCA_027945245.1 Fusarium irregulare
GGCTTCATAACGAAGTCGAGCCCTTTCTTCAGCTTCTGCCATTACTTGAGCATCTTCTTGTGCTTGTCTTAACATATCCGCTCGCTCCGCCTCGAGTCTTGCTCTTTCAACTTCCTTCTTAGCCTCCTCTTCAGCCAGTCTCATGTCTTTCAATCTCCGATGGAAAGCCTCCTCGGCCTCTCTTTGAATTTCAGCTTCAGTCTCTCTTTGCTTGTCTGCAGCTACTTGGTCTTCTATCATCATCCCCGCATCTTCGCCATTGTGATCTTCATCACCACTGTCATTGCTCTCATCTTCATTGTCAGTCTTCTTGCCTTCTCCGTCGTCTTCGCCCACCTCCCCAATATCTGGTAAGGTAAAGAGAGCAAGCTCTTCGAGGTGACGCCCTATGTGCTTCTCATACTGCTTCTCGGAAACCACTTGAAAATCGAAACAAAGAGGGCATTGGCCTTTGGCCTTTGCTGCATTCGCAACGCTGCTTAATTCAACCAGGGCTTGTATCTTGTCTGAAGATATCTCATGTTTGTGCGATGCCTCAATATGTCTTTCGAGGCTTTCGGGAATATCATACTTTGCATTGCATCCGAGTGGACACTGCCATAATCTCCAATGCCCACGTTTCATGTGCATCACCCAGTCTCTGCGGCGCATATAGAGATGTTCTGGTGTTTTGCAAACATTTGAGAGACAAACGTAGGGTCGAAGATCTTTAAAGACGTGTTTCCTTTAACCATGTTAGAGTAATCAGCCGCTTCACCAGGCACGAGTAAGCATACTTCCAACCATATCTAGTGTCTATTGACACGACGTTTTGACAGAACGGACACTTAAATGGTCCGTCATAGTACTCCCTTGGGAGAGAGGGTACCCGCAGCTGGGTTGAATCGGGGTTTGACGTGGCGTACGAAGTTGCCGACGCATTAGAATCGGCGTCGTCCGCTATGGTGAACCACGTTGAGCATGTCTCATCTGAATCCTTGAGATGATCAGGGAGGGAAGATGCCACCGTTGTTGCTTGCTCATCCTCATCCTCATACTCGACTAATCCCTGAGCTAGTCGATTTTTGTGCTCCTCTCGGTACTTCAAGTAGAGCCTCCGACGAGCCATGGCTCTACCAAGCCTCTTCGCAAGTTGTTCACTCACGTTATCGAACTTTTCTCTGACATGCTTGGCATCCCAGTGCACATACGACTCGATAAGACCATCGTCTTCCCGGGCTAGGTACCGACTATGAGGTGACGGGTTGCTTAATGTGATAGATAGCCTAAGGAGACAGGATATTACGTGGGCAACCTCATCGAGTGTCTTTGTCATCTCGGACTTGTCAGAGTCTTCATCATCGTTGAAGTAGTCGGCTAAGTCGGCTTCCACTTGGTCATAGCTATCATCAGAGGTATCAGAGCTAACCTCTTGGTTGGTAAGGAGGACGCCTAAGTACTGATTAGGTATTCGTCTTGGAGGAGGAGACTGGAAGTAGATACCTCGTTCGATCGAGCCGCACAGATCACTGAGCAAAGAGATGACCAACTTCCGGATATAGGACGCATCACGTAACCTATATTCAAGAGATCGGCTCCCAGATCCACGGTGTGCTCCTAAGTTGCCCGCCCAGAGCTTGAATCTTGATAAGTAAAGTCTGACTTGCGAAGCTTGTTTATGGTCATCTTCCAGCGCCAAAGTAAGTGACTCAAACAGGGCAAGGATGTGATTTACCAAGCCGGCAATCCCAACTTTAGTGCCGGACTGAAAGTGACTTTCCATTCTTTGGTTCTCAACAGCGAGGTTCGAAGCGTCTTTAGAGATGATTGCAGTCAATCATTGGGCTTTTCACGTCGGTGCACGAAAACCCGACTTCACAGTTGTGTTTGTTTGACAGCCTTATCTTCAAGAAATAGCCCGTGCACATATGTGTCCTCGTATGATTGGATGCGGCCATCTCGATACCACATTTTGGTGCGGGGTTTGCATATCCAGGACTTACCCAATTTCTTAAAGTACACAGTGAACTTAATCACTCATCGATGTACCCAAGCTCATGAGAACATCATGTCCGGCTTCGAAGTTGTAGGCGTCGTACTTGGCGTCCTGCCACTAGCTATCGAAGCGCTGAAATCATATAGGGCCATCTTATCGCGGATTCGAAGTGCAGATCGTGACCTAAAAGCCCTTATTCAAGACCTAGAAACAGAAAGAGTTCGCCTGCAAACAACATGCGAAATACTGCTCGATGGGATTGCGCCACTATCACGGATTGACGATATAGTTAAGAACCCTTTTGGGCCAGAGTGGAAGCAATTCGATGACAACATCAGGGGACGACTATGGACTAGTATCGACGCGTTCAGAGACAATGCCAGAGAAATGCAAGAGGCGGCTCAAGAGCTAAGTGAAAAGCTGGGCCTCAGCGCTAATAATCAGGTAAGCATAACACTCTGTATAATAGATGCCAGTAATGGTAGCTTATTCATTGAGTTTAGACCAAGCTTAACAGCAAAAAAGCAATCCTAGAAGAATACAGGAAAAGAGCATCCTTCTCGCTAAGAAAGAAAGATTATGAGAGTATTATCTCTCGGATAAAGGCAGCGAATTCAGTCTTGCACGATCTCGCCGACGACAACCGGAAACTTGAGCCTAGCAGAAAGCGACGATCGCAGATCAGGGTCATCAGACTTCTTCGGGGTTTATCTCAAAGTATTTTTGACGCCCTGAAAACTGCGGTCACGTGCCAGTGCATTCATACGCACGACCTGTGCCTCGAGCTGGTACCGAGGACAGCAACACTTATACCCACTGACGCGGAGGACGAATTGGCTAGAAGTCTCGACTTCCATCTGATGCTAGGGTCAAATGAGAACTCGGGTACTGGCACCAAGCTCTCTTCTAGAGACACTGGGGAAGCTGGTGCTCTAGAAGGACCGCATCGATGGGACAGTTTCCGACTGCAGCTTCAGCCCACGATCGAACAAACCAAAGATCAGTCTTCACCTTTGACTATTCCCTACAGTGGAAGCAGACCTGTGTCTCCACGTCCAAGAGTTCGGTTTGGTGGATTATTTGGTTTCTCGTCAAAGTTAGAGTCGACATCATCAGAAGAGGTTCTGGCCGGAAAAGCTTCCACTAACGATGAAACATCGGTGTCGAAACCCACAACATCACCGCCTGTACTCAAAACGGATCTATGCCAGGCTATAATAGCGTGGCATAAAGGGAAAAAGAAACCAGACGCCCCATGTTGCGGATATATCGCGGACCCTCATCGCACGTTTGGCCTTTACCCACAGAGCTACTACCCAACACCCAGCCCAGCTGTCACGTTACGCCATCTACTGATGGACTATAATGAAAACCGAGAATACGATCTCTTGGAAAGGCTGAGAGTAGCGCTTGCCATCTCGATGAATATCCTCTACTTATATAAAACCCCATGGCTAGCGCGTATCCTGAGTCTGGACGACATCGTATTCTTTCAGAAAAACCAAAAGACATACGATCCGTATTCCAAGACTTCTTATTCCAGAACATTCGTAAAGTCCCGTGTGGAAACGGTACCTGCGAAAGCTTTACCGCACAGAAAGCCTTCCAAAGCTAGCAACCCGATCCTCTTGTCTCTCGGTGCGATGCTGATACAGGTAGTAACCGGAAGACCTGAGCCAGCACTAGACATGACAATGGCCTCGAATACAGATCTTGCATTCATAATGGAGAAGCGGAAAGCCGGCCTCCAGTTGAGGGACAAGGTCTTGGAGGAGGTAGGCGAAAACTACTTACTGGCAGTGGAGTGGTGTCTGAATAACGTGTTGGGTATCATGGGGCTGGAGAATGAAGAGTTTTGTCAGAGCTTTTATGAAGGGGTTGTGTTAAGACTGGAGAAAGATATTGAACTACTCAGTAAGTCCTTTTAGCCAAGGTTCTAGAAACAGCTATTATGATACTTGTACACGGGAAAATAATACAGCAGTCCCTTCGTCATAAGGTTATGTAAAGTTACGAAACTGTTCTAGAGAAAAGTGTACCCAATCCTGATTTCGAGATTGGTCCGGGAATTATCAACTTTACTTTCTCGACCTAGGTGGTTGACTTGGCGGGATGGTGTCGGAGGGTCAGCTGACAGGGGGTCAAATGTCAGGGTTCAAAGTCTAGTTCCAGGTCTGGAGCCTAATACGTGCCTCTGTTGGTCCCTCCCTGTAGAGAACAGGGGGCGCATGCGGCGTAACTTGGTATTTAAAGCGTGCTTGTTGGCCGAATGTGATAAGCGGGGTTTTTTTTCTTTCATTTAATTTAGTTAAATCGCATCTTCTTTCAATGTCTTCTCCAAATACCCCCGGCATGTCGTCAATCTCGGTCACGACCACGGCCGCAGCGCTGTTGGCGTTGACTACACCGTTTCAACAACCGACCGGCTGTGATTCACATTTCACCACCACTAGTCTTGTAACAACTTATTTTGACGACACTACTTACACAGTACCTCTCGTTGTTTCAGAGCGGGTCGACTCATGCTATCCATCTGATTGGGACTCTGTAGCGCCAGAGAGTCGTCTCCACTTTAGCCCTGCTGTATGTCCCAGCGGCTGGACTTACTATGAGATGGAAGAGAGCGGAGAGATGGCCTCGACAGCCTACTGTTGCAATAGGTTAGTTTCCACATGTTTTCTAAACGATCTCTTGATCTTCAGCTTTCTGGTTCGAGATACTGATATTACCTATACTTTCAGTGGCTATAGCTTGACGTATGACGCAGTCCTCTACAGCATTCTCTCGAATGCATGCGGACGCTGGATGTCAAATAACACCATGAGGCTTGATAGCGACCGCAGATCTATAACCGCGGAGGACACATATGTCGTACATGAGGCTTGGGCGATAACTTGGGCGTCAGACGATAGGGCAACCCTCACACCATCACTTCCAACATTGACTAGTGGTAAACGAGTGCCAATGTGGACGCCCGGCCAGCATATCCCAGACGGCAAATACGACCGGAAAGAGGATAACGGAAGCTTGGGCACTTTCTACGAACCAGAATCGGTGGTTGTATTTATTGTGCTTCCCGTTCTTGCCGGTTTGGGCATTTTCTCGTGTATTGGATGTTGTGTAGCATCCCGGGTAAAGAGGAAAAGACGAGAGAGAGAGGCTTTGGAAAGGGCTGGAAATGAGAATGTAGCGGTAACGACTTTGGTGGAACTTTAGAATATATCACCAAACGGGAATAGGAAATGATGAGGTTGAAAAAGCGTTAGAGTTGACGACAGATCTTTGTAAAGGGGAACAAAGATTCAGATTATATTATAGACCTAAAACTAAGCACTAGTAATATTTAATAGTTACCTTTTTTGCAATATATCTATCTCAATATTATGCTTATCTCTTTTCTCCTGGAGTCGTATTGAAAACTAAGATTAAAAGTTTACTGTATTATTAATTGCTATGCTTTATATCCTGCTGTGTTATCTGTAGGCTCTATTCTTAGGTTGTTACGAGTACTAAAAGGTTAATAAGTCATATTTATCTCTTCATCTAATTACAAATCCGCAATGTAAATACCCATAGTCAAGGTTCCGGACCCCTCATCCTTTGGGCAATGTAGCTCCTAATGCTATAACCTATAATTAAACCACTGTTCTAAGTCAGGCAATAAACTCAACTCTGCATAATCAGGCAAAGCACAGTCAACAATACCTCCTACCGTCTCAGAACTCTGAGAGCCCACAAATGATCCTCCAAGAAAATTCAATATTTGATTCTCCTGCGTAGGAAGCTGCAGTTCTTCTGAGGCAATCTGCTGTGTAGCGACCCAGTCTCGAAACTGACGATAACCATCTTCGGCCACCTCGATACTTCCTGCTTCTTCATTCGCATGGAGGTTCAACTTCCCAGATGCAGCTTCCAAAGCCGCCACTGCACACCTCTCGCTGCTTGTCGAAAACACACCAGTCGATATCTCCCTCAAAAGCTCCATACCCTTTTTGCTAGCGTCCTGGAGCTGTTTGCTTTTATCAGAGACACATTTTGCCACCAGAACTAAGATAGCGGCGCAGCAGGAACTGAACTCGGTATAGGATGACTTTGAAAGACTCCTTTCCTCTTTGAGAAGCTGACAAAGATCGATTGTAGCCGCGGCACTTTTAACGCAGTCATCAGCCAAGGCCTTTCGTAGCCTTAGCCATTCTGAAGCAGGGGCCGCTTTGTCCTTGTGGTCGGAATCGTCGAGTATAAAGGACCGACCGATCAGAATGTGAAATAGATGGTATGTGAGGGCGAGATGTACGTTGGATCGAAACAACGACTTTCCGGGAGTCAAATCTCGACAACAGTCTTCTTGTGACAGGCTCTGCCAGTAAATGTAGTGTCTCTCCCTAACCTTGATGATGTCTTGTAATGTCTTGATACACTTCCATTGACTACTGGCCTTCCGGGACAACCTGCTCCTGGTGAGTATGGAATCTAAAAAAGATGAAAAGGACAAGCAAAGTTACATTATATCTCGAGCATCCTCTATAAGAATAGTGAGCTTCAACATGGCTATAATATTCTGGAAGGTGTTGATTCGCCCTTTTGGCTGCAGTTCTTCCATGTCGGTCGGCAGCATTGTATCAGTATCTGATCTTGAAATTGAGAAGGGTTTCCCATGAAGGATACAAATTCGACTATAGAATGTCAGTCAATGCCGTGCAAACTATAGTTTCAACAAACCGTTCTAGTGCATACGCAGTCCACCAAACTCTCTTTCTCATCTCTTTGTCTCTGGGAGATAGGTCACTCCTCTGCTGTATTCTGAACTGCGTTGCTGCCTTGACAGCAATTCCGAAATACGTGCATGACAGCCCCGCTGGGTCGATGGGAAGCATGTAGATACCGAACAGTAGAAACGCCTGTACACTCTCGATTGAGTCCATAACAAGGAGATCTGGTATAAAACTCGATGCTTTGCGATAGAACGTCAACGCAAGAGTATCATCCATTGTTTGGCTAATACTGTATGCATCATGCAGGGAGGCATCTCGGGGTAAGGATTGATGTAAGTGTAAAAATTGTATTCCGAGAGCGAATACCATGAGAGAGACACAGACCCAGGCGGTATCTTTCTTTCCAACTTGAGTTGGGTTGGAGTAGAATTGATCGAGTTGCTGTCGAAGTGTTTCCTCGCAGATATAGAAATAATTTGTTTGTGCAAAGTCAAAAAATACATCAAGGAGAACGAAGGCGGACGCAGGCGGTGGGAACAGTGATACGGCTTCGTGAACAACCATGTCTCGAGACAGAAGCTGTCCAGGGGGGGCCGTGTTGCTTACCGAGCCTTCTGTATGAAAGTACTGCGCGTAGGAATCACGGTTAGATTCATCTTTGAACCTCGGGTAGAGCGGGCGTTGATTACCTCGTAGTCGGAGTCATTGAGCTGGTCCTTGAACTTTTGCTGTAGGCGACGAGAAAAGGCACCATGTGAGAATTCCGCATGAACTGACATCATACTAGTATCAGCCTAGGGGCTCTTGGCGTATAGGTAAACGACCCACCTGTCGACGCAGAGGACGTCGTGTCTGTGCTCACATGACCTGTAGCATCATTGCTTGAGTCTTCATAATCCTGGCCGTCCATCAACTGTGGCAAAGGCGCGTTGTCTGACGAAAGTTTGCTGATAACAGTCTCGAGATCTTCTCTGTTGCACTGCTCGAGTCCAGTGAAATATCGCACGATATGCTCCAATGCTCGAATGCGCTCTACCTCAAAGAAGCCAGCTACGTCATCAGGTGATATGGCCTGAGACTCCTTCTCTGGGACTGAAGCCGCTCCAGGTATTCGACTTCTCCTGAAGCGATTGCTGAACTCGCATGATCGGCCCAATCTGCTACATCTATCGCAAGGAACGGTACCAATGCACTTTTCCTTTACTTTGCGACAGCTGTCACATCTAGAAAGTGTAAGTACCATGATACGAAAGTGTCAAACAACAGTAGCGATGATGTCAGAGGTGGCACTCACGCTCTTGTTGTCCTCCTTGTTTGTGATTTTCTCGGATAAGGAGAAGATGGCCGGTAATCCTTCTCTGTCCTGTCTGTGGCTTGTACCCTTGTGTTGGAAATCATTGGCACTAGCGTTGACTACTACAGTTTAAGAGTATCCAAAAAGATCGATTAAGTTAAGTCAAAGCACGTTCGTAGAGAAAACATGGGTGCCTGTGGTTTTTGAAACAGAAGTTAGTGGCGAAGGCGACTTCGTAAGGGAGGCCGCAGATTTCCGTTAGTGGGGCACCGGTTGTCAAAGTTCCCGGGCCGGCCACCCAAACTACTAGCTGTTTAAAGTTAGCTTTAAACAGCCTTCAGTAGAGATTGAAAGCTAATTTATTGGATGGTTTGTATGATTAAAAGTGTTGTCTTATTAAATACGCATTGCAGGCATATTTATCACCAGATGTGTCACTAGCAGACCCCGAGTAGAAGCATGAATCGATATCAATTGGAATAACCAGTGACTAGGTCATTGGCATATTATAGCTTTTATCGATATCTACCTGCTGGCAAGTTCCTTCTCCAACGCGTCTGCCATATCGCCCAATGTGGCAAACTTCCAGTCATAAACAGGGTTTTCCCGATTACCCATGATCGCTCCCGGCCTCTCGATCCAGCTTGACTTGATGCCAAACTTCTTAGCGGGCTGATGGTCATGATACTGACTCTGCGCTGTCTGTAGCACCTTCTCCTTAGGTATTCCGAATTTTGATTCGACCTCGCGCAGCATGTACTCAAAGTTCCTTGGGCTAGGCTTATAGCTGCCAACGTCCTGAGCAGTAATAACGAGGTCAAAAGGAACGCCTTGTAGAGGCCCCGAGTTACTACCAGAGAATGACTCGCGGTCGACATTAGAGAGGACGACAAGCTTGTAGTGCTTGCCTAGGCGGCGTAAGGCGTCAACGGTGTCGGGAAAGGCGGGCCATGACCCGACAGAATCGCCAAAGGCCTTGTCTTGCTCTTTAGTGCTAGAGAGGCCAAGGCCCTGTGCAATTTGAGGATGGATAGTGGTGAGAAGCTCAGAGTATGCTAGATCGGGGGTCTTGTCTTGCTGGGCCGCCTCAGCCTGATGGTAAACATTCAAAAGATGCTCTCGAGAGAATTCGGCACTGTTGGCCTCGAGCAGCGGCTTGAGACCATTCAGAACGCCTGTCTCCCAGTCGATAAGAGTGCCATAGACGTCAAAGGACAGGAGGTTGTAGTCTGAGAGGTTGCTCATGGTGGAAATGGTGAGAAGTGGGGTTGTACTGAATATGCGACAACGATGAAGTGAGTGTTTGTGAGCAGGGATCAGTGTTCAAACAGCAATTATTTATACAAAAATCACAGTCTTGATGCTCTATCAAAATGATAATGATGTAAGGTATGATATGAAAGCTTGCGTACGGAATCCGGGGTGAGTGACTCCGGTGCCGGGTCAAGATGGTTAATTGAGGAGTCGACCGGCACACCAGGCATGGGATCGAATTGGGATGCCGGTCGTGCGTGCCGTGCCGGGAACATCGACTTCCCACCTTCCTTTTTCAGCCACGCGGCGTTTGCCGAAGCAATTTCTAGCGCCACAATCCAAGCCACATTCCTCAGTAATCACTGTCAATTGTGCAATAACCAGCAAAGAGTAGGTACATGTGATAGGCAATAGTAATAGTGTTAACTACTAGCAATGCTGTATCTATTAGTATTGTATTGCTCCTACAGACTTTGACAGTATGTAATGCTCTTGTTGCGGCCGCAATGTTTAATGCTATGACACAGCTTGGAAAGCACTACCGTGGTGTGTTACCAGACTGCGTCGTGAAAATCATCGCCGTCTCCACGTTTCCCGCGAAAGTTATAAAGATTTTGCTAAAACTAGTTTGTTATCCTAGGCACAACGGGATAAAGATAACTGAACGTTTGTATTGTAGTAATGCTAGTTTGGACCGAAGGACGAAAGGTTCAAGCTACCCTAGATTCATTGTTACCCCACTTCTTGAAGTGCCGGTTCCGTGCCGGTGGTAGTCCTAACAGTTCGATCATCGAGCATTGACAGTTGTGCTACTTATACCTCGTTTTTTATATTCTGAACTGACGGTAAACAAGTACATAGGATTTCGAGATGATCAGAATCAGACAAGCTTCGTTGGCAGACTTACCTTGCATCCAGGCCATTGTTTTATCGTCCAATATCGACAGCAGCAATCCTCTCTTCACGTACTGCTTTCCTCACCGAGAAAGATATCCGCAGGATCATGAATTTTTCTACTCGAGGTTAAAGCTCGAGCCCATGATTTACGGGAAACATGGGGTTGTTTTGATAGCTGAAAGCTCTACAATTGATCCTGATGGCAGTGAGAAACGGTTCCCTGTGGGGATAGCCGAATGGACTTGGTGCTCTGCGAACGGGACTGCGCCTCCAGTATCCTGCATGAGAGACACCTGGTGGAGATATTTTCACCGTAAGAACTTCATGCTGGAAATGGAATCTGTGACAATATTAACATGATGACAAGGGAAATATCTCGATTTTCGAAATCGTTTAATACACTATCTCTTTCCGCGCCGCGATATCGACAGTGCGCACGAAAATGCGTTCTACGCAACACTGAGTCAAGTAGAAGACGAATTTTGGCACCCTGGATATTCGCAAGTCATGCAATTGAACGCTCTCTACACTCACAGTGAAGCGTGGGGGAAGGGAGTGGGGTCGGCACTTGTACAATGGGGCTTGGAAATTGCGGGTGAAGCTGACGTGCCAGCAATTGTTGCAACTGTGAGTGCAGCGCGGTTCTACGAGAGACTGGGTTTTCGACATGTCTGCACCAAGCGAATTCAGGTCGAAGGAGAGGACGAATACGTGGATATGGATAATTTAATTTGGACAAACCCGTTACCTGCATCTGATTCTGGTAATTAACAAGAGCAAGCTGCTTCCTGAATTTAGGTTGAGTAAATATAATAAAATTTCTTTATTGCACTATCTTTGCCTTATTACATTCTTTATGAAGAGATGATTTACCTGTGTGTTTTTGAATGGGAGGAAATAAAATGAGAGGAATAAGAAAGTTGTAGAGTAAGAATCAAAGGTTTACGCGGTCTTAGAACTGACCAGTCCGTAAATCCCCGTCACCGGCCGTATCAATTTTCATGAACGTCCTATCTGGGACAGCACCATAATACTGCACCCACTGATCCGTGTCGCGTCTTTGGGCACCGATAGTAGCGATAGTTCCACCAGGCTGGATGGTATAGTAGAAAAAGGTGATTGGGGTCTGCTGATTTTCTGAGATCACCATTTGGAAGTGGTTTGGCGCAGTTTCATCTGATGTAGTGAAAACACACCAATCTATGGTCAGCACCCCTGGTTGATTTGGAGTCTGCTCAACCTGGTATGTAACCTCGGCCCCGGAACCTTCAGGAACTATCATGTCAATCCAGTAAGGGAAAATCGCCAGCGACTCAATATTTTCATCTGGTAGGAAGGCCAGATCGGGGACCGAATCGGCCCCAAGGAAGCCTCTGAGTGTAACAAGTCCATTGGGGCTGACGTAGATCTCATCGCTGGTTTCACCGTAGAGCGGTATCTGAAAAGGGAGCGGGAGCCATTCGACACCATTGTCAGATGGCCTCTCGCCATTGAATAGTGTCAGTGGATCAGACAAGCCCTCTGCACATGCACGTATTCCCGTCGGCTCAGAGCTTGTAGTAGTTGAGGTTGTGGTATCGGCAGCTGTCGTGGTGAAAAAACTGGTATCAGCCGTTGAAAGGAATGTTGAGCTCGAGTCAAAAGATGAACTGGTATCCAATGGCAGATCGGATAGTGTGCTGGTATTAGTCTCTACACTGAACGATGATTCAGACACAGTAGAAGAGCCAACAACAGAGCTTGCTGTGAAGTCTGTAGACGGCTTAAAGGTAGAAAGTATCTCTTCCGACGTTCCCAAGACATCCGTGGATGATGCATCTGTAGATAGGCTATCCGGGCCTAGGACCCAGGAGCTCAGCGGGGATGTAAGTGGGAGATCTGTGACACTGGTTGGAATGTCCAACGCAAGAGAAGTTTGAGTAAGATCAGGTTGTGTTAAGAATATGATAGACGACGAGCTGTTATAGAATCGCATAGAGCTCGTAAACACAGGTACGACCGGAGAAGTGAAAACTGGAATACCTGTAGCAGAAGAACCCATCTGGATATCCTTTGTAGTTGTAGAGGCTGCTGCGTCGAAGTGAGACGTCGTTCCGAGCAATACAGACGTAGATTCTGATAGCAGAGGTATACTGGCAGTTCGAGAAGAAGTACTTAGGGATAAATCGCCATCTCTGCATTCGTCAACTAAAAGAAAGCGAGTCAGCCCAGGATCAGTGCCGCGAAATGATACCCATACCTTCGGTAATAGCAAGTCTTATAGTTTGGCAACCTGGAGGCGATGCAGTGAAAGTAATATAGACTTGACCGCTCTCGGTGTCTTGACAGAAGCCTGCCTGACCATTTGGGAGGGCCGAGTTGAAAAATCGGAGGAATCCATCCTCATCAGCAAAGGTCTCGGTAACAGCCCCTGAGATGACGCTCCTGGGTTGCCGCGTAGCTCCTTGAAACTCTCGCCGTTGTAGTATATGGGCAATGTTCCATCCAACAGACGACCTTGCACGAGATTGAAGACAGTGGCAGCAGCACAAATTCCTGACTGACTGCCAACAAAACCGCCAACTGCCCTGGCCTGTAGGTCTCGTTTGGTGTCCTGCGATTCTGGAACGACGCGAAATATCACTGATCGGCCACTGGCTCCAGGGATTGGAACTCCAGTAGTTTGACTTGGGACCGAAGTGGTGATGACTATATCACCAGGAACGGAGAGACGTGAGGGGATAGCTAGATCTGTAGAAAATGTCAAAGGGGCTTCAGAAATTTCTGGCAAAATGGTTTCTTCAGCAGAAGAAGTCGTCGGACGAGTGGGACCCCGTGATACGGGGACCAAATAAGTTGATACATATGTTATGCACCAGGATTCAGGTTGTATTTGGTCATGGAGAGCAATGGATGTACCAAAGAGACCCGCAATTAAGAAAGGGAATAAACGAACAGGAGACATTGTGAAGAATGAGTGAAAGCCTTGGTAAGACGGAGATCAGGGACTTGTCCAGGGCTATGAATTTCTTCGACTCTTAACTACTCTGCTCTCTTGTTTTCAGCTTCAGCCCTGCAAGCGCTCAGCCAATGAAGCCTAATGCATCTGTTGGTTGCTGTCAGTAGTTTAAGATAGTTTAATTTGGTGGCGAGCACCAAGTGGATAATGTCTCAATGTGGTTAATGAGCTCTTGGTCTAGAACATGGTTTCTAATATGACATATCATTACGTCCAAGGTAAGAAATCAACCACTGTACTAAGCCAACCAGTCACTAAGACTGTCTTGAAGTATTCCCTTGCATACCGGAGACAAAACAACGCCCAATTCTGGTACCAACAGAACCACTGATTTCCACGAAATAAGCAACCGTAAGGGCTTTTGGTCTTTCAGTCAGCCACAGTCAAGCCATCCATAGAACCGAAATTTAAATGGACATTGAGGTATGAATCGTAGCATCTCCGCATTCCTTGCATCAGGGCGAAGTACCCTCTGCTGTCCAGAACACATTTTACTGTGTCATCTTTAGCTGCAGTGTTTCTTTGGTACACTCTTGCTCTTCGCCCTCGGTCCTCGTTAATCATGTATCCCGAGTCACTCGTTATCCCCGCGCTCTCTGCTGCTTTCAGAGTCTTTCAAGATGATATCCAGTACGAAACCCGCAAAGCAACGATAACTCAATGCTACAGTCAACTTAATCTGGACATTTCCGTTAGCTGTAACAGATTCAGGTGATTGACCACAGTGAGCCGCTTCCAGGGACAGCTACTATGCCGTGAGGTATCAATACATAAGTCCTCAAATAGCGAGATGAATATACGAATTGCGCGCTTCTTCTACCTTTATGAAATGTTTCTACCGTGGCATCACGTCTAAAAGTCCGGTTTGGTGGTTAATTGGTGCCTCGTAGAAGGTAGTAAATAGTTGCCGAGCAGTTTGTCGCTACCTAGGATAGGCCGTCGAAGACCAGCTTCTCACCCGAAATGCGACCCTGGCGATTTAGGTCCATCGCCTCCTCCACTGTAGAAGAGCTAAGCTGTCCCATACTACGGATCGGTGGCGGCTTTAGAGATCCAATGTCAAGCAGGTCCTTCAACTGTCCGTGAAACTCTGCACTTATCTTGTGGTCTTCCATCTTAACCTGCACAACACTTTAGTACGTGTCCTTCGCCTGGAACCAGCGCTTTGTATTTAGGTAGATGGTACTCACCGGCCAATGCGCCTTGCCGCGGTAGGTATGTTCCGTGGGAAACGCAGTGAAGACAAAAACCTCCGTAACTTTGACGTATGACGGGACATCCTGGGTATTTGCCTTCCCTGGTCTAACCGTACACAACAAGCCTTCTGTGCCACTAATTGCTCCAGCTGCAGTTGCCGACGAGGTTTCATTCCCGACCGTGTCAAAAACATTCTCCAGATTCGGCAGTGCATGCTTGATTTTGGCGATGACATCCTTGTCGTTGTAATCGAAGACATGAGTCGCTCCAGCCTGCCGGACCTTTTCGAAGCTTCGAGGGCTGCATGTTGTGGCGACTTCAATGTTGTAGAGCTTGGCTAACTGAATGGCGAAATATCCCACAGTGGCTGTCACCAGCAATTAGCAAATCTTTATTGAAATGTGGGTCAGACAATTCACTGTTTCCTCCCCAGATTAGCAAAGGAGCTTTCTCAGTTGACCTCTCGCAACTGTATGCGATAGAATCGTTGGAGAATAAAGCAAGCCAAGCGGTATTGGCTGCTAACGGCACCGACGAAGCTTGCGCAGGACTCATGTTATTAGGGATCTTGAACGAAAGACGTTCGTCCGCGATGGTGTAGGTGCTATCACATGATGATCAGCGAAACTCAAGGACGAGAGAAGGACTAGAGTCTCACGAGTATGCACCCAAGCCTTTGATCTCGCCTGAATACGTGGGTTAGCTAGATATTATCCTACAATTTGCCAGGTTGGATTTTGGGAAAACTCACCGCCCCACACAAATCCAGCAACACTATCGCCAGTCTGTAATCTTGTCACACTCGGATGTGCTTCGGCTACAGTGCCAGCAAAGTCGCAGCCCAGAACTGCACCATCTCCGAAAGCATTAACATCGAGCGCAAGCCCTGTACAAGATCAGCATCATGGAAGGAAATGGGCTGAAGGCCAGTCTTACGGTCAGTTGGGTTGAATGCGGCGTATTCAACCTTGACGTATACTTGGTGCTCTTTCAGAGGCGGTAGTGTTACTTTTTCTTGGGCGAAGGCCTTGCCTCTTTGAACGATGGCAATTGATTCCATGGCTAATGATGTCACGGTGGTGTGTAGAAAAGTTAATACCAGTAATGATTTGTGGGAATAGTGGGCGGCAGCGCCTTATTTATACAATAACTTTGCGCTAAGTCCCGACCCACTATCAACATTTCCCCCAATCCCCAATAATTTTACCATCTCTTTAACTTCTTTGACTGTCACTGACACCTCCACATAAAAGCCGGTCCTCCAATTCTCCGACAACGCGATCAACAAGCGATCCCTCAACGATCCCCTCCTGCCAAGTAATGCTGAAAACGAGTGGTCCACCTTTTGTGCTGACGCAGTTGAAAACGATGGCTGGACCAGCGACCACAGCACATTGCGTAAAGATCAACTTTTCCAGCTTCAGGTTGCTGCCGTCTGGTGGAGAGATGTCGGAAGTTGAGCCGAGATTCGATACCTCGTATGTGTACGTCCTTTCTGTACCACCTTGGCTTCGAAAATGCGAGACCAGATCTCGGATGCGGCTCAGGCTTGTCACCATGCTGCCATGAGGGAACTGTCCAGCCTTTGTAGATATGTCGCTGCCAAATGACTGCGCAAGTTCGATTATATGCTCCCATTCTGCCGTAGAGCCAGGTTCGCATTCCTGAATCTTTTCCAGCTCTGCGCGAGACACATAACTGGTCAAGAAAGAGACATGGTCGACGATGTCCCTTTTGGATGCTCCAGTATGCTGTCGGACAGATATAGGGGTTACGGATCGAAATCCAGGAACATCCTCATTGATACCGCGGCGGAGTGAAGTGCATATCAGCACATGCAAAAGTGCTGTAAGTGTAATTTTAGCTTGCTTGCATTTTTGAAGGACGGCTGAAAGCTCTTCGGCCGGGATAGTTACTATTCGAACTCTATGCTTTACGTTGATGGTAGGTGTTTGGGAAATTGCTTCTCCGATCCATGCTTTCCGATCACAGGTGCCAGGCCCACTACAAATGGAGCAAGTGCATGACAAGCAGTCCACGCGTTCTTCAACGGCAATTGGGGCACCTCTCGGTTCGCTAAACGTGATGGGCCAAGGGGACTGACAGAGTGACGTGGTAAGACCCTCCAAGTTTTCCATGAGAGAGGCATGGAAGGCGACGCCACTCAACCCATCGGCAACAGCGTGGTGTGCAACGAGAGCAACGTCAAGCCTTCCGAGAGCAGATATGGCAGTGTCATGGTTCTCACAACTGCTATTGAAATGCTTCAATACAATGATCTTCCATGCTTGTTTTTGCGGGAGCCACTGCTCAGCATGCGCTTCCTGAAGGGCCTCAGACAGCAAACAGAACATCTGCTGTTGTTGCTCTTGGATTAGTAGCCGCTGAGTTGACTTCGTTACTATTGATGATCCTGAGAACGTCCCTCTGCTCAATTTGAGCAACCTGCGTATACATTGCAATAACGGGTTTTGTCTCATCAGGGATGTTGTATAGTAAGCCAGGAAGTTGTTGAATGGTGGTTTGCAGGCTTATTTTAAAAATAAAACGGAACCTTTCTTCAAGCACACGCAGGCCATATTCACCTTTAGGCGAAATACTGTAGGTCGCCGTCACACATGCTGAGTTATATTGCCCTAGAGCATACCGCACAGAGTAGCTCCTCCCTAAAGCACCCAGTCGGATACCCATCAGCATTCAGTCCGATCAGGAAGAACTAACTGCATATGAATGACACTGCGTTATCTAGGCCAATCGAACTGTGGCTCATCATGATAAACGTCAATTTATGCCAGCTGGGGGGATTAAGAAAGATGATGCGAGATGAACGTACACGGGGACTTTAGGTGCTTATAAACAAAATATCCTTGCTCACCATATATGCTCAGTCTTATTATACCATAAGCTTATCAAATTACTAAGTAGGCATTTATCAGATATTAATTACTAGAATAGTGAGATTACAATCTCGAACAGTTAACTGTAGTCACTTTCTCAACGGACTGCTAATAGAATTATACTAACATAGAACCGTGTAATATCAACGTCGGGACACTAGACACCAACTTCTGCAAAGATTAGAAACGCTTATATCAACTTTGAAGGTGATGGGGTAGATACCAAGTGAAGTGTGAAACGAATAACACCGATTTATGCTATGTAAGGACGCTTGAACTTGGTGCGCCCTACGAGACCCTACCGCGACTTACTGCCCCTTTTACGCAACGCTGCGCCCTTTCATGTCGTCTGGACTGGATACCGAAAGACCCAGTATCTTAGTCATCCATCAATTGTTTATCTAACCCTCAAAATCTGATAAACTAACCAAGGCCAGCAGACTATGAGCTCTGTTACCGATCGTTAATTCCATCGCCTTTTCATCGTTCCTACTCAAGCAACGACATGGCCACTTGAACGAAGACGCAGAACGGCAATAGTGCTCTACTAGAACGATCTCTTCGTGCCTCCAAGCTTGTCATTACCAAGACTGACAGCCCTAACCCTGTACCAGAACCTGGATCAGCCGCGTTGTGGAAGCAGAATGCCTGTTGTGATCACATGGGCATTGCTCTTGCAATACTTCCTGTAAAGCGTAGCTAACTATACAGGCAAGATATTCCTTATGATGGCGTCGGAAAGAACGTTCTGTGGCTGGCGAGGTGTTGTTGGAGAGCGGCATCGTTCGAATATCCAATAGAGAACTTGCAACACCGGATTGTAGGGCACTTGTATCGTTTCGGACCTTCGAGGGCTTGGAAGTTTGTGCTTTGAGAAAGGCCCTCCCATTGTGTATCAATGGAGCTCCGTATTGCAGATATCCTTTCTTGTATACGTAGGTCAAGACTTGCCTCGGCTGTATTAGAGCCGTCGTTGCAATAGGCTTCCTGTAGATCCAATAATCTCTTCTTGGCAGAATCGATCCCCAAACCCGAAGCCGTGTCCTCCTTGAAAGACTCTGCCTTCTGAACATGCGATCTGTAATAGGTCGCTGCATAGTCCATGAAACTAAAGTAGCCGGACTGGATGTCTTCGCTGCAGCCATATTCAGTAGTAAGAAATGGCGGGGAAGAAAGGTATCGGGAGCAAAAGAGCGACATATTAACATGTTCCTGCATAAGATCGATGATGCCAACGTGTACTAGATATCTATGTCGCAAGGTCAGTCTAAGCGACTGCCATCAATCATGTGTTAAAGTCATGAACATACTTGCTTGCAGTTTCGTGGATCATCGTGATGGTCTGTTCAGATCGAACACCTGGGAACTGTTCACAATCTGTGACATCTACCAGAGAGCTGCAAATCTCCTTGCAAGTAATTACAAGGTAATTATCTAGGTCGCAAACGGCTTCTTCCGCGTCGATGCAAAATCTCGATTGTATCTCGCGCCATCGAAGAGGTCTTTGAGAGCATACCAGCCAGCCAAGGATCTTCTTGGCAATTTCTCGATTAGTACGCGGCGCGGAGTATATAACGCTCTGTAGAATACGCCCATAACTATGTAGGTTAGCAGTCAATACTAAGATAATAAGTTGTGATGGTTGTCATGGCTCTATTAGAAATCGGGGGCCATGCAGTTATTATCATTCCGATTTCTAAATCTGTTGAGGGTAGCCTTAACTGTTGTCTGAAGAATCCCTGAGGAAAAGCCTGGAAGGTACTTACGCTTCATCTAAGTAGCGTGGAAATTGATCACTTCCCAACTCATCCTTGAACTCTTTCTTGGAGGTCATCGATGCCAAGGCTTTCAGCACCACCTTCGTATACAAGAACATTCCTAGTGGTGTCTATTAGTACTATACTGCGAGAACCCCCCTCTCGTTTGTTGAAACATACCATTTGATGCTTTTGTAACTTTGACTATCAATGCACTCTGCTCATCAGGACGAAGCCTGAACCTGGTAGTGAGTAATGCGGCTTGAGCTTTGCAGTAGTCCTCGATGTCCTTCTGATGTGCATCTACTTTATCAAGTCGGATCTGTGGGTACGAAGACAAAAGGCGGTCGATCCTCCCGTCTTCCTGTCCACAGATCAGGAGTCTGACATAATAACCACAGGACGATGCTGTGCTGAGTAACTCATCTAGACACCAATTAATGGCAAGATCAGGCTCGAGAACCTTATCCAGCCCATCAAGCACGATAGTAGTATCTCTTTTTGATGACAAGCAATCCAAGGTGAGCGTCTTGAGAACGGAAACATCAAGGTAGTCCAAAGAAGCACATTTATCGTATACAAACTGCATCATAACGTCGTCTTTGTAGATTATCTGAGAGATGATGGAGCACAACATTGATCGAACTGATCTACGATCCGCGTCGTTATGCTCGAAAAAGAAGTAAGTTAACGACTTTTGTGGTTGCCTTTCGTTGAAGTGGTTAACTATTGTCTTAGCAAGAGTTGACTTTCCTATATTAATCCAGCCATTAGCAGGCAGACGCGTGCAAAGAAACCCACTTGTACACTTACCAGCGCCGGGACATCCAGACAAAAATAAGACGCAAGCTGGTGGTAGTGTATTGGTTTCCCAAGATTGGAATAGAGGGTGGTGAAATATCCAGTGACCAGATGAGCCAATGACCGTATCTGGAAGCTCTACCTGAGTTGCAATTTGCGACGAAGAAACATCTAACTTCTTTTGCAGAGAGGATTTCATCTCCTCAAGATTTGCGTGCGGTTGCAGGCTATTAGCTGCCAATAGTTCCTGCTTCCTCTTCAGACTGTCAATGGTCAGCTTGACCTTCCGTCGGAAGATCGCCCAGGCCCACGGGAATTTCCCCTTCCAGTCTATGATAATTAGTAGAGGAACAGCTACCAGAAAGATGAAACGAACCTGACTGGGAGAGGAAATCTAAAATAGAGTGATGAAAATGAATAATGTCAGAGAAGTAATCTTCCAACACCCGACTGAACCTTCCGTCCCTTTTGATAAGGGCCGGCAAGAGGGCTAAATTATCAAGTGCATCAGCAATCTCCTCATAGACATCGAGAAGCTTTCTAGTAAAACCCAGTAACGTCGTAGCCTCCATAAGAGCAAGTTTGATAGGGCCCTTTTCTGGTTAGTAACATCCAGATATCGGTTACAATAAGTCCCTACCCAAATGAATACCACAGTTTCGTTTAAGTTGAGGAATATCGTAACAAGCTTCTCAATCTGTCCCATGGCGTCAAGAAAGCTTTCGATTCGGACTAAGTTGCAAAGGTGGCGGCTATGCCCAAGCTTCTCTTGTATTTTCCGAATCTCATCATTGATGGCCTCCCGGTTCGTACTGCTGATCACCTTCTGTTGTTCATCGGTAAGCTCACGTCGGAACTGGTTCATAGATCTTTCCAAGCTAAGTCGTTGTGGTGAGGCCGTATCTTGGTCGTGATGGTTGGCGAAGGACGACAGACTGTCTGACTGATTCTCAGCTAGCTGTTTGAGCTGGACTAGCTTCTCCAGACTTTCTAGGAATTCAATATACATATCGTCCTGACCAGAGATCGTCTTGCTACTCAGCATAGTTTGTCCAAGTTGTGAGATAATGATCCGGCATTCATTGATAGAGACCAGAAACGCCTCCTTGTCGAGGCTTTCGAAAGATGCCTCAACAACAAAAGGCTCAAGCGACGTGAATGTGTTCCTCGGGTGGGAGAAGAGGTGGCCAGCACCGCTCTGACCGTCTAGGTCGTGAAATTCAAGACTTGCGAGACGGAACGTTTCGATTATCTCAAGCGAGGAATGTAAGCCGATGCCATGGCCGGAATCGGTGGCTGTATCATCCTTCGTTCTGCAGGCGATTATCTGACGTGGACTGGTGCCGGAACTACGCGATATTTGTCTGGACCCAACCCCAGCCTCTATAGTATTAGGGCATGGGAGTGCTTGGAGTGAGAACTGATGGATATGAGTAGCAATGTGATCACCCCTTTCCTGATCGCCCCAACGAAACTCGTCTTCATGATTGGACCCGCATAGATCATCTTCGTCTCCCCATGTCATCACAGGGCCAGTGACAATTCCGGGCCGACAGAGGGGGCATACCATGCTCTCAATTCCACTGAATCGTCTGCTCGCGTTGATACGAGACACTATGTCCGAAGAATTGAGCTCAGGATGCGAAGAGACAATGTGCTCTTTCAGTAGTTCTGGACTCTGGAAAGGTGCCTTCTCGATTGCACTGAGCCTGTCTGAGGTCTGAGCCAAGCACTCCGTACATACCCACTCTTCCACGGAGTGAAACTTAATCATGTGAGATTTCCATTCGTGCGAAGTTGCGTACATATCGTCAGCCGAGCGGCAGTTTTCGAAGATGCAGGTATACGGGCAAAGGTCCTGTGACACATGTGCACTGATTATGTCAACATTTCGAAAGTTAATCAATGCATACTGCAGTAAACTGACCGCCACTTATTTGCATCCGTATACCGGCTCGATAAGACCAGAGGACAATACGGGCATGGAAAGGACCCTTGGGTACTAGGGCACTTAGGGTAGTCAAGATCTTCCAGCCTGGCCGAGATTGCCGTAGCAGCTGAACCCGGCCCAGTAGACTGTGATATTGCGGCAGTAATACTGAAGTTAGATTCTAGTTCCGTGGCAACTCGACTCACGAAGCTTGTTCTGCTCTCAGGTATAGCCACGGATGGTGCTTGAGAGATTGGTGCTGCGGGAATAATCTCCACATAGTCCTTCGGATTTTGCGTATGCAAGCTTGCCTCTTGCGATCTTATTTCTTTCAAGATTTGGGGTACAGTCTGTTGTCCACTGGATTGTAATTTGCTGACACCCCCAGCATACACCAGTCTATTTCGCCTTACAACGTTGGCGTTCACGAGGCGGCGTTGTATAGGTGTCAGTCGAGCTGGATCGCAGAAATAGGCTCTGAATATCACCAGGAGCGTCTGGTAGAAAGACGACGACCGCTCATGTTGACTTCTGCAGTCATGAGCAGCACAGAGAGAGTCAATCTCCTGTTTAATAGCATAAACCCGACTCTCCATGTAACGAATCAAACCCTCCGTATAACCATTATGTAAAACGAGACGGGTGAGGAAACCTCTGAATCTCTCATGGTCTCCAATCGAGGCGTTGGTTGCACTGAGCGCCTCAAAGCTACCAATGCGTTCCTTTTCGCGTCGGAACTCATCTTCATCCTTTTTCAACTGATCATCGGCTCGCTTGTTTCGGAATTTGAGGCCAGATTTCTTAATTACGGCATGGATTCGAAGAAGGATCTCAATGTTTATATCGACATGAGATCTCTGCTCTTTGCGCAGATAGTCCTCGAATACAACATTGCTGCTCTCAGTGGAAAGTTCCGACTGATGGCCAGTACCGTCGGTCATGTCAGACCAAGGAGACGGGGAACGGCCCGATTCACCGACAGTGGCGTCGTGATATAGGACAGCCGCCGTCTCTTGCGGATTGTTTGATGGTTGGGAGTCTGAAGGTTCTGCTTTGCTCATAACAATGAGTTAGGAAACATTCTTTTGGGTCCCAGTCCTTACGGCTCGATGGACCATACCAGTACATACCGATCTCCATAAATCTGAGCAGGGCGGTGGCCAGGTTGTCCAGAACCTCTGCTATTGCCTCCTTGACATCCGGACGCAGACCTAACTGGGAGTCAAGAGAGCCTGGACCAGATTTGTCTGCATTGAGGCCTGCTTTCCACCAATTGAACTCGGCACTTTTCTGCTCGACCCAGTCATCATCGTTCAAAGTTAAATTCTGCAGGCATCTTTGGAATAGCTGCTTGCATCTCCGACTCTTCTCGCGAAGCATGAACTCATTTTCCATCATGGCATTTACTCGCAGCTCGCTCTTGGTCGTATAGTGATATCAAACCTGTTGACATGCCCAGTGATTTTCTTGCTGCGAAAGCAGGTTGTTGCTTAAGCAGAAGCCCCGCGCCAGATTCTGTCAGCCATGAGGCGATGAGAATTCACGTGCCTGTGCCTTACCCCGCTGTACGTATCGCTGCGGCAGTTCTGCACCCCTCCATTTACCATACAGACAGCTTGTTGAGCTACAGGATATGTGTCATAAGCAAACCCCGAGTAGAGTAGGAGCTACAGGATGATGAGTTCCACTGAGAGTTAATATTTACCCGGACATATCACTAGTATCATGAAGGAACGTGGCAGGGAGTTTGCTTCTAATATAGCACCACGATTCCGCTTTTATCTAATTGTGCTGTAAAGCGTAAGTGAACATTCTCCACTTTTCCGGGTCGCCTTTCATGGCTGTGCTATGATAAGTAAATGGGCTCTGATACGACTACCACAGATTCTCTTCAAGTATCTTCAAGGTCAGTTATCAAGTTGTACAGTTTAAATCAACACTACTACTACCACAGCGTCGCTCATACAAGCTAGTCCCTTGTGCTGCCCGGGGCGGTGACAAAGGTCAATTGCCCACGTTCCGATGCCGCTTGTAAGATGTTGACATCAGTGACCCCCTCTTGAAGCAACACTTCAGAAACATTTTCCTCTTCATTTTTGCAGCCGTCGAGAGCAGCTCCGATAGTCTCTCCAGTCTGTTCCCATCTAGACCGCAGGAATCCCTTGTGAATCTTGGCCAACCGGACAGCCCAGATCCGATCACCTTGAACAGACGCTGATTTCGAAACCTCGTTGCTGCTTGTGATAGATGCATTTGCCCTTGCATTGACGATACCTGGTATATCCCTGTAGTTGTTAATTTGACTATGCTTGAGGGACCGATGCTGCAACTTACAACTCTGGACCACCACCGATAGTGTTGGAGCTCAAGGCGGAATTTCCTACTGTTCCCGACGCTCTGCCAATCATAAGTCCTGTCACGATGTACACAGTCCACTGATCTAGGATGGGCGTCCTGTGCCGATCGATGTAATCCTTCACATCTTCCTTTTCCAGAACTGCATTAATAAACATCTTCGAAGGCTGGACGATTTCCATATCCATAGCTTCGTACTTGACCCAGTCCTTCATTGTTCTTTTAAATGCCCCCTTGACTTCTGCATTCATTGTAGCTCCAGCCGCGACTGCAGCAGGTGCTCCGCCGCCAAGAGTAGTGTCACCTTCACGTTCTCTTGTGATGTCCCACGAAAAGTCACATATCTCCGTTGTAGAGATACGCATATCCGGCGTGAAGAGAGGCAGAGGCCCCTTTGTCAGAACTGGATAAAGGTTTCTTGGAGTGGGAACAATATCCCCCAGTCGTAAATCTCCTTCGCATTTGCCACCAGCCTTACTTGGTAGAGCATATACCGGCGGGGTGAAGAACGGCTGTTCTAGCACAAACCAACATTTGTTCATACTGGCGACGTTATGCAGTCAAACTGAGATACAAAAACAATTCAAGAGGTTTGAAGTGACGGGGCCAAACTTTATTCGAGCAGCGATGCGCATGTCAGGCAACATCTCACTGTCAGACATCAGCAGACGCGGGGTTTTGGGCAGCCGCAATCCTTTGTCATCATTTCAGGTATCCAATCCGACTCCAATAGGCCCCTGTCTACATTTGTCATCTTCTGTTTCAAACAGACAGATTGATAGTAATCGGCACATTTACATCGGTAACTAGCTTTGGAGCCGCCTCAAAGCTTCTCTATCAACCTCTCAATCGTTCCCCGTATCCATTCTCGCTGACTCTTCCGCCTCGTGCTTGTTTTCATTGCATCTCCCAATTGGAGTTGGCTCTTCAGTAACCCCCAAGGACGTATACACTTGTACTTGCCATCACAACTCTCCCTCGCCATCTCCAAGAATACCATCGTCATTACCCTCATTTCCCTCAAACGTGTAATATCTGGAACATCTTCCCTGTCTACTTCCTGGCGTGAAAAGTCGAGGAGCATCGCAGCAACGCCGGCTGCGATGGAAGTAGAGTATGAAGTACCACTCACCAGAGGTAAGTCCTCGGCGATTTCTACACCCTCCCCGAAAATTGCAAGGCTGTTTGGCCGATCATCCGGAGATGGGTTTATGTCTCTCGACTCGCGATTTCCTCCATTAGTTGAAAACATCCCCAGGACCTGTTCGTAATCTTTAGCCGGGAAATAGATTGAATCCATATTTTGTGAGTTCGACACAGCCGAGAAGAATAGTATTTGCTTCGCTCTTGCTCTCAATATAGCATTTGCGATCTCGCGCTGGTAATCGACGAAGCCAATAGCCATCGTGACTATATCAACTTCGCAACTTGTTGCCCAATCAATGGCCTTTGGAGAAGTTGTCAGCGACTTCTTCAAGAGAATATAATAAAGCCTTAAATAGGCATAGTTACCTTGACCACATTACCGACGTCCGCACGTGTTGCTTTATTGGCTCTGATTACCCTTGCCAGATACAGATTGACATTGGGGCATGTTTTTACAAGGAGAGCTACGGCAGCAGTGCCGTGCCCAGTCTTATCACACGGGCTGTCTGGGGTTTCAGTATCGGCAAAGTCTTTGTACTGTGTTATTGTACCGTAGTCTTGATAGACCTCGTAGTCAACAGGTTTAATTCCAGTGTCTAATATGCAGACTCTGACAGGGCGGTGTCTGTTGCTAGTCTCTGCACCTTGTGGTTGCAGTATCTCCAAGAGCTGGCTATAGTTGTCGAACCATTCACGCGATAGTTGTCGGATCCTAAAGGGATTAAGACATGTACCAAAAGGCCCTTCTCAACGCAATTAAGGACATACCTGTTCTCATTACTGAGGTTATGATACGTAGGGATTGCATCATTTCCATGTCGTGACTCAAGTTGTGGAGTCTTCGAAGTCTGCTGGGCAAATGATCTTCGCCTTTGAGTTGACTTGAGCAACACGTTCACGGTATTCGGTTTATCGTAATTGCTAACCCATTCCTCCAAGGGTAGCACGATTTCGCTATAAATAACAGACCTAAGGGCTTCTGATTCCTCGAGGGGCGGGTTGGCGTTTTGCCCCATGGTGATAGTCTCTCCCAGCTTCCTTGACATTTCGCCAGCTCTAACGCACGTTGGTAGGACAGTTCTGAAAGGTGAAAGAGGACCCATTTCAGGGATGATGTAGTTCGGATGGCTCGGGTCCAGAAGCCGTTCAGCAATTCTATAATCCGTATTGATGCACATTTCTCCTTGTGGGCACAGATCTTGGTCTTCCCGATACATCTCCATCGAAGTTTTTGTCTCAAGCTCAAGGAGTAATAGGCCGAGAGCAAGAATCTTCGGCATATCGTGGATCATAGCTGAAGATACTTGTTGGCGCTGGCCCGTGATATCATCCTCGTTGAGGTCCAGAACCAGCATAGGCTCATTGACGTACACCCCTTGTATGCGATCTCGCTCCTCAAAGAGGAAACGGATGTTCTGTTTCGTTAGGCCTTGGCCTATGACCTCTGAATCATAAAAATGCAAGGTTGCTTTTGCCAGAAGTAGTGCAAGAATGCCCTTCATCTTCTCCGTAAACTTTGCCCTAGGATCATCGAGAAGACTTGCTAACGGCACTGAGTGTTGACTTGCTATCCAGTTTCGGCTGACGTTTCGACTTTTTTGCGGCACAAACTTCCCGTCCTGGGCAGAGAAGATGACTTGCGCTTGTTCCCTGCCACTGATGTGTTTACAGAAATCTTGACGTGAAACTGGTGTCCGGATCTCATGGTCTCGGGACGTTGACAACTTCTCCTCAGCGTCATTATCGAAACGTCTGTCCTAAGATCAGCTGGCACGTCAATAATCATTATCAGATATCACACCTACACCTTTGGAAAATTTGGACGCGTTGACTGGCATATTTGAATACTGGCCTCTTGCCAGTGGCATCTCCCTATGTGGGGATGGTCAAAGAATAGGACGCTGAACTCAGCCGTAGTGCCCTTGACAACAAGACTCTTGTAGCCATTTAAGCGAATCTGCGTCACTATGTCGCTGCGAGAGCCATCTGACTCGCATGATCGATAATGTCGCAGAATGGAGTAAAGACATTTGATGTCTTTTCCAATATCGAAGCCCATAGGCTGCAACTGCAGACGACAATTTGACGGAGTTGCTTGATCATTTCGTTTCGTGAGAGTATTTATCAATTCCTCTTCTGTATCCTTGCTGTAAAAGCTCCTGAGCTTCTTCAACAGCTCGACTCGGCGTCTTATAGTGGTAGTATCCTTTGCTGACGCGAAAGTTTTCAAGCACTCGCCAGCTTTGTCAGCTTGAGGTGAGAATTGCAGAGCGTTGAGGGTTCGCCACCGGTTGGCATGCCTACTAGTACCACTTTTCATCAGGGGTCGCGGCCACTAGGAAACTATCAGAAAGGAACAACCGAAAGTCTGTGACATAAGTACAGTAATTCTTCTATTGATCTGACCTGTATATTGGGGACTTACGCCTCAGAAAAACTCAAAAATAAGTACGATGGAAATTTCACACTTACGTTGCAGAGTCTCTCTAGGTTATTGAGGAGGCCCTCTACCTTCTTCGGTGCATCGTTTTTGGAATCCAACATTTCTTGCAGATGGGACTTGATGCTACACAAGATACTGCTTAGTGTACCGGAGAACTGCGATACTTCCGTTGCACTGCGACTGGTTTTATGTTGCAGGGATCTCGCAAGTCTAATGGCCTTCTCAACCGATTCGACGGCAAACAGGTGAAGACCTTCTGATGATTTGTGAGATGCGACATCGCTCGTGATGTCTTTTGTTCGGGCCGCCATTGTTTTGGCCCTGCCGGACTGCAGTCAGGTCTGAAGTAAGAAGTAGAGTGAGGAAATCGTACTCGACGACTAGCAGAGCCAATGGGAGGGGCTCTTGACGCCTCTGCTGATGCCTTCAGGTGTGGTTGAGATACGCGGCGTTGGATTTGTGAGAAAGATCGGTTGCTTGCTGTATTACCCATTGTCTTAGGAAGAGAGGGGTAGCGCTTATGGATTTTGTGATTGGCGAGACCCTTGCACAGCTCCATGCACATGCACATTCGCAGCCTTACGCCTCATTCGTACTTACCCTGCATTATAACCAGCCTCCTGTAAATATCCCGTAATGTAATCTCTGAGTATAGCCTACAAGAATTCATCGTTCAAGTTAGTTTAACTACAGCTAATACTATTAATACAGCTTCCTTTTTCCAGATTATAGAAAAGTCTTTAACTTAAGATGATACATTACTGCTTATCATTGCAGTTAACCCAGGGTCAAGTAGCTGCAGCTTAAGATAACAATATTTAGTAACTAAAGCCAAGATATAAGACGCTAGCTACACGATAATCCCTTGCAGCACAGGTGCTAATAGAACAGAGGTTCAAGTTGACTAGGGACAGTAATGAATAGAAAGCCGCTGTTTAATTAGCTTAGCAAGCTAAGAATATAAAACGATTTCTTCCAAGATCCACTTCGTTGAAAATTACCCACCATAACATCATTACAATGTCAAAGTTGCAATCGCGTCATAACTGAACTAGCAGGATTATAGCTTAGAAAATCTTTAGTCAATCTCTATGATTCATGTTGATCCCTGAAATAAATGCCGGATGTGCCGAGGAGAAAGTGCAATTGGAAGCGAGCCTATCGTCATTAGCATATCGTCATTAGCATATCATCATTCTTTGTAGTAGTAAAAATAAGCCATGGACCCCAGACTCCAGTAAAAGCTTTTCCAAGAACTCGGATTAAAATGTCTTCCAACCACCGCGACAAAATGTACGACGCAGACGACCGCCAACCCCATGTCTCCATGGAAAAGGTCGACGCCCATTCTCCACCGGAAACATGCAAACTCATCACCCAAGCCGGCGTCGCCAAAGCCAAACTCCCCTGGTTAGACCTTATCGTCAAATCATTCTTCGGCGGAATTTTCATCTCGCTGGGCTCCCTCTTTGATCTCGTCGTAGCTGGCGGCGCACCGCAACAACGCGAAGCAAACCCATCTCTCATAACACTCCTCGCGGCATTCACGTTTCCTATCGGCTTCGTCCTCGTCATCTTAACAAATGTTGAACTGGTGACTAGCAACATGACGGTTATGACGTATACCACCCTTCAAAGAAAGACAAGCGTTTATGACCTTTCGAGGAATTGGATTGTCAGTTATGTGTTCAATCTGGCGGGTTGTCTGTTCTTTGCTGGTGTTTTGGCTTGGTGGAGTGATACGCTGAACACGGATGCCATGTCATCATATGCGGTCACGCAAGCTGAGATGAGAGTTAATGTTGGTTGGGGATATGGTTTCACGAGAGGAATCGGATGCAATTGGCTTGTAGGCTTAGCTGTTTATCTTGCGATGAGCAGCAAGGACAATTTCTCCAAGATTGTTGGTATTTGGATACCAATCTGGGCATTGTAAGTTCGACGTCTACTCATCTGGACTAACTACTGACATATCTTTAGTGTCGCGCTCGGCTACCAGCACTCCATCGCCAATTTCTTCCTGGTCCCAATCGGCATGTTCTACGGAACTAATTTTGGCGTTGGGAAATTCATCTACATGTCTACCATACCTGTCACATTGGGAAATATCGTTGGCGGTGCATTTATGACGGGCGCATTTCTGTGGTTCTTGTATGGACGGGATGATACTTTGGCTACTAAGACGGGACAGCCGTTGAGTGGTGAGAATAAGACAAGTGATACGAACGGTCATGGAACAAATGGGCAGAATGCGACGACAGAGAATGGTAGAAGAAGGAGGAATGATAGTGTGGTATGATAAAAATGGGGAAGGTGGATTGGTGAGATGATGGAGTCGCTGTGCAATCACTTCAACGGAGATGACTGATTAAGGGACGAAAACGACGTGATTGGCGATCAAATTTTGGTTCACAAAGCTCGGCACATGAGACAGAGCAGACAATTCACCAGTTGATTAAGAATAGATTCATCATAAAAGTGAGGCTGCAGTGGGAAGGTGCACGTATTGAGATACCACCTAAGCTTTTTACTGTTATTAAAATGGATGAAGAAGAGAAGTAGGTATATATGTATTACAATGAATTATGTCTATCTAATACTCTTAGAATGTGATGTCTATTCTGTCTTTTTACTGTTGACCAAAGCATCGCAAACTCCATTCATTACACAGCCTTTGCAGTAGTCTTCTCCTTTGACTCTCCCGAGCTAGTGTTTCCGGAGATAACACCCTCCTTTTGTTGCGACATCTCTTCCTCAGAGTCATCGGTCACAACCTTTCGAGTCTTACCCCAGCCGAAGTTGTCCATGTTGATCACAGCGTAGATCATGACAGCGATGTTAAGGAAAGGCCCAAGGAAGACAAAAATAGCAAGACCCAGGAGGAACTGGGCTCGCTCTCGAAGGTTTCGGGGTAACCAAGTAGCCATGACGACATAGTAAAGCAGAGGAATAATCATGACACCAGCGAAACACATAATAAGCCACCAAGGTTGGCTCATGAAGGCAACAATCATACAGCCGATGGATGCAATGACGAAAACGTTCAAAGACCAAGTAAGGACGTTAGAAAAGGCAACAATTCGCTCCCACCACTGAGTGTTCCAAGCACAGAACAGAAGCAGGTCGTTGCTGGTCGCACCAAGAGTCCATCGACGGCGTTGTGAGAGGAAAACGTTCCATGAGTGCGGTACGTCAGTGTATGCTCGGGCATGGAGAGCTTGGCGGGTCTGGGCATGGGGGAACGTAACAAGCAGCTGGCAAATGTGGTTACGGTCCTCTGAAGCTGTAGCACGGATACGCTTGAGCATGCCATCCATGTGCTGAGGGAAATAACCGAAGAGGTCAATCAGAACGAGATCGCCACAAGTTTCATCGCAGATCTTGAGGAGCTGGCAGCAACCTGGGAGACAGGACACCTTCTTGGTAGCAATGGACTGATGAAGACGGCGAAGACCCTGAGCGATAGTGTACTCAGCAGATTGGTAGACAGACCAGAGATTCCAATTACCATCCTTGAAATCGACAGCAACGTAGCCACAGACGCCAACCGTGTTAGGGTAGTAGGATTCCTTGAGAAGCTCAGTGACACACTTCTCCTCGAAAACGGTGTCGGCATCCATTCCAATAAGGTGATCAACGTTGTCCATCTTGACCTCATTCTCAAGCCAGTTGGTCATAGACTCAAGGAATTCGCGGGAGAAGATAGACTGGGGATTTTGGGCGCGGGTGTTGAACTTGTAGAGGAACGATCGAATGACGATGAGACTGTCGCGCTTGCCCTGATTCTGGTCCTTGACAATACAGTAAAAGGGTAAACCCTTGTAGAAGCCCTTAGAGATCTCAATATCCATCTCCTGTCCATCCCAGGCAGTGTAGGCCCCACGGATGGTTCTTCGCTGTGTCTGGTGCGTGAAGATATCCTCGTTGAGATAATCTCCGGTGGTCTTGGTCATTCCTGGGCCGCGGACTCGACCATCGCAGATGACCATGACAGCTTTCTTGTGAGCCTCAAGACCAGTCTGATCGACGAGGGAGTCAAGGGAGCGAGTGCACTCTTCGTAGGTCTCATTGTAACAGGGAATAACGTAGACAAGACTCTCGGGGTTCTCGGGCTTGATCTGCTTCTCTGGCTTGACCCAGTGAATGAAGGTGAAAATAGCGATGGAAGCGATCATGATACAGTTGAGGACAAGGGGGAATGAGATGAAAGGGAGATAGATATAGTAGTACTTAGGCCACCACCAGCTTGCGAAGATGAACATGAAGTTGACAGCAATCAAGCCAGCTGTGAGGACGTACTTTTGCGTAGCAACCTTTCTCTTACCACGCTTGAGGAGGACAGCTTGGTCAACCACTGGCTCAGCAGTGGCATCGACCTTGGCCTTAGTATCATCAGCACCCTTGGTATCGAGCTCGGGAGCAACATTGTTGCGCTCGGCTTGAGGTTCAGGGACAGGTGCAATCTCATCAAGCTCGGGTATAGAAGACTCGCCAGCATCAGAGCTGTTGTTAGAGCTCCGGTTGTTGCTGATGGATAGGGGGAGGCGAGGAATGGGTGCGATGAGGTCGTGAGGCTTCGTCTCAGTGGCGCCTCCGATGATTGAAGCTGGCGCAGGAGTACCAGGAGTAGTGGCAGGAGTACCGACTGATTCTTGAGTCCATGAAGATCGCGAGGGAGCTCTTGAAGCATTGAAACTGTCGGCAGAGGACGCTACATCTTCAGCAAGATATGCTGGGATGGGAACTGCTGGGCAATCGTATGAAGTATCGAGGGCATCGGAGTGGGCCTTGCCATTGTTGACGACGGGATGGGCTTTGGTTTGAGCATGGAACTGGTCCTGTAGTGAGGAAATTCAGTAAGAGATTGAATGTAACGCCTTTGCATTGACAAACCTTTTGCTTCCCAATGAGAACAGAACGAGGTGTTTCGGGTCGGAGAGACATCTTGGCACGGAATATCTTATCCTAAACGACTGGAGGATAAGGCTGAAGAAGGGCGACTAACGAGAAACTCGAAGTCGGAAACACCAGAAAAAGAGTGGAAAAGGTGGTATAGTGTAAAGAGCCTCGTCTCAACAAGAGCCAGCAGAGCTTGGTGATGATCCAAGGGTAAGAGAAAAGACTCCATGATGCCGACATCTAAATAAGACATCCAAGTTGTCTGTGTAAACAGATTTTTCTTCTTCTTCATTTGCCTCACCGTGTAGGGAAACAATAGTTTCGAACACGCCGACAGCGCTAGACTTCAGCTTTGGGTCCAGATGGGAGGAAGGCTGGCTGAGATCCCCATTGTGCTGTCTAGGGGTCTCGGTCTTCTGTTGCTCGGACCAAATTTCTTGCGAGGACCTCGCTATTAGCGAGAGGTCCGCCCAACGGGTGTCCGCCAAAAGTCTCGACCGGTGGTACTTGCTTTCGCCAGCGTTGTGTCAGGAACAGCTGAAGAGAAAGCTTGTATCAATAGTTTATTTTGATAGGCGAGAAGATTCTCATTAGCGTCGCGCATTATCCAGAAATCACAGTCGTGCTGGCGGTAGAAGAAAGAACAAGCCAGGGTAGCGAAGTCTAGGCCAGTACAGCATCATAGCGCAAAGGGGCGTTGCAGGACTTTGCAGGGTAATTATCGTATTTGGAAGACGGGGACCCTGGGCCTGGGCATTAAACATTAAGAGACCGGTCCAGACTCAGGTTGTAAGACCAGCCCAATAGCAAAACCGTCAAGGTTCTAGGTCCATGGCATAATGCTTGGGTGGGAACTCTCCAGGCGTTCATCCCCTGTAGAAGTTTCTGTGACAGTGGTGACATACTGACGATGATCTTCCCCCACAGGCGAGTCATTGACTTTATCCGAATACTCAACAAGTTGGATAAGGGGAAAAGGGCGCCACCCTAGATGGTGCGCCTTGAGCCAATGATTTGCTAATAATCTAAGCTTCCAATTTATACTCACGAGAATCCTCTGATACACCAATTATACAATACCTCATCTTGGGGGGCGTACAAAGACCCTTATCCAACTTACTCGCAGTGAATCCTTGGACATTACCAACAAACACTGTTGATCCTTGTCTCTAGTCAGGGGTTTTAATAAGAGTCTACTGAGTTTTGTTTTTTCTGACATTTCTTTTTTATTCTTTAGTTCAATTTTTCGTTGCTGATTACAGAGCATACTACTCCGAAACGAGTAACCTGTGAACGTTGGTCCGGTTTTATCGTCGCGGATAGAGCGGGTTTTGAGTCGGGCAATTATTATGATCTACGGTACTGGTACTGAGCCGGACTTAAGCACGGACAGCGTTACACCAATCAATGGGTGAAAACCAGCATGGGTTTTATGGACGGCTGGATGCGGTGAGTAGATCTTTTTGTGCTAGACGCTACAGTCAATGGTCCGTCGCTAGAAATTGATTAATGTGGCTTGATGTCTTCCAGCCGCAGGCGCCAGAGTTCTCGAACGGCCGGGAACTTTGGCTTATAAGCATATTTTATGCAAAGTGGGCACAACTATGAATGGCTAATGCAGCTTTAATTCAGGCTAGGAGCTACTTGCTCCCGTGCCGCCCTAGCTGTCGTCTCCCGAGCCCTAAGTTAGCATTTAGCGCTTTTGTCTCCCGTCCCTCCTATTGATGAGTGTGTCACTTAACATCGGTAGTCTTAAATTAGGGTCAATTAAATTTGTATACTCTGTACATTTTTAAACATTGACCTTAGGCGATAACCTTAACAATAACAGTATCGTAGTCTGTCTTCACAAGCTTTTAAGCTTATCCAAACAAGCTCGTGTTCAGCGCAGGTTGTCAATCAATGCTAAGACAGTTGATCCTGGAAAATAATCGTTGTTATAGTCAAATCTATATAATAGCTTTTATTTCTCTCATCTTAATAAACCTTGGATATTATGATTCGAGGAAATGAAAGATTTTGTTGATGAGGCTGACAAACCCTGGCCTAGATCATCTTGGCAAAGTCCCGTCATTGCCGACTGTGATGGATCGCATCCAAGCACCCCTGCGATCCTGCCGATCTAGACTCTGATCAGCAACCAACCCCTGGTCTCACGATTTTCTTTCAGTGGATATGCAGAGTCACTGCTGCGAGAATGAACCAAGGGGGTCGATTAACACTCCAACTAAACACTGTTCGTTGGCTCCGCGTGTGGGGAGATCCAGGGAACGAGGTTGAATCATTTTCGACAATCTCGACCCGGGAGATCTCCACGTCACTTCGCTATAGCTCATCATGCACCTCAGCTTGTGTTGGTCTAGGGCTGGCTAATCAATAGTGCCGGACCTGTTGCTGTTAGATTTTCAGGTGCTCGTGTTAGCCCAGCCACGTTGACTGATCTGCGACAATGGTCCATCGCGGACTTTTCCGAGCCGCTCATCGACCGCTGAAATCCATAGTCGAGCCAGCTAACAACGTGCTTAATTAAAAAAAGAAAACACTCTGGAGAGCCTTGGTTTCCAAAGGCGAGGCTCAACGAGACTCATTTACACCGCAGACTATTAGATTTAGCATCATGACAACGAGCAGGGGGACTCGGACCATCGATAGAGCCTGGAAACTGGATCAAGATGATTCGATCTTTTTGCGGTGGCGTCTCAGCTCTGAGTGCTCTGGAGCAGATCTTGAAGTTTCAGCGAGCAGATTTTTCTCTCCTTCTGGTCGGCGCAACCGACGAGCTGAGAGTTATGTGACAAAAGAGTCTGGTGAAGACGACTGAGGCTGCCTGAAGCCTTCTAAAACGGGGGTCCAGGCCTTGAGCATGAACACATAAGAAGTTGGAGATGAGCTGCTCTTGTTTGAACTATTCGGTAGAACATCACAACGCAATTTCTCTCAATCAAGCTTGTCTTGTCTGTTTACTGACTTTCTCTCCTTCGAAGACTTTCCAAAATGCCTGGCATTACTTCTATCACCAACATGGAGGATTACGCTGACATGTTGACACCCTCTGATTCTCCCTCCGAATCCCCCTTCTACCCTGTCACTCCTCCCCTGAGCTCCGTTCCCTCGGAGACAGATCTCACCCTCAAGACCACAGCTGATGTCACCTCTGAAGACATCCCCGTTGTAGCCGTTGTTGGTGTGGGTTATGTTGGAACACATCTCGTCAGCTCCTTCTCATCCAAGTACCAGGTCATCGGATTTGATGTCTCAGAGAGACGCATCAATGACCTTCGCCAAGAGTTCAAGGGGAACATGAGGGTCCAGTTCTCCCGTACCCAGAACGATCTTGTCTCAGCTACCCACTTCCTCATTTCTGTGCCTACTCTCCTGAGACCCAACAAAACCATTGACTCTTCATACCTCCGCGATGCCTTGAAGATGGTCTGCCAGGTGGCCCGTCGTGGCTCAACTATCGTTATTGAAAGCTCTGTCGCTGTTGGCATGACCCGCGAGCTGGTGGGCCCCATTGCCAAACGCCTCGGACTTTTTGCTGGCATGTCCCCAGAGGTATGTGACTTATTGGCCCCCTTCTTAATGTTGAACTTGGCTAACCCTCATGACACAGCGCGTTGACCCCGGCCGAACCGAACCTCCTGTCAAGTCAATCCCCAAGATCATATCTGGTCTCGATGATATCCTGCCTGGCTCCCTCGATGCTATCAACCGCATCTACTCCACCATCTTTGACAATGTTGTTACCGTTTCTAAGCCTGAGGTTGCCGAGATGATGAAGCTATACGAGAACTGTCAACGTATGGTCTGTATCGCTTATGCGAATGAGATGGCCGATGCCTGTATCCCCCACGGTATCGACCCTTACGAGGTACGCTCTGGAATGTGTTGATCTCAACTTTACGACTTAGAAACTGACATTCAAAAACTCAAATAGGTATGCTCTGCAGCCTCTACAAAGCCCTTTGGCTACATGCCTTATGCCCCTGGTGTTGGTGTCGGTGGTCATTGTATCCCTGTCAACCCCTATTATCTCCTTTCCAATAGCTCATTCCCTCTCCTTGAGGCTTGTTCGACGGCTATGAATAACCGCCCAGCTAAGCTTGCGCATCGCCTCCTCTCCTCTCTTCCCATCACAAAGCCACGCTCACGTATCCTTGTTGTTGGTCTGGGCTTCAAGCCTGGTCAGTCTCAGCTTGACAACTCCCCTGGTCTGGATCTGGTGCGAAGCCTCGCTGTTTCAGGTGCTCAGGTTGACCTCACATGGGCTGATGCCCTTGTTAAGCAGGAGGCCGTTCCTCAGGTCCAGCGTCTTGCTGAGCACCAGTGGAACAAGGAGTTCCTGGAGACCTTTGATGTTATTGTGGTGGCTATGAAGCAGCACGACATGGACTTCTCTCTGCTGGCAGATTTGAAAGATGTTCGTGTTGAGAACTGGTGCAAATAATCATCAGGTTTGATCATGTGTTTCAGTGCGACATTCTCTTTTGGTAGCGCCGTAATATTATTTTGGTTGAGGTTTCTTTTATTGGTAACATAGATAGCAATTAGAGCAATACAATTTATGTAAGTACGCATTTCAGGCATCGATATTACCCAATGTGTAACAAGCAAACCCTGAGTAGTTAATGTTATAATATTTCAGATTGTTAGAGAAAATATAAAATAACTTCTTTCTAAGATATATAGGGTAAGTCTATAAATGTGAATTATCCAGTACTTGCTACATGCTAAGAATAATACTTAGCTAATCTTAGAAGTAGACTTGTAATAATTGTTACGATACCTACATGGGACAGAAAATGCAAGGTGGAAATGGGTAATTGTTTTTGATCTTAGAGGGTCTCAAGTAAATACTTTATGTTGTCAATTGGTATGGGAGCCGTACCATGTACGACAATACCAGCGTTGGGTGGAATGTCTTGAGTCATTGGGTTGGGCGGAGTCTTGAAGATTTTCACACCTGCCAGGCAATCAGCCACGTGACCAAGTGACTTTCGGAGTAAACCTTCACCAAAATTGAGCTAGCAATATTCACCACAAAACAATGCTCAGAAATGCCAAGATCTCGGGAGTCTCGATCGTTCAGCAGAACGCATCGTGTGACATTAATTGACTGGTAAAAGAAATGTCCAGCGCGCTGTTAGGTCTTTCGCCAGTCGACTAGGCTCAAAGTAGTAGAAAGTGGCCTATAATCCTAGCTCTTCAGGCATGTCAGCTCGGTGCTAGCGACGCACTATCGATTGTTGGCCTCAGTCGAGACGCGGCCCCTTGATCAGCTCTTATTTATTTTTAAGGTATCTGGCCCCTTGATCAATAACACAATTGTAAAATCGAGCAATCCTCAATCTCACTTCCAGACAACATGACATCTTTACGAAAATTCACTTTATTGGCCATCATTGCTATTACACATGCACAAAGTAATGATGCCTCCCACCCTGAAACAGAACCTGAAGACTGGGAAGCCGACCAGTGCGACTGCTTCTTAACGGATGGGCTAGAGCCAGAGTACTATACAGCCCATCGGTTCTGGGACTTCAGAAACCTGGCTGAATATGCTGGCATTCCGGATACCATTGCTGGCGAAAACGACACAGCTGATGCTGACGTTACAAGCAAGTACTTCAAGAAAAAGGAATGGAAGAACTTTTGGAAAGTTCAAAGCTGGAGCAACCGTAGAAGCCATGACACGCTGGCCTACGGTGCGAGATTTCCTATGGTCAATTCAGCCAACAACATATACATACGGACCGACCCCGACAAAAACCCGGACTCTGAGACCTACCTAACGATGCGCACCAACCGCCAAGAAGATTTCCAGGTAGCATCCGAGTTTGACTCGATTGACAGGTTTCAATTCTTGTCAATCCGATTTCGGGGACGTATAAGAGGTGCTGCTGGAGCTTGCATGGCTATGTTTACCTATGTCCCCGCTGAGGAGATTAAAAACGTTCAAGAAGCCGACCTAGAGATCCTCACACGTGAAGGCACCGATCGCATTCATTACACAAACCATCCCGGCTACAGCATCAGAGGTGAATTGTATCCTGAAGCTACGCGCAACACCTCATTACCCGACACCATCAAGTGGAACGACTGGGTCGAACACCGATTGGATTGGACACCGAACCAATCTATCTGGTACGCCAATGGCCAAAAGGTAGCCAACATCTCATTCCAAGTCCCGCGAGACCCGTCGCTCATGATCTTCAACGCCTGGGGTGATGGGGGAGTTTGGACAACCAACATGACCACTGGCGAGGAAGCGTACATGGAGATGCAGTGGCTTCAGATGCTTTACAACGTCAGCGATGGCTCTGCCAGCAAGCACAAGAGAGAAGTGCAAGACGCTGGACCTCGAGGAAGGTTTCTGAGAGAGAAGCGTGATGGACAGGAGAACGTGTGTAAGATGGTGTGCAGTATTGACGAGGAGCCTGGAGCTGGAGTTGTGACCTGGATGTGGGGTAATAACAGTGCAGCGAGTATGTTCGCTGGCCATAGTGCTGGGGGAGGCTTGTACAGCTTGATAAGCTGGGTATTAGGATTGATACTCTTAGTACAATGGATTTGAGAAGATAATATTCTTATTGATTTTATATCAGTTTAATACTTAGAAAAGAAAAACGAAACAATAATATTACACTAACTTATTCAAATCCTATTATGTAAAATAGGAAAGGATAAACAGTTCAATAGCTAATCAACTATGAGTTTGATGATTTACTGGTCAATCAAGAATATATTCATCATAGACCCAAGTCTGCAGTGAGAAGGTGCACATGTTGACGTCATGATGTCACCTACAATGAACACAAATATATAACAAAGGAAGGAGAAGCAAACAACAATTGTCAACTTCTCCTCATCATCATTTTCACCTACAATTCATATCAAATATCTCCAAAATGCTCGGCGGAAACACCTTCGACCCAAACAACGACATCCCCGACCTCAGCGGAAAAGTCTTCGTCGTAACAGGCGGCAGCGCAGGAATTGGTTACGGCATCTCCGCCCACATCCTCCAACACAATCCCCAAAAGCTGTACCTCCTCGGCAAAAAGCAGCATCACCTCGACGAAGCGGCCGAAGGCCTGAAGAAATTTGGCGATGTCTCACGCGTCGAATTTGTCCAGGTCGAGCTCGAAGACCTTCACCAGACCGATCAAGTCGCCAAGAAGTTAGCGTCTGAGTTAACGAGGCTTGATGCGCTCGTCCTCAACGCCGGATTAGGCGTGGGGCCGTACGGCGAGACGAAGGATGGGATTGATAGTCATATGCAGGTCAATGTTTTTGCGCAGCATCATTTGGCTATGACGCTTTTGCCCAAGTTGGTTGCTACGCCTGATAGCAGGCTTTGCCTCCAGTCGTCAGACATGCACCGCGCGGCACCGAGCTCTATCAAATTCGCCAACTTGGAAGAAATCAACACAGATATCGGTCCAGCCTATCTCTACAACCGCACCAAGCTCGCACAAATCCATCTCGTCCGCGCGCTCCATCGTCGCAAGCAGCGAGGCGAACTCGGCATGAAACCCGGCCAAGCACCATGGATCAACGCAACGCATCCTGGCGGTGTGAAGACAGATCAGCAGGAGCAGGCGATTGATGCGTATGGGACTTTGGGAAAGGTCGGTGTTGCGCTGGTGAGGCCTTTTATGAAAGATCCCGTTGATCAGGGCTGCCGACCGATTTTGTTTGCGGCGACGAGTGACGCGATCAGAGAGGAGGGGATTGATGGATGTTACATCGTTCCAGACAGGAAGGTTACTGAGCCTACTTCACAGGCTCTGGATGAGGAGTTGGGTGAGCAGTGTTGGAGGTTGACGGAGATGGTTCTGAAGGACAAGCTTGGATCTGCCGCGCAGTAAGAATTCTGATGAGAATTACCTAGAGTCGAATTAGTAATAAGAAGCTCTATCATTAACCTTCATTGCTGTTCTGTTCCGTGTCAGCTTGATGTTTGACGGGTAACGCTGTTTTAGAGTTCAGCCATAGGATGCTTTCGGCCATCAGCCTCACCTGTCTCACATGCAAACATCAGCATAGACTTTATCTACCATTCTTCAAGGCAATACCCCTCACTTCGCCTTTTACTTTCTTTTTTAGGATAATTTATCACGCGCGCAATGTCAGATAAACAGGTTCAGAATACAGTGACTACGCGCCAAAACACCGGCGGTGATGCGTCTTCAAGGTGGCCATGGAGATCTCTGGGCCTTATCGCCGTCGCGCTTGCCGTCTCTCTCCCTGTCTTGAACTCCAATTCACCCTCGCTATGCCACCAAGCATCTGCCGAAGAATCCCAGGATCAATTCACCATCAACATCCTTGAGAGTCTGAGGTCAGATAGCTTTCGGGAAAAAAGCATCCAACGCTTGGCAGGCGCCATTCAAATTCCGACAATAGCATACGACGATATGGGTCCAGTTGATCAGGATCCCCGCTGGAACATCTTTGATGACTTTGCAGGATACCTCGAGACTACCTTCCCCACCGTCCACGAGAAACTCAAGCTCGAGAAAGTCAATACCCATGGTCTGTTATACACATGGACCGGAAGTGACCCAACCTTAAAGCCAACGGTTTTGATGGCGCATCAAGACGTTGTGCCCGTTCCTGAAAGCACAACCTCACAGTGGAAGAATGAGCCTTTCAGTGGTGAATTTGACGGATCGGCTATCTGGGGCAGAGGTGCGCTGGATTGCAAGAATACGCTCATTGGATCTCTGGAAGCGGTGGAAGCTCTACTCGAAGCAGGGTTTGCGCCAAAAAGGACATTAATTCTCTCTTTCGGCTTCGACGAGGAAATCTCGGGTCACCACGGCGCTGCATACCTTGCATCGTTCCTCCTCGACCGTTACGGAGAGAACGGCATCGCACTCATCATCGATGAAGGAGCTCCGATTCTTCCTCTTTGGGGAACACACTTTGCTGTGCCGGGTGTGTCAGAAAAAGGTTACGCTGATGTTGAGATTATCGTGCGCGCCAAAGGTGGTCATTCTTCTATGCCTCCAGTACATACCAGTGCTGGTATCGCTGCCGAGTTGGTCACTCTGATTGAGAAAACGCCGTATGCGCCTCAACTTCATGAGGATAATCCGCTGTTGGACTTTTTATGGTGTGGTGCTGAGCATGCTCCTGGTTTCATGATGGGTCTCAAGTACCTGCTCCCCAAGAAAGGGCAGAGTGGTATCTTTGAAAGCGTCAAGAGGATGGCGTTTCCAAGTCTAGTGTCGCGCGTGAATTGCATGGCTGGATATCTGATCTCGACAACACAGGCAGTCGATGTGATACACGGTGGTGTCAAAGTCAACGCGTTGCCTGAGCGGACAACGGTGTTGATAAATCATCGCATCAACATAGGCGACACATCCGCTCTCATCCGTCAGAAACTCACCAAAATAACCAGCGAAGTAGCAAAACGTCATAATCTCACCCTTCACGCCTTCGACAACTCGACGGAACAAGAATCTTCAATCACGATTCGTTTCATGGGCAGCGTTCTCGAGCCCGCACCTATATCTCCAACATATTCCACTGGAGAAAGTCCGTGGTCGGTACTCGCGAGCACAACGCGTTCTCTTTACGGAAAGGAAGTTGTCATGGCACCTGGTATTATGCCTGCGAACACTGATACAAAGTATTACTGGAATTTAAGTCGCCACATTTTTCGATATTCACCTGGTTGGGATCCAGAGACGTTGTCGATTGAGGGGATACATACTGTTAATGAGAGGGTCAGTGCTGTCGCGCATGTAAAGACTGTACAGTGGTATGCGAGCTTTCTTCGGAACGTGGATGAGGCGCAGTTTGAGTGAGAGAAACGCGGATGGGACAAGTGGTCTTACAAGTGCATATGACGTATCCGCGTACAGCCAGCACAGCCCGATAATGAGGACCCTAGAATTAGTGGGGTCAAGATGGCAAAGACCGAGCAAAGACCCCTCGGATAACTAGCGCTGCGACAATTTGATTGGTCGCCCCGTAATAGGAAATAAATCCCACGTAATCTTAGCGCGACACTTGGGAAATTCTCATCTGCCCCTATATTAATATATCTGACCGTACGTGCTCACAGACTTGTCACATTAACAACGCAATGACACCCACGCAATCCGTCCAGGTAGCGACGGAAACGGTACCGTCGAGAGTCGACAGCAAACCACTTCTGAGACATAACGAGGATATTCGCTGCCTCGTCACCACAGCGCTGTTCTTCACCGTCTTCTTGCTTACCTGGCATAACTTCTCATCGCCCATCGACGGAGGCTTACTCTCCTTCTCGCTATGGCTTGCGCTGTTTCAATTGTCGTTCATGGGTGCTGTGACGACGCATAATGCTATTCACTTGCCTGTCTTTTGGTCCAAGAATTGGAATAAATTCTACCAAATTTGCTTGTCGCTGCAGTATGGCGGTGCTGTGTCCATTTTTATTCCTGGGCATAATCTGTCTCACCACAAGTACCCTCAACAGGCGAGAGATGTGAGTAAGTATCATGTTCCCCTCTTCTGAGTGTTACAAATACTAATTGATTTCAGTGCGCACAACGAAAGTCCGGTATAGCTGGAATCTGTTGAACGGCCTACTATTTTTCTGGCATGTTGTTCTATCCGGCAACAAAGATGACAAGCTCTACTTCGCAGCCCAAGCCCGCATGAACCGTCCCATCGTAAGACAGCGTCAGCTTGAAGAGCTTGCCGTCTGGGGCACAACAGGCGTCCTCATCCTTCTCGACTGGCGCCGCTGGATCTGGTTCGCTCTACTCCCCCAATTCTACGCAAAGTACTGCATTCTCTCACTCAACTTCCTCCAACATGACGGCTGCGACATGAGCTCCAAGTACAACTTTGCGCGAAACTTCACAGGCAAGACGCTGAACTATCTGTGCTTCAACAACGGATACCATACCGTGCATCATTTGTACCCTGGATTGCACTGGTCAATTCTTCCAGAGAAGCATGACGAGCTTATCTCAGCTCATATCGCGGATAGTTTGGAGGATGAGAATATTCTGCTTTACATGTGGCGCGCTTTTATTTGGCCGGGTTTGAGGATTGATTACAAGGGCAACCCTCTCATTATCACCAAGGAGGAAAATGAGATGCCGGATGAGCCGTGGTTTTACACTGAGTCGGAGACGTTTTCGGGTACGAAAGAGTATCTCGCTCAGGGTATGAAATGAGGAATGACGGGGATCGTATGATAAACGTGGAAGTTGCCGGTCGGAACGTCCGGGATTTTCTTCATGGATAGACCTGGTCGACCACTGTGACAAGTGGTCCGTGGGTCGACGAAAGAAGGGGAAGTAAGATGTTGACGATTATCACGTGGGAGGTCACATGTCAGGCGTGGATCTTCAATGAAGCTCCACCCTTCAAAACTCATTTTATTAGCGAAACAAATAAATCCAAAAGAGAGCTTGTGCCAAACCCCCTCGCCATTCTTCGTATATGACAATAATAGAATCAGCTGACCAGTAGAGAAGGGGAGTACTTCCATGAAATTATTCGCGGCGTATCGCAGGAATATCGACTTCCCAGAACCAGGCTTCCTGTTGATCCAAAGCAGGTCTCAATCAGTCTGGACCACAATTCGGAATCCAGGTGTCCCCTCTATCCTAAGAGTTATCGCTCACTCGCCGTTCCTATGCCAGATCCTTACATGTTCGCAAAACAGTGAAACATAAGGACAGTAACGCAGATCCAAAGGCTCTATCAGTAGAGATAGCCCCAATGTTCCAGAATGGGTATGTCTCAACAAATAATACATAGGAGGTTCAGGGCAGAAAACCAAAATTTAATTTGACCATCGTTGCAAGATGCCTCATCCAATGCATCAAGCGACCAGCACTCATTTAACCCAGTATTAACTCAAATGGCTCTCCTCTCTGCGCCTCCCAGCAAGTTCTATAGACACGGCCTAACCCCCTACGATAAGCGATACGCTCGACCCATTTAACCCACATGACAGTATAGTATTCATACCAATCGCTCGACTTGGGCCTCTCTGGATGCGTAAGCTCATCTATGCCTGACCATTCTGTTTCCGAACAGTATCCCCTTGCAATTTCTACCAATTCAACAGGTTCGTTAGGGTCTTGTAATGTTAGACCTGATATGTCGAGGTCGTCATGGGGTCGCAGGGTTCCAGCCCAGGTCCCGTCACATTGACGAAGAGAGAGTAGTGGGTATCCTTTCAGCGCCACCCAAGGCTTTTGGTCACAGAAAAGCCAGGCTCGCTGACTTGTAGAGGATATATACGGCGATACCACAGGAGGCACCACTTCCTCTGGCTGCATGAGTGGGATCGGATACCAAAACTCATGAGATGGGAACGCTTCATGCTTGTAGAAATGCGTACGGCAGATAGAGTTTGGGTAATATGAATCTGATCCTGAAGCCTCTTCAATTCTGTGCTTTTTCCAGCTTGCGTCATGGTCGAAGTGTCCCGAATCCGCCGCGTCTTTAAAATCAAATATGCTAGCATGAATTGGCGTTCCTGTGGAGTTTGGCGCCTTATGTGATTTCCAAAACCGGGTTCGTATGATGCCTCGGATGCCAATACTCTTCGACTGGTTTTCCGTTCTGATGAAGTCATACTTAGGCTCATGAGGGAAAATAACGTAGCCAGACCACCCAGCCCAGCTCCAACTAGGTAGTTCTTTCGCCCTCTTCAAATCTTTGGCCGCCCTCCGGGTTAGATGCTCACTTGGCTCCCATGATAGGACGAGATCAAAAACCGCCGTCGGTAGGCCAGACACGAAGCCACCACACAGCGGAGTGCTAAACAGTAATGATATTCCCGCAAAACCATGAAGACAGTCTTCTGGATAGGTGAATTGCTTTTTGTTATAATCACTTAAAATGATGCGGAAAAAGCTCAAGCTTGGGATAGAACCTTCCAAGATGAAACTGCACGGGACGACTCTTGCCACAATCGAGTCGAGCTCTGGTGGCAGCTGAGCGTGTTCTCGCCAGACGGCGGAGTTGCACTCCCAGCGCATACAGTCGCCGTCGAAAATGAGTCTCCTTCTGGAAAAGAAGTACTCCTGGAATATCCATCCCCGACTTTCCCAAATTGAACGATCGTTTCCAGGTTCATAGGCAGTTCCCGATGCAACAGGAGTTGTTACTACCATTGTTTCCCTGTCGATACAATGAGTAGTCTGTTGCAGACGTCTGGGCTCTGATATGCCCCGGAAGCCGCGTAACCCGCTGTTAGCATGTTCTCCATCGGCTGCAAAAAGCGTGATAGATGCATTGGCGTAGATCATTGCCATCTTTGCTATCTCTAGTGCTTTTTGTGCTTCATTATCCTGAACGATACATAAGGTATCTACCCATAGGTATTGCTCTGATAATATCTCGACTAAACCCATAGCATCTCTTATTGTCCTAGCGATAGGTTTGTTCAGTGGTCCTGACAGGGATCCGTCACTCTGGAGGTGGATGAGGTCACGCTCAGTCGTGTTGAAAGTCGATTGACTACCCCATACATAGCTCAGGGCGATATAAGAGCAGTCTTTCGGGGCTGCGACAAGACATTGACGCTTGACGTCTACAAGCCATGCAGGCCGTATAGATGAAAGTGCTCGATTGGGAAATGCTTTACAAAGCCCATCGTGATGAGTATCGCATGCAGACTTCCACGAGCCTGGTAGATCTGGGTCGATCCAATTTGCATCAACAAGTTTCCCTATGCTTGTTTCCTTTGCCGTTTTTGGTTTTTCCATGAGATATAATACGGAGAGTTGCGGCCTAGCGAGCGTTGCTTCAGGGCGCATTTTTGGATTAATCACCGTGGCCATATTTAATGGGCACTTATGTATATCCAAGCGCTCAATCTCATTAGCTAGAGCGTGTATTGTATCGGTAGACAGGCTGTGATTCATGCGCAAAGCAGCCATGATCAGGTCGTGATGTTGGCTGCATTTCGGCTGAGAACACAAGACGTCAATGCCTGATCCCAGTATAGACCCGCTACGCCCGGATGTCTCATAGAGCGCAGTTTTGATCTTCTCGCAAACCTCGCAGTTAGTCTATAGGTGGGATCATTCAGTCCAAGCTTAGGTAATAGGTTCGATTCATTGCAGGGTGTTATCTTACAGGTTTTGTGATATCCTGTCTATTATTATCATAGCTGTTAGAGGACGATTTTAGGATCTGGGATTCTTGTTGCATTGAAGGTGCCATTTTTTGTAGAGTATGTAAGAATATTTGAGTTCTTAATTGTAAGTAAGTATCTGGAGTGAAAGGGAAAAAGATGTAAAGTCCTATAAAGTGCGTTATTTTAATCAGCTGAGGGGAAAACCCACAGGATAAATAACAAACCAACCAAAGCGCTAAATATACTAATAGAAAGCAACTAATTTCCATATTAACACATAAAATAAATAATAAATGCAATAGTTAATAAAGATAGAAGTTATATTATAAGTTAGTAGCTAGAGTAGTAAAGTTACTTAGGTAATATTTTAGTTAGTCTCTGCTTATTGATTTCTTTTTCTTAGGATCGCTGTGGTATTTATATACGATTTCCTCTCCTAATACAGGGTATGAGATACCTATTGAAAAATATCACGTGGGAGGTCACATCTTAACTGTGGATTACTAAATAGTGCTCCACCCTTTAAAACTTATTTTTGTTAGTAGAACAAATAAATTTATCACGATACAAAGGTTCTATCCAAGGTCACACCCGTTGATCTCGCGTAAAAACTGTGAAAATGGTGAGATCTGACGACTGATTACAAGATTGCACTTGATTAACATAATTCAGAAGGTCCACCCATTCGACAAGGAAGCTTTTGACAAAGCTGTCGAGACAAGTGAGGATACAATTGACGGTACTGGCCAAACCATCCACTGGAGTAAATGCGACCGTGCGTTCCAGAGAAAATGTGGAGGAGGGGCCTGGTTCGGTATGGAAAAAGACGGAGGGTGGGTGAAGGTCTTGCCGGGGTATTCAGTACACTTTGAACGAGGAGCAAACGGTGAAGTCAGAACAGAGGCCTAGTCCATTTCTTTCCGGATGATTGAAGGCCAACAGAAAATTCACTCTACCTATCTCAAGGTTGTTATATTTGCGCTGAAGAAAGAAGCCCCCAGGCGTCTTGCATGCCGTTTGCTTATCTGTAGGGTAATTTCATTGCATGACAACCTTCCAGTACAGCCTATCCATCTTCAATGTCTCCATAAACCAATCATCACCAACCTTCTTCCAGGTCTCATGATAATACCCACCACCAGTCCCGTGAAACCCTGAGTCAGGTTCTTTATTTCCAACGTGATAAATCAATGGAAACACAGCCTTGATCTCATCAGGCGAAACCTGCTCCATCTCCGCAGGCCCAACATTGTGGATCGCCTGCAGGTTCTTGTTCTCATTGCTGAAGAACGCGGCCCAGTCATCGCGTGATGACCATTTCATTGGTAGGTCTCCCTTCATGATCACGCTGCCGTCGGGCTCGTGGAAGGAGTATGTTGCGTTAGGGAGCATTATGGTGTCGAATTTGTGCCAGAGGTGGGAGTCGGCGAAGCGGCAGTATTGCGCTTTTTTCTGAGAGATGATTGTGTATGCTTCAGGTGACACTGCCATTTTCTCTGTATGTGTCAGATTGTGAGATTGCTGTGTTTTACTAATAGTAACCTACAAAAGTGCGGTATTTTCGTATGCGGGGGTTCGAAAGCGAAAATCTAGAGACATGTAAGATTATAGCTTCAAATTGTGCTGTATTTATAGACATGGAAGTCGGTACATTAGTCAGTATTTGCCTATCGATTCCTCTTTCTTGGGATCGCCGTGTCATTCACGTACGATTTCCTCTTCTGATGCAGGGTATCGGAGAAGCTTCCAAAGAGGGTTACTTCGCCAAGGGATGTAACTTCATCTCAACTCACCCATGCTCTGATTCCTTGTTTGTGGATGTTCCATAGACAAGAACCAAACGCTCGAGAGACATGGAAATACAGTGATAATGTGTTTATTTTTAATACCGATCACCAGTACATGCTGCGGCGTGACATTTGGGCTGGGTTCGGGATAATAGTCCTGCGGGTAATCCGAAATATGGTACATACTAGATTAATCCTTCATATCATGTTCCACGTGCTATTAGCTAACCCTTGAATAGTATTCGATTCGATTTAGTACAGTCCTAGTCGCAGTGAGAATGGTTTAGCCAAACAGTGGAAATTCAATTGCTACATAAAACCTTCTATTTAGGAATATTCATTCTCAAACCTCTAAGTCAAGCTGTTAGCACATCAGCATATCAATACAACTAAGTGTTTATAGCAGCTTCTTTTGGAATATCGACTCCAGCAATAAAGCCTGTTGCGTTGGTTAGAGATTTCCACACTGATTCAAAGTCTGGTACGAAGTCGGCATCGTTGTCACAATTTGACAGCGAGTCCATCAGTCTGCGAAAGGCATCCATCTCCGAAGACAACTGGGCAGTTTCAGACTGGCGTTCCCGGCTGGCGCCGGGCCGATTTTCCAGCTCGCGTTCCGGTCTCTGCATGCATAGCTCGATAGTGATTGCCCGTGAATGAGCTTTACCGGTGTTTCGCCAACCGAGAAGCAGCGCTTGCCTGGAACTCACTCCAGCGACGGAAGGGTGGGGATTAGCACCATTATCGAGAAGAGCTCTCACAGCTTTTGCTCTGCCCTGATATGCTGCGAGCATCAGAGGCGTAACAAGACCGCGAATCGCCGCTTCAGGATCAGCACCGTGAAGCAAGAGCTGTTGTATCGTGACTTCGTCCCTGGCGAAGTGCAGCGGCTGAGCTCCAAGGTCATTCCCAACGCTTGGGTCGGCTCCTTGTTCAAGGAGGAGGTTTGCTAATCGCTGCTCACCTGACCTCACAGCCAAAAGAAGAGGTGTTTCGCCCCCTGAATCCTTCAATTGTGTATTGGCGCCTTGCTTGATCAGAGCCGTCAAAGCTGCTTCTGAGAATAGTGATTTAGGACCGGACCGGCGACTACGAAGAGTGGTCTCGTACTCAGGGCCGAACATCCCATCAATTGAGTACTTGCCTTGACGTAGTAGAGTTTTGAATAGTTCCCAGTTCTCTTCGGCGATTGCGAGAAACAGGGGCGGTGACCCCTCACCAACTTTGTTGAAGATCGCATTTTCTGGAGTTGCACCCTTTTGGAGTAATTGATAAGTGATGGGGGTAAACCCGCGTTCGATGGCGAGGTGCAGGGTTAATGACTCATTTTCGAAGATGAGATTCGGGCAAGGTAAGTAGTTAGCAAGAAAGAGAACATATGCATCGATCTCTGGATCTTTGGAATATGTTTTCAGACATGCGACCAAGTGTGATATAACGTTTGTCACCAGGGAATCTCCATAGAAGTTGGGATGCGGGGGCCGCTCCAGGTCAGGATTGTGCGGGAGGCAACCTAGTTTGACGAAGACTTGCATAATACTCGCTTGATACTCTGGAAACATCAGGTAGAGAGGGGCTAGCCAACCTAAGCCACCCCTTTTCAGGCGGATTTGTGATATTCCGGATCTAACAGTATTTGTTGCGGCCGTAAGAACCACGCTCAAGTTATCTCGCTCCTTTGAGTGGAGATAGTGTTGAAAGAGAGTTCCATGGTTGTTCTCAAGAGCCCATGTTGCTGCTTGGGCCACGGTATCCCAGGGCAGCGAATCGGAGACTATCGGGCTCGTTATTAGGTCCCTCCACAGCGAAAGAACCCCGCTCTGATTGTCAAGCCATATCTGCCGGGTTGATAAGAGCCACTGGTCTTTTGCGTAATCGAGGAAGAGATGCACGTCGTCATGCACTTTTGTCCTTTGTTTCTGCATTTCGTGCGATATTCTTTCTAAATCCACTTTTGGGTCTCGCTGACGTCTGTACCTCAAGAGAAGATTTATACCTTTGCGAAATGTTTCTGACGGCATGACCGACCGGGCTGTTACTTCAGGCACCTCTGCAAAGGAGGCTTTTTGCGCCCTCGATATCCGGTTCTCGAACACAGAGTAGCTTAGATATGTTACGCATACGGCACCCAGCATCATTTCTGCTTCTGAGAGATCAAAGTGAAAAATGCGAGTTTTCCGGTCCGACGAAGGGCCTGTAAGGTGGAGAAGCACACTATAGTGGATAAACCTAACGCGAAGGTCTTCCTCGTCGATATCAAGCAGGCTCCCCCCATAAGCCGAAATAAGCGCTCTTCCAGTGCCGACAAGTGTTGAACTTTCCCAAGCGGTGTTCCCTGGATTGACGTTCGCCGCTACGCGTAGTTCATCCGTTTTCATAGGTGGTTCGGCCGACGCGACCAACTTGAAGAGCTGACTGCTTCGTTTGCCATCCCTAACCCGGGACAAGGCCTTGTTGAACGCTCCGGGCAGGTCTTTGGGTAAGTTTCCAAGTATATCTAGAATTTCCGCCTCTGATCGCAGCTCTTGGGTGTATCGGGGGCAGATGTCCTCGATCTGAAGAGAAAGCCACAGGAACATGCCCTGGCATCCCACGAAGAGTTGTTCCTCCATCAGTTTCTCTATCTCTGGTGGCAAGGGTCTAATGGCATTCCATCTAGAAATTTCCGCTGCGAGGTATGCATGGATCTCTTTGGACCTGTCCGCAGTCTCCATGGAGAGAGTACGCACCTCATCAAATCTGGACTCGACAGTGGAATAGCATGCTGACGTGGGCCGTGAGGAGCATAGTATGCTTATCCATCTGTGGCTTTGGAGACGGTGTAATTCGCGGAAAGTCTCGTCGAATACTTCTTCAGATATCTCATCTAGCCCATCAAGTACGAATATTCCTCTCCAATTGGAAGGCGTGACCTTAATCAAAATGTCAATGCACTCCTCAGGTGTTGCGCGCAATGGAATCGCCTGCGACTGTTCAAGTAATGCAATAACAGAAGGCTCTATAGCAGGGCTTTGCAGTACTTGTCTAACAATACTTCCCAACAGATTGGTGGCACATAGGGTTTTTGGATTGTTGCTCTGACAGAAGAAGTACGATACAGTGACAGCTCCTAGAAACCCGATTAGTATATATAAACTGACAGAGAAGGTTCTAACGAACCTTGTGGATTCATGCTTGGGGCAGCTAAAGTCAGGTGTGCAACAGCCGATGCCATCGTTACTGTCTTCCCAGACCCAAGGTTGCCCTTGAGCCAAAGGACGAATCCCGCCTTGGAAGATAGCCAGTCTCTGTATGCGTCTTCCTCATACATCCAGCTTGACGTGCCTCTCTTTCTTTCCCTTCGCCAGATCAGGTTGAACTCAGCCTGGTCTGGACACATAGCTGCGAGCAACCGTTGCTTGCGTGCCTCCGTTTGGAACTTTGTGGTTTCTGCTGACAACGTGATCTGGAAACGGTTGAATAGATCTAGCACCGACGAATGGTTTTGAAGCTCTGCTTTGCCAAGGAGGAGTGTCGTACGCTTCTCGATTAACATGCCCCAGGCTGTGAGGTCCGACTCCATGGGCTTAAAGACTGCATCAAATGTTGTTGTAAGCGAGGCCGCCAGCTGGGATAGGGCAGATTTAGCACAATTGTGCACAATCTTGGCACATATGTTAACCATAACGATAGTGTACTCGCATATATAGGATTGGAGTGTCGGACACTTGGGAAATAACATTGCGAAATCTTTGTGTAATGATAAAGACCGCCCTAGTCTTAGCATCATATTTGTGACATTCTCAAAGTAGGAAAGGAACGAGAGCGATGTCTGGTTTTGTTAGCGAAAGCGACGTTGGTAGACGTACACACACCGACCTCCAGAGATAAGCGAATTACAGCCCAAACACCACAAGCGATAAGGTTCTGCGATCCTCCTACTAGAACATCTCCGATGGGAGCAAACTGGCGCATGCGTTCCAGAATAGCTACAAGTCGAGTGCCATATGGCCTCCATGATCGATGAGCTCTGGCACCATCTCGATTGATCTCCTCGGTAATCCTAATGATGTCGTCCGGATCAGGGAGGCTTTGTGATCGTAAGTTCTTGAATCTGGCGCGCTGGTTCTTGTTTTGGAGAGAGGCGTTGAACTCTGAAATCGCCCGAGCGAGTCGGATCTCTGGCTTCAGCTTTGCCGTGAAACCAACGGCCGAAGTAACATGCTCCATGGTCTAATAGTACAGGGCTTCGTCACATTCGCTTCATATCTGGTTCGTTATGGCGATGCACCTGTCCTTTAGCGCAGAATGGCTTCATGCAGAAAGACATGAGAAAAAGAAGAGGCAGCAGAAAGAAGATGTGGCGGATGGTCAGATTGAAATGTTGGCTCGGCTGTGCGGGGTCTTAGTGAATGGACACGCACTGATAACTTGAATTGCAGGGGCTGTGTGGATGAGGCAGAGTGGCAGCATTTCAGCCAACGAAGAAGTGGAGGGTCCAAGATTGAGGCTGTGTATGTGAAAAATCGAGGAGGAAAAACATGTAACTCGAGGTCTGAACTTAAGTCCCGGCATGAAGAGACGAAGGTCTGTCAAACTGCCATGCACTCTCCTCACAACCCGAATCACGGCAGACCAGCAATGGATCGAGCTGTTCCTGCTCAGAGACCTTCACGGATTGTTGGAATTATCTGCTTATTTTAGGAGGCAATTTGTTCCCTTTGTAGATAGCGTCAGTACCTCAGACGCTGACTTCAATTTGCAGCTTAAGCAAGCCCCAAGTCAGAGGAAGTCTCTATCTATTCTACGTTCCTCTAACTTGTAAAAGATGGTAATGTATCACCCGCAGAGATGATACCCCGCATCCCACCTCAGCTTCCCTGCCCTTGCAGCCAAGATAATGATTGTCGCTCTCCTATTGGTCCACATAAATCAGGCTCTCATGTTATAACGCTCTCAGCCGTTGCATCAACCCTAATGGCGATCAACGAGTCTATTCAACGCACCCCACAAAAGTCTTTGCACTTGGCGTATACTTGTTATCGGCTCAGAGTAACAAGCTGCAGAAGGCCAAGTGGCTCATCAATCACGAAGAACTCGAAAACACCTCGGGCCAAGTTTCCTTCTCGCCCACGACCATGGCATAAGAGACCTCGGCGTAATGCTCTGCAGCCGAGCATAGTTCAGGAGCAAGTTGGCGATACACATTCGCCAGGTTGCAGAAAGCCCATGGCACAGCGTCATTCGCCACCCCCCATCGTTGAATCTCGAGTCGCGGTCGATCCGTAATGTCATTGGGCGGACATGCAATGATGCTGTGTCCCAGAGCCTCGAGGCCCCTGAGGATCATCTTGGCCGCATCAGTCAGCTGATTGTTCTCCAGCATGTGGGCGCCTTGGGCGAAGTAAAGTTCACAGAGTTCTAGCCGCATGGCGCAGTCGTTGTTTGTCGGGTAGGTCTTCTCGAGAGCCTTGATGAGCCGAATTGCCTTGGCTCTGTTACCTGAGTCAGGGTGACCAAGAAGCTTCTTGAGGTCGCCGGCAAACGCCTTGCGTTTCTGGAGGACGGACTTAGACGTGACTTTCTTACCCAAACACAGCTCGCAGTCGCACGTGAACCCCCAGTGGTTGAGGCCCTTTTGGGCCTCTTGGTAAGATTCGAAGGGTACAGGAAGACGATAGGAGAAGAAGAGTTCAGTGTCAGCAGCGAGGTCCCTTGTTGCGCGTACGATTTGCATGTCTCCGATGAAGGAGCGTCGACAGTTGCCCACACAGGAATGATTGATACGGGACGCGATGAGCCAAATGCCCGAGGTTGTGTGCGCGGAGTCTTTGACACCCGTCATATCTCTGCTGCCGGACGTTGCCTGGAGGTATGACTCGCGACTCGTTCTCGGAGCACCGAAACTATTCAGGGAGGTAATCCTTTCTACCAGGAATCTGGATCTCGTTTAGTCGTCTGACACAGCTGGCTTACCAGGCAAATTGAGAGAAGGCAACTCACGAATCGACTACAGGGGTTCCGTCAGTCTCCAAGACCGTAGACTTCTGGTAATCGGCGCGGTGAAGGTCTCCGAAGTCCGTGGACAGCGACGAATCGTGGTACAGTTTCTGTACAATCAGGGTCAGGAGATGTGCCTGGCCACCCATTACCATCCTCTTGGTGGCAAGATTCATCAGAATTTTGGTCTGCTTTCTGGATTGTTCATCGCCGGCAAAGCTATAGGCGAACGCCTTTTCGCAGAGCAGAAGCTCTCCCGCTGAGACTGCCTTGGTGGTGAAAAGCCCTTTACCCCGGCCAGGCGAGTCGCGGATCTCGATCGGTGCTGAGAAGGTGGCACAGTCGATGAAGGGAGGTGACTTCTCAGCCTGCTCATACATTTTCTTGAAATCGTACTCGCCTGTTCGCTGTTCCTTGAGCCGCTCGTTGATCCGATCTTTCTCGGAGACGGCTGCCTTGTTTTCAGGGAACGATTGTGTGAGTTTCTCCAATGTCTCGAGACTCTGCTGATAGTCGCCGAGCTCATATAATGCTCGAGCCTTGCGGAAGAGACACTTCTCGGATGGCATCGCAGGATTAGTGGCCTTTTCGGCATCCAACAACGCCTGCTTCGGTCGATCCAGGTTAAGGTTTGCAAGTGAGCGGTTGAGGAAAGCGATCTGTCTCTCTTCCAAAGTTTGGCCCACTTGAATAGCTGAAGAGTACCTGGATGGCTGTCAGTTACGTGCTCATGGCTGCTCAACTGCTTGGCCTGATTTTCAGCGTCAGAGAAGCCGAGGTGAGAAACATACAGTCGCAGTGCTTCAGCCCATTTCTTGGCCTGTACAGCTTTGTTGCCTTGCTTCCGAATGTCAGTGCTGTTCTTCTCTGAGATCACCATCGATGGCCTCCAGTGCGAGGGAATGCGGTCGTCAGCTCCATCCAGCCGGATAATATCACTAGGATGGTCGACTCTAAGCGAGTATGTACCGTCAGTGGCACATTTGAAGAAAGGTTCTTTGAGGATTTAGACCATGTTCGTGTTGAGGATCTCAGTGGTAGGGACGATGGTCTCGTCAGGCTGGTGATAGAGCTGAAGCAACACAGCGGTTCCCTTCTCATCTTCCACAATGGCCATCACAGCCGTAATACGATCTGGGGGCGTGAGGACGCGGAGCATGATCTTCTTCCCTCGATGATGGGTTTCGAGTCTCATATCAGAGATCATGATGGGTTCCAGGTCATTGACAGAATGAATGCAAGGTGGATAAGGCGCTGGGACCTGCGTGGTAGCGATTGTGTGTTCCTTCGGCTGAGGGCGATATGAGCTGGCCATGAGCTTCATTATGAATGACGAGACGAGTCGTTGAGGAGGGGGGTGATCAAGCGCGGCTTGACCCTTTCTTCGGGCAGCTCGCTCTGCAGCGTCCTGAAGCGGCTTCAGATAGGCGATGTACTGACTTTCGTTTGAGACGTCTTTGACATCCATCTTGGCATGGAGGATCTAGTGGGCAAGGTTGTGTTAGAGTGGAAATGTTGGATGAGAGTACAGCTCGAGGTTTAGGTTCTCGGACACTTCTTGGATGATGAGTTGACGGGCCGCAGGTGGGAACAATAGGCAGCCAAGAATGCGTCGTCAGGCATCGCGATGGTCAGCCTCCCACAGGTGACCGTATGTTTGTCACCAATCTTGTGTAGCCAAATTGATTGGTTAAGAGAGTTGTGAGACATCACCCCTGTCGCCGTTTGCCCACTTGAAAGCCCAACATGCAGAGGCAAACAATCGAGTTAAATCACCTGCCAATAGGAAAGGCAAATGCTTTTAGCCATCACTCAATTATCGTCTTTGACTTTTCCATTAGCCACCTATGGCTTTCTCTCTACGTTCTAAGCTACGTCCTCTATGTGTTCAATGAAATCTGGCTTAATGGCTGTGATTCCTAGTGATGGGAGAGCAGCTTGGTCAGTGGGATAAAATAAATCACAGTGTGCCAAGCGCACCACAGTTTCCAGGTTTTCGAGTCCTCTTCAGCCGTGCGCTTCACCAAGACTCTCCAGGTAACCACAGCCCCTAACGCAAGGGTAAAACTATAAATTACACCGGGCTCAAGATTCCAGAACCTCGCGCAAAGCATACTCCAGAAGGGCACGCAACAGGCTATGAGGATGCGGGTTCGCGAGTCCCCGATCACCAGCGGCAGCGTCTTGCGGTTGCGGGCCTTGTCACCCTCTTGATCTTTGAGGTTCTGTACGCTCATCGTCGTGAGGATGATGCCGCTTATGATTTCTATCCATGTCATTCCCTGCGTACTCACGATGTTCTCAGGTCCGATGCAAAGCTTGAGAGACATGGTGTTGACGACTGCATAAGCTACCGCGATGATGCCGTCGCGGACGACCTCGTCACTGCCACAAAGATCATTGTAGTAAAATGTCAGGACTTGCATGAGTAATCCCTCGACTCCTACACCCATGCTGTAGTTGTAAGCCAATGCAATGGGCGCAACGACCAAAGCAGCTCGACGAGTTTGTTCCGGGGTGATCATGCCTGCTGGGATGGGCCGCCATGGTTTATTTATGCTGTCTTCCAGAATCGAAGCAGGTGAGCGTTGGTTGGCGAAGTTGAAAATAATGATCGTAAAGATATTCGAAAGTATAACTTTCTGCAAACGGCCGAAAACGTCGATTGGATGCGAGCGAGGGCCATCGAAGAGTTCGCCAGTGGATAGAGCACCAGTCATGCCAAAGAGAATCCCGGGGGTGCTGAATGTAAAGATGTCGCTCTTCACAAATGCCCAGAACACCTTAATTGCATATGAAAGAGACCAGCCTGGGATGCGAGTGTCGGAGGCTGCGACCATTGGCGAGCCATGGGCATTCTTCGGTCTGCGGGCGGTCTTATCTTCCGATCGCGGAACAGTCATAGTCATTGCAGCCATCATACTGTTGGTTGTCGCCATAGAATTTCCGCGAGGTTCGCAATTCATAAGGACTCTGCTTATTGACTTCTGTGTGAAGACCAACGAAGATTGTTCGTGCCTCTGATGCAAGGACTGTTTTGACAAGGTGGAATGCAGGGAAAGATACAGCCTGAGCTAGAGATTCTGAAACCAGAGAGAGAATGTTTAACAACAATACTTCTGGAAGGCAAGTTGTATTATATGTATATATATAACATCCCATCACCAAAATACGCGGCTGGAATCTGCACATTAATTGATCCAAGTCAAAGACGGCCCGTGTGAGTACGCTAGTGTCTTGACAGCGTATTCATAGCGTATCTGCGGCGTATTTGTAGCGTATCTAGATAACTATGGGGCTGCCCTACAGCTAGTAGGTATGTCCCATCTAACCCTCGTCAGCGTATTCTACCTTTCTGCCTTGATGTAAGCCACACGCCTAGTAGGTCTTTTACGAAAGCAAGGGATTGTAATACTGTTGTTCAAATACAAAGTAGAAGTTATTTCTCCTTACCCATTCTATGGGTCAACTTTTCTCTCATTACAGTAAACTTTTATCTATCATTCTCACAATCTCAGTACTCCATTTACAATGGTATCATCCAATCAGACAACGACTTGGGATCTGTCCAGTTCTTACGATGGGTTGCTCTTCGAAACCCAAGTGACTTCTCGTGCACTTACCGCCGTGGTCGCCGGACTTGCCGTTCACCACCTACTTCTACGCAAAGGCGAATGGCACCTCAAGGCGCCCACCATCATTGAAACCTGGATGTTGTCTTTTTCAGTTCTCTACAGTCTTGAGGCTATGTGTGGGTCTGGAAGCACCTTGGGAAACGCGATCAACGGTTTATACTTCATGTCGGCCTTCACCTTGTCACTGCTGACTAGTATTGTCGTGTATCGGGTGTTCTTCCATAAGCTCAAGAGCTTCCCGGGTCCGAGACTGGCTGCGATTTCTAAGCTCTGGCACAGCGTCAACTGCGTCGGGGCGAAGAATCACCTTCTCTTGGAGCAGATGAGGAAGCAGTACGGAGACTTTGTTCGCACAGGTTGTTACCCATCTTCAATAAGAGCCAAGCACACCAGCTAACACGCTGTTCAATCCTTAGGCCCAAATGAGATAACCATATTTGATCCAGAGACGCTTGTCAAAATTGATGGACCCGGTAGCAAAACACGCAAGTCTGATTTCTATGACTTCTTGTGGCCCGCAGCTGGTCTGGTGAACTTCCGGGATGTTTCCCTCCATGATGCACGACGCAGGACCTGGATGCAAGCAGTCTCCGCCAAGAGTATGTAACTACCTTCTCCGTTTCCCATGCACCTTGAAGTTACTCGATTTGCCCGCTGACCAGTGCCCCTTATACAGATCTACCTATTTACGAGTCTGAGATCGCTGACCATGCAGAGAAATGGGAAAGGCTCATCAGAACTCATGCTGATAATACAACCGCGGTCCCGTTTAGAGACATGGCTTACTGGTATGCATTTGACTTGATGGGTATGTTCATGCTCTCCGAGTCCTTCGACATGATCAGCAGCAGCGACAGCCACTGGGCGGTCGATAACCTGCGTCGTGCGACGAAGATTCTAGGGCCATGCCAGATGACACCGTGGTTGGCACAGATAGGCTTTAAATATCTGAAGGGATATTGGCTCGTTCGTGACTGGCACGCTACAGTGAATTGGTGTAGAGAGCGACTGCAAGACCGTATCAAGGTAATTGTTGGCTTACAGCCCGATCAATAATGTTTGAGACTAAGCTATGACCAGAATGACAACGGAGCTACAAACATCGCATCGTATCTGATATCTGACTCGATTCGTAATGAATCTGTCGAGAAGGACGAGAACCTTCTGACTGGCGAAGCAGTTGTTGGTATCATTGCTGGCAGGTTTGTGATATCACGGTTCGCAAGCTAGGGCAGTACTGACTCTTTGTAGCGATACGACCGGTCCGACACTGACTATGGTGTTTTATCTACTCGCCAAACATCCCGAACATCAGGATAGACTGTACGAAGAGCTGCAGTCAGTCGATGTCACAGACCGAGAGGCATTGAAGAAATTACCGCATCTGAACGCCATTATTGATGAAACCATGCGCTGCTACCCCGCCATCATGACGGGAGGCAACAGGGATACTCCACCGGAGGGGATGACGATAGCAGGGCGTTTCATCCCGGGCGACGTTACCATTGTATCACCACGTTATAGTATTTTTCGGTGTGAGTTATGACCCTCCCAGATGTAAATGAAAGGAAATTCACTTTCTGACGTTTTCTCTTAATTACAGCTGGAAGATGCTATGTCAACCCTAATGAGTTCATCCCGGAGCGCTGGACCAGCAGACCCGACTTGATTAAAGATAGCCAGTCCTTCCGACCATTCGCATCTGGTATGTGTTCCAGCCCGGAGCTGTAGACTGTGACTGACTAAACCTCGAATGACGATATTCCTGCGTTGGCAAAAGCTTGGCGCTCACACAGCTTCGTGTAGTGACAGCCCTCTTCGTGTCTAAGTTCCGCTTTGGCTTTGGTTCAGGTGATGATCCGGATTTGACCGTCAAGAATCTTAAGGATCAGTTCACTACAGCGCCTGGCTCGCTGAAGCTAGTGTTCGAGTCAAGGAAATAAGCTTTTTGTGTTTAGAAGATCTATCTGAGCATCTAGTGTTAAAGCTTTTGCTGAAATAAAAAGTCCGCTGCTTGGCCGAGAGATCTTGTCTAATCTATCAAATGTGTAGTATGGAGGAACGGGAATCATCTCCTTCAAGCACCTGATGATAAGACATAATGTAACTGATGGAAGCCCTCTTCTCTAGGACTTACTTGGACTCGAACCGTCCTGGCCACAGCTCGTCTATTGGATCAGGTTTTGAAGCAGGCATTATGAATCCTCTTGCCACGCAAAATCTTCTTCTTCTTTCTTCCGGGCTTGGGCTACCTACGAACTGAGTTTCCATCATTCTTTCTATCCTTTTTCTCTTCTTTCTAGCCGCGTCAACAATTCACAGTCATAGCCAGATGTCTACCCCAGCCAGAGTACGCAACAATCGCACTTCATAACAGCCACAACAATGCACCTACAGCTCATCATGCCAAACTACATTCGCCACGAACAGACTCCTTTAAGCTTAGTAAATATCATCTATTCCTTCTGGCTCATCTAAATACAGGAGAGAAAACCGGAGTACCCGGAGAAAATAAACTTCAATCTCATCGCCCCCCCGCTTCACATCCCACACTTTCTCAACACCAAGTAAAACGCGTAGATCTAGTTAGGGTAAGGCCAAGTCTGCTGACCTCGATCCTTACTCCTGTAAGGGCAATCAACGCTGTAAGAGGAAAATTTGACAGATTGACAGTAAGAGTCCAGAACCTGGGTGCCACGCCCCTTGCACCCACAGTCAGTCCACCATTTAACCAAGCAACCACTAAATAATACATGAGTCATGCCGTAGCATAGAGGGACGAGTCTTGATAGTTTACGTACCTTCCCTCAACTCGAAGAGAACCGATGTTTGTCACTTCATGACAGATATGAACGTTGTCTCCCTGGAATGCCTGAGACTCAACAATCCTATCGCACGATGGTCCAACAGAAGTGTAGACAACGGCGTTTCCTCTGGCGCGAGCTTCAAGGTTCTGAGCTTCTGCTTGAATAGGCGTTGCTGAAGAGAGAGTGGCCAAAGACACAAAAAGGGCTAAAGCGGAGATCTTGATAGCGACCACGTTGGCGAGTTGAGTATAAGAATTGATTGACTTGAATATTGTTGTAGATAAATTATTGAGATTGAAGATTTGAATAATGTATCTAGAGCAGGATATATGCCAACTCCTAGACAATTTCTCCACAGTACGTGTTGTTTGTAGCCGACCGAATACCATAGACAATCTGTCTGCTTTACATTGTGAATACGCCTTACGCTGTAAATACGCATTCTCGATATGAGAAAGTGCTGAACGATGGCAACGATCTGCACTATACGCTCTACGCTGTCCATAGGTAAGTAAGCATGTAATCAGGCGCACAGATGCTTTGCTTGTAAGGGTTGTGTGAATGAGGCAGAGCGGTAATATTTCAAGCGACTAGGAAGCGAATATGTGGACCACTGGTCAGCGTAAGCATATCAGTTGAATTTGAACCTCAACTACTAGGAAAGAGAGTGGGCTGTGGAATTCCCATATATCCTTCTCAGATCCCAAGTCAAAAACTCAACGCAGAGTCGAGATGGACGTGTTTCAACTCGGACTCTCAACGTGTTACTCTAGTTCCCTGCCTGCTCCAAGACCGGCATCAAACCTCGCATCTTAAACCTCAAGTAGCTCAAGAGAGACTAACCCTCGTTTCAGGGAAAGCCTCCGTCTATTGAGAATTATCATGCATATAAAACACGACGACTAGGGCTCATTACTACGAGAAGATGCTGTCTTCAACAACAGTGGCGCCCACTCCCCGCTCACATATAGGCGCTAATTTACGACCCATTCTCTTAACTTGCCATTCAAGATTATCTAGTAGCAGTTAGCTCTAGCCCATGAGCCAAAGGTAATTCCTTACCCATATCTGTCGGAAGAAGAATAGCTCCGGACTCGTGAAGTGAAACAAGTGTATCCTTAACCCAAGTTCGACAAGAAAAGGCTTCTCCCGTTCTTTCTGAGGGTTTGCCGTCTACCGGCACGCTCTTTATAATGTCTGTGGCAAAATTGGCAACACCTCCCAAGTGGATCAGCGCAATTAGAGTTGGAGAGCACGCCGGGTCATCGTGCTTCTCTTCATAAACCCATGGACCGGCGCGATTTGTAACATGATGACCGGTAGGAATGGTATTGGCATCTGTAAGGACAAGACCCCAATGCTTCGAACGTCAGCGTTGGAATATGAATAGGTGGGGAGAGGTTACATATTCGTCCTTCTCGGGTCGGGCGTCAAGAGCAATGTAGATTGAATGTCGCAGGAGTGATCCGTCGAGAGGCATGATTGGGCTTTCTAAGATTCGGAATGGAAACTTATGTGAGATTCGGGGTGGTAACTGAAAGAGGACGGCTGAGGTGGTAAGAGAGTAATAATTCAATGCATGTCAGGCAGCAGTGTACCCCGCTTGTTGGGGGCTGCTGCCTGCATACCGAGAAACAGATACCACTACCAGTAAAAGGGCACCACGCTTATGCTTATTTTTATGATTCTGTATTTAGTCATGTTGCACAATTACTGTGCACGAGGCTTCTTTCGGCCGATTCACAGTGTTGCGGTTATGAAGATCTGGAATCTGCTAAGATCTGCAGGCATGGTCTATCAAATGAGCTACAACATGCAGCAGCCACTGGTCGGATCAAACAGTGCAGAGAGATGCCTTGTACTACTGGGCTTCACCGACTTTAATTGAATCTCACATCGCAAATGAAGTGGCTTGCAGATCTTCTCAGTTCTACGAAATAGTTGTGGTGTAGGCAGAACCGCCGAACGAATAACAGCACCCTCGGAACTGCAAGTAATACCTCTCGCCTAACAGATATTGAAACAAGACCCTCGTCCTAGCCCCCAATTTATGCAGAGCTAGCCCTGTTGTACTTTCCGAGAATATTCATTCCACGCAGCGAAACAACAAATGCAGCCAAGCAAACACTTTCCAGCACCATCACACCGAGTCCAGCAGTGAATGTGTATGTCTGTATCACATCATCAGTACAAGACGGTGTCAACATGCAACGGTTCATCTTACCAGTTCAGTGCACAAGCCCGCCCATGGGATGTAACTTTGTCGTGAATTATTCTGGCAAGTCCAAGACCAAAGATCCCAATGGTTGTTGCGCAGGACCTCCTTGTCGACGATGAAGTAGATCGTCACGGCGATCCATCCAGCAATGTTGATACCAGAGCTGATCAAGACTGCGACAGTGTGCATGGCGCCATCGCGCATTGAGCGGAGCTATTCCAATTAGACCATACAAACATGGAGGTCTTCGGATGACTTACAAAACCGAGACGAGTCGCAAGAGCCAACACCTGGACAAAAGATGCAAACGAAGCCATAGCCAGCATAAGCCACGTGGACAGCATATCAATGGTAGCCCATCTCGTCCTCATCCAACCATTCTCATCTCGGTCCACAGAATTATGCGTAGTCTTCCATACATTGACCGCATGGGCCAACAAGCTAAGAATGCTCAAATTGACAAGAAGAATAAGAACACGCAGAGAAAGTCGGACAGTATCCAAACTCCCAGCAGACTTGGGTGGTGCACGACGTTGCTTCAGAAGAGCCTGCTCGTCAGAAACATGTCGCGGTGTCTTCTCCTCTTCAACTTCATCATGAGGATCAAGACGGTTGGAGTAAGACTCGTAGCCTGATGGGACGCTGAGATCCATGATTAAGGTGATGAGTAAAAACAAAGATAAAAATAAGCTTGATGAATAACCTTTTTTTAGCGGGACATGTTTCTACTTATGCCACGAGATGCATCATGACCTAATATTCGGGGTAAGAAGTTTTATCTAAGCTTACAAGGTCGCGCGCGCAGTCAGCCTCGCTTAGTTCCGACACCGCCTCCCTCGCCGGGGACTTGAAGGAAGCTTACCATCAGCCCTAAACCAAAGTACAGATCCTCTAATTGATCCTACCGGGAGGAATCTGACAGCATGGGTCTTCATCTGAGGCTCTTATTGGGTAGAAACGGGAAATAAGCGGCGCAGCTTCACTAGCTCGGCCTGCTCGGGACCCAAAGTAGATTAGTTCTCCACTAATCGGCGACCTTGTCCTTGACAGGTCTGCTATTCCTAGAGGGGCTGAGTGATCCTTTCCCGAGTATTAGATCGGAGTAAGAAGGTCCTCACATATCATGAGATGAACTAGTGAATTTTTTTCACTGCCACGTTAATTTAGTTTGATGGGGAAATTATCAAATTGCATGCAGTAGGGCTGACTGTCAGCGGTGAAGCACGTTGGGGTCTAAACATCAACAGCGCATCGTGCTGTGATGCCGAAGACGACGTGGATATAAGATCATTGGTATCGCTGTCTAAAGTATCGTTATTATCACTCATCATCACATCTTCATAACTCACCTCACCCATCAAATAATCACTCTCATCACTCTTACAAGTCTCATCACTTGGACTATCAATTAATACCTTTACTCAAACACCAACAAACACAATCACAACCATCAACATGCAGTTCCTAGCAATGCTCCTCCTCGCCGGCTCAGCTCTCGCAGCTCCCAGCGCCCCTTCATCCCACCAATCCCGCGCCGCACCCAGCATCGATGACATGCTCCCACCCATCGTCCCCATCAACACAAGAAGTGGTGACCGGGACCTCATCTCCAAGATCATCACCGCCCCTACCCAAGTCGAGCGTCTCAAGCTCCTTGACCAGCCCGGTGACTTCATCTTCGACTTCAAGGCCGCCACAGGGGCTGGCGAAGCCAAGGGCAAGGGCGGACGCTCCGTCTCTGCTACTGCCCTCACCATGCCCGCTCTTATCGGCAACGGTGCTTCCATGACTGTTGCTTTCCTTGGTCCTTGTGGCATGAACACTGCTCATGTGCACAACCGCGCTACTGAGCTCAACATTATTGTCAAGGGCCGCCTTGTTACCAACTTTGTTACAGAGAACGGTCAGAAGCCTGTTGCCAACACTATGGACACTTTCCAGATGGCTGTCTTTCCCCAAGGCGCTATTCACCAGGAGTTCAACCCTGACTGTGAAGATGCTGTCTTTGTCGCTGCTTTCGACAACGTTGACCCTGGTGTCAACCAGATCGCCCAGAACTTCTTTTCTCTGAACGGCGATGTTGTCTCTGCTACTCTGGGTGGTGTTCAGACTATTGACGGCAAGGACATTGAGTCTTTCCGTGAGCACATCCCTGCCAACATTGCTCTTGGTATTGATGCTTGTCTTAACAAGTGCGGCATCAAGAGAAACGCTAAGCGCGACTTGAGCGAGCTGTTGAACTAAATGGGATATGGATATGATCAACTGGCGCATGGGCATAGAATGGCAGGATGAATTGCACGTATATACTTGGATTCTTGTTGATAATTAGATTGTTTTTACTTTAGCTTATTTTGCTTCTCAATTTTAGACTTTTTCACTTTCACCTCGCTGTTCGCTATGTGGTCAACTCTCCTTTATCCTAACTCTGTTCTGCAACTTTATTCCTCATCCAATAAATGTCATCCAGGGCTTTCAATTACAGACCCTAACTCAAGCTTTTAAAATGATCGTACCACACTAATCTGCCATATCTCTCACATCCTGTCTTCGTCTTCACTCCCCCCCCCCCCCTGTACACCCACCACCTTTCCCTTGCTAGCAACCACCGATCCAACAGCTATGGCTCTCCCAATCATTCACATCAACGGCTACCCAGGCACCGGAAAGCTGACCATTGCCCGGAAACTAGTCGAGGTTCTATCCCACTGCAATGCAAAACTCGTTCATAACCATCTCCTGATCGACCCGGTCGACGCCATCCTCCCCCGCTCCAGCCCAGAGTACCAACCGGCACGCCGCGCCCTCCGATCCGTCATTTTCGATGCCATAGCCAAATCACCCGACACGAAAAACTCCATCCATATTTTCACCGACTTTCAATCCAACGATTTTATCGGTCGCGGTGTCATGGAAGAATATATCAACTTGGCTGATCGTCACAGGGCTCTCCTTGTACCCATCACCTTGACCTGTAGCAGGGAAGAAAACCTCCGTCGCTTGGCCTCTTACGAGAGGGGGTTCCATGGGAAACTTACTGAACCGCTAGTCGTCGAACATTTGCGAAAGTCGAGCGAGATCTACCAATGGCCGGAGGGTCAACCTTTGCATCTAAAGCTTGACGTTACGGAGCTGACTGTTGCGGAGGCTGTGCTCGCCATAGTTGAGCATCTTGGGGTAAATCATTGTCTCCCACCCCCATGTTGATGGTAGAGCACCGCCAGCTAACGAATTCTTATCGCCCTTGGATGGAGTCTCGATCTCCCGACGCGGAATGTGAAGATAAAAGCCTGTACCGACGGCTTACCCTGGACACGCGAAAGCCGCCGTGGTGTCACGGAGTGTGTGAAATCTCTCCACTAAAACCATGGGCGGACCAAGGTATACTGCAGGGGGCCAGCGTTAAAGAGGTACTCTTCTCTACACCTTTCCCAGGCAGTGATTTAGATCCAATCAATTCCGATTCGTTCAATCCCACTTAAGATACTCTAATAGACTTGAATAGGTCTTCCTGTTTAATCTGTAAGTGCTCTTATATTTGCCCTCATATGTCCCGCCTCTAATACTACCCTTGCCATTGAACGTACTAGCCTATCTCAAGGTACCTCTCATCTTGGCTGCAACATTAAAGCGGAGACATTCTCATCCACCAATCGCCATTCGCAAAACCCTCCGCGCTGATCCCTCGGCGTTCCGCTCTCCTCTTCTCCTTGGCAATTCCGCAATTTGAGAACCTTGATGGCCGCACCGATCGCTCCAAGACCAGCAAACAAGCTCAATCCGCACGCGCCTAGCATGAACGTTCAAAGTATAAGTGACAAGACCCAGCACCGCGCCTGCGACCCATGCAGTCAGTCTCTCTCTACCCATTCGTAATCATCAGCTGATGACGTGTTTCAGGGAAGCGAAAAGTTCGCTGTTCACGACATACGCCTCTGTGCGAACGATGTTCCCACTTTGCTTTGATATGCGAATATTCGCCTATCAGAGCTATAGGCCGTCCAAAAAGGGGACGGTCACTGGGATATGGCGCTGGAAGTACTGGTGCGGCATCAATGTCGCCTGAGACCGGAGGTTTTGCTGGTGTTATGAACCAGTTCTTTGATGACCTTGGTACCTCGCCGTTGCCTTCCTTCGACATGGACTTCTCGACAGATCAAGAACGTGTTCAAGAACGGACACCATTGCTACCCGACATCTTTAACGACGTATCTACGCGACACGACGACAGCCACTACCCAGAAGCTACTATGAGAGACAAGCCGACGGATGCAACGATACCCTCACAAAACAGTGACACCGTAACGAACCAAACAACACCTTCTCAGAAATGTTCCTGCATCGAGTTAGTAAATCAGCATTTCTCCGAGATAGAAAGTTCCCTCGAGACATTCCAAACCCTCAAAATCTTGAAAAGGTCGCTGGTGTCAGCAAGGACAATTCTAGAGTGTACCATCTGCTTTCAATCCATCAAGAGTCCGCGCACATCGCGCAACGTTTATTTGCTGGGTTCTCTCCTATCCAGCATCGGCTCATCCTACGGCGACTTCTTCTACACTCAAAAGCAACAAGGTTTGGCGTCTAGTACACCGATGCAGCTTTTCATAGGGAAACAAGCTGATGGCGGAGATATGGTTGAGGTGTCCCTCGAGGGACCTAGTTATGTAGCGTTCCTGCAAGCCAGTCTCAAGGGAGAGCTAAACTGTCTTGTGAAGCTCGGAGAGGAACTGGCGGCGAGACAAAGTCAGTCTCACACGGAAGGTCATGAGAATTGTGAAACGGGGACGAGTTGTTCAAATACTGAGTCGCTTACGATAACCAAGCATCCGACTGAGGTGTGTCCGAAGGAAGTCGATATGACGACCGCTTGCGCGTGCTTTAGAACCGTTGATCAGGTCAGGGCTGCGATAGCAGAGGCGCAAAGGATCATTGCAGGTTGAGCTGCTGGGGGCTTACAATGGGAGTTGGAACATTTCACGAGCTACTATTATACCCATCGTCTAGCATTGGAATTACGAATGTCATGACATCATCTGTACTGATTTGTTACCTTCTTGTGTATATGAAGCTTAGGACAGTGAGCGCAAAGAGCGGAGGCGCGGCGCGGAAACGGAGCGCGGGGACTTTTGACGGCGACGGTGGAGCCATCCGCGGAACACCCAGTTTCAGGATATATCACGTCCCAACTGCATGTTACCGCTTCTTTTACATAAAGTAATTCTACTCCTAGGTAAACCGTCTTTACAACCCCACATTATCTCCAAACATCGTAACTTCCCGAATATACTTCCATCACCATGGGTGCATCCTGTTGCGGATCCAAGTCTGAGCATGTAAGTGCCAGCTCGGACCAACTCAGCCACAGACACGAACCTTCCGTTGCTGAGCATGGAAGTAATGAGCATGGTCATGAGCATGGAGGCTGCTGCGGAGACGATTCCGATGTCTCCAGCATGACCTCGACCTGTTGTGGTACTGAGGAACACTGCAGTGGTAAGTACGTCCACGCAAACTGCCCAAACTCCGCTAATTCTGCTCTTAGAAAAGTGTATTGAAGCCATTGCTGCCCTCGAGTGCAAGAAGGCTTGCGATGAAGACCCAAGCCACGACGAGCACGAACCTGGTCATCACGACGCCGAAACAGCCTGTGGTACACATCTCGAGGCTGCATTCGATCAGTATAGCAGCTATCTCGAACAGATTCGTTGTATCTGCCGAAGCGCGATCGAGCAAGGAGCGACATCTCTTGAGACATGCTGTAAGAGCACTCGATCCAAACCCAAGCACAAACACAATCAAGGGAAGGAGAGTGCCGTTCCTGTTATCGCAACTTCCAAGCAAGAAGCTGATATCGAACATGGAGCAAATATCGAAACAATCGGCTTCTTGGTCAGCGGCATGGACTGCACCTCATGTGCAGACAAGTTGATGCGTATATTTGCCAACACGGCGGGCGTGTCCAACGCTCAAGTCAACTTTGTCATGGGCAAAGGAGAGTTCAACGTCGACAACTCCATCACCAATGCGGAAACAGTCCTCAACTTCGTCTCTGGCGCAAGCGGATTCGTTCTCAAGAAGATCATCGGCGGGAATTACTTCCTCGATGTCTTGGCCTCAGCGAAGCAATTTGTCGAGAACCCACCTCGTGGTGTCACCGACGTTCAGGCTCTTGACAAGAAGACGGTTCGCCTCTCATACGAGCCAACAACTATCGGTGCACGAGACTTGATGGAAGAAATCAACGATCGGTGCAATGGTCTCGCAGAGCCTCGTGGAGACGCTCAACTTGAGAATAGTCGCCGTCGTCTCTGGGATCAACTTACAAAGACCCTCCTAGCGGCCGCCCTGACTATCCCTGTCGCAGTAGTATCTTGGAGCGAAGATCTCGTGGACGACAAAACCGAGGGTATCATTGGATTAACCCTTGGTACACTTGTCCAAGCTATCGCTATCCCGGAGTTCTATCGCCCAGCTCTCGCTGCTCTTTGGTACAGTCGGACAGTTGAAATGGACATGCTGGTCGTGATCAGTATCACAGCAGCTTACGTCTACTCCATCGTCGCGTTCAGCTTTGAGATGGCAGGCAATCCTCTTGACGAGGGCCAATTCTTCGAGACTAGCACCATGCTCATTACCTTGATTCTCGCGGGTCGATTAATCGCTGCGTTTGCGCGTGTTCAAGCTGTCTCTGCCGTATCTCTTCGGTCAAAGCAGAACATTACAGCCGTACTCTTTGCCAATGAAGGTGATACCGAGATTGACGCTCGTCTTCTCCAATATGGAGATGTCTTCAAGGTTTTGCCTCATTCTCGTGTACCTACTGATGGTATCGTCATCTCCGGCAAGACCGAAGTGGACGAGTCCATGCTGACAGGGGAAGCACTACCTGTGGTCAAGCAAAAGGGCAGTGATGTAATCGCTGGTACTGTAAATGGCGACGGTACTGTTACTGTTCAGTTGACGCGTCTCCCTGGCAAGAACACAGTCACTGATATTGCGCAACTCGTCGAAGAAGCTGCCAACTCTACGCCCGAGATTCAAGATCTGGCTAATAAGGTAGCTGGTTGGTTCGTCCCAGCAATGGGCGCCATCGCTATTCTCGTTCTTGTAATCTGGGTTGCATGCGGTGTTGAACTTCTTGACTACAGCGCTGGTAAGAGTGTTGGTAACGCCATCACGTTTGCTGTCGCCACCCTCGCAGTCGCATGTCCCTGCGCTCTTGGCCTTGCTGTACCCATGGTTCTCGTTGTCGCTGGCGGGATTGCGGCTCGAGGTGGTGTTATTATCAAGTCTGCTGATACCACCGAGGGAGCTCGCAAGACCACTGACATTGTCTTTGACAAGACTGGTACAATTACGGAAGCTGAACTTACCGTGGCTGAGCAGGTGAATCTGAATGGGGACTTGGCAGATAACTTAGCTTTGACAAAGGCTCTTGTTTTTGGTAGTAAACATCCGGTCTCTGCTGCTATTGAGAAATATCTCACCGTCAAGGCTATGCCAGAGGTGGTCAACGTCCATGCTATTCCTGGCGCTGGAGTCGAGGCGGATTATCTGGACTCGACTCTCAGAGCAGGCAATGCTCGTTGGACTCAAGCCGAGCAGCTGGAAGATGTATCGCGACTTCAGAACAATGGCCTCACCACCCTTGTCGTCACCCGCGATTCGATCCCCCTCATCGTCTTTGGGCTCTCAGCCCAAATCCGCCCAGAGGCAGTTCAGGTCATACGTGAGCTGAAGTCCCGCAACATCAACGTTCATCTTATTTCAGGTGACCAGAAAAAGGCTGTCCAGGCAGTCGCAGCTTCTGTCGGCATCCCACCAGAGAATGCTATCGGTGAGCGTACTCCACCCGAGAAGCGAGATTACGTTGCTGCTTTGATGGACCAAGGAAAACAAGTTATCTTCTGCGGCGATGGGACCAACGACGCCATCGCCGTTGCTCAAGCCAACGTTGGTGTTCAAATGGGCAGCACCAGCGACGTGACCCAAGACGCGGCAGATGTTGTCCTTCTGAACGGTTTGGAAGGTATCCCGTTTCTGCTTGACATCAGCAAGGTTGGTTTCCAACGTATGTACTTCAACTTTGTTTGGTCGGCTGTCTACAACATTTTGGCCATCACAATGGCGAGTGGTGCTTGGGTTAAGTTTCGTATTCCGCCTCGGTATGCTGGTCTGGGCGAGATGGTTAGCGTTGTTCCCGTGGTCCTTGCTGCGAACTCTATGTTCTTTGCTAGATACTTCAAGTTGAGAGGTTGATAGGTGTGGTACTCTGTTGGGATTTGAAACAAGGAGCTCTGATTAATTGCTACTGTGACTAAGATTGCCGTTCGGTCTCCAGCTTTCTCGAAGCAAGTCTCACGGCGTGTGTTCAGATTCGCAAAACGAAGGGTATTGGTTTTGTCCGGTTTCAAGTCCCTTTGCCTCAAGTACTTGGGGTCCATCAGCTACAGCTTGTACATGAACATAATCTTTGAACTTACTCTCTAGTGCGGCTCCAAGCTCAGCCCGCCATTTTACAGCCTTTTCCAAAATCGTAAAATCGCCTGTCACTTTCGCCGTATTCATCAGCAGTCAGCCTTGCAGAACCTTAAAAGCTTGCTGAGCCGCCATCGTTTAAATGCTACTAAAGCACTCTAGCAGGGCGTTTGAAGTTGATCAAAACGGGCATTAGCTTAGAGTTTCCAGCATTCCAGTTTCGGAATGTTCCTGCCAAGGTCAGTTTCCCTGGTCTAGGCCCCTTGTGGCTTGAAATTGGGGAAGCTGAATCAATGGGAAGACTCGCTTGCGTTGGTATGATGGCGTTTAACAAAATATAAATCGGCTTTTCAGCCTTGTCTGCAACCAACAATGTACCAAACCATCGGTAGGATTCCAGGGGATGCGCCATGTGCCTTTCACCTGCCCTAATTGAGGAAGGTGTAGTCCCCTTTCGGGAATTTCGATGAAGCTTATTGCAACCACAACTCCGGAAAGAAAGGTTGAATAACGTTGAACCCGATTCAGTAGGCTTAAGGGTCTTGAAAGTGCCCCGGATAGGCTGCACTGCCGAGTAATTGGATCTAGATGGGTTGTATGTCCCTTGTTAGGAACGATCTAGATTTCAGCCCTTGACATGAGAATGATCCGGGAGTGAAATATCCATCAGATATTTAAACAGGCTACTATCCTCTCAATTTTCGATATTACCATGACACACTCCCAATTTACACCAAGAACAAGCAACATGAAGACCTACGCGTCAATCACCCTTCTCAACCTTGCCCTGCTGACTGTAAATGCAGCGGAGCAAAAGGATATCAATACCTCCTGTGACGAGGTCTGGGGTGTCATCGGCTGCAGCCGGTTCATCCAGTACCCTTCTTTTATCAGAGCAACCTATGGTGGGTAACTTCATGACAAGATGTGATCATATCTAACTCTTCACCAACAGACGGCATGGGTAACCAGAATGGAATAGAAGTTGTGTCGGAAGATGTCAACATATGCACTGCCGTCCAAGAAGCCCTTGGAAACAGGGATTTCGTCGATATGGCAGTGCCTAATTGCCAGTGCCTGAACCTGGCCTCGTACTATGGAGATAGCTCAGACTACAAAAGTATTTTTGATGGTCAGATCAATCAGGGTGTTAGGGAATACGCTCTTGATGACATATCCAAGGCGGAAACAGTATGCAAACATCGCCCCTTCTGACCGTTTGTTGGCTTACCCTTTACAGTGCCTTGTCAACAACGACTATATCGTATCTACCAACAAAGCATCTGTTACCAGAAGTCAGCTTTCAACTGCCAACGGCTGGACTATCATTCGAGCTCCGGAGGTAGGTTCCCTGTCTATGCTCCAGATATACAACTAACACAACCGCAGGTCGATGTCGCTACATACAGGAAGCTTGTCAAGGCAGTGGCCTCCTGCTACTCTGGGACATGCGATGGACCGAAAATCCGCGCATTCTTTGTCAGCTACCTGGATAAGGCAGAGGGCATGATTGACAGCCATCTTGTACAAATGCTCAACGACTGGGTCGCTTTGTTTGCTTCTCTCAAACAAAAGACTACAGACGTCCAGACCTATGCTAAGCAAGTGCAGAGCCGTCTCAAATCTGTTTCCTCAAAGGTCGAGTCTGTGAAGGCGAGTGTCTGCAGGAATAGTGCTTGCAAAGGATCTACTCCTTCCAACGCTTTCAAGAAGTGTAAGTGACACTAATAAGGACATTTTGCAAGTATCCTAACATTCTACAGTCTATAGCACAATTTCAACGATCAAGGGCCTGCAAGGTGTTCCCAGTGCCGCTGAGAAGTCGCTTGCAAACCTTCCCAAGATGACACAAATCACCCGCACCGCTATCAAATACAGCACCACACCAGCGGATGAAAAGTACTACGTTGGTCTTATAGAAGACTACCGAATCAACACCATACGAGACCTCATCAAGGCTTTCAGAGTGACTGAGTATATGCCCCAGGCAGGAGAAGATCTAAGAAACCTCGTAAACAGATTTAACCTTATCAGCAAGCACGCCCCCGACGCGCAAGCCGCAGCCACCTCAATTAACCAAATTCTCGCCACAAACTGGGCGAAGAACTCGGAACTGGCCAAAACTGCTTCAGGCCGCAAGGTCCGCGATGGCCTTATCAAGATCCAAAAAGCATTTAAGGACGAGCTTAAGGGCCCCCTTGCCAACCTCATCAAGTCAAACAAAGCCGTCGAGGACCTTCTTGTCAAGTTTCCGCTTCGTAAGAAGAGACTCGAATTCACATCCGGGGGTGTTTACTTTAACCGCTGGACAGATGTGCAGATGAAGGTTCCTGGCACCGTGTCCAAGACAAAAACTTTCACCGATGGTTCTTTTTACCGCGATCACTCTTGGGATGAGATCCAGGCTTTCGACTTTGGTCCCAAAAAAGTCAACTTTGTCAAACATGCCCTTCCTTATATCAAATACCGTTTTATTTAGTCGATATTCTCTGTTAGGCAATCTTTTCATGGAACATTTGATGAACCTTGATAGAAGTCGTAACTTAGGATCCCCCATTTCTATTATCAATAAAACTTGTCCATCCAAGTCATGATGTCCTGCCAAAAAGTTGTTTCTACCGAATTATTGAAGCGGACATTTTGCCGAATGATTGAAGCGGGCTGGAAAAGAGCTTATCCAGGCCCTGTATCGTGGCTGTTAGTGCATGCACCCAATTTGCTAGCAAACGCTATCTTGCTAAGCGATAACGTTATGCGCCCCACGACGTCATTGTGGTTCCTTTGACGTCTTTGATATCTCAGCAGAAGAGGCTGGCATTTTCGGCAGTTTCTACGAGAAATAGTTTATAAGAGCTTCAAACGCAATAGAATTGAGCAATTGAATCAAGACAACTTAAACACACCGACACAATGACATCCAAGAACGTTTTTATGTATGTCACCGCCCCAATTGAGACTCAATTGACTAACAGGATCCAGCACTGGTACCACCGGTTTCATCGGCGGCGATGCATTCTATGCTTTGACCAAGGCCCAGCCAGACTGGAAGTACACCATCTTGGTCCGAAGCGAAGACAAGGGGAAGGAAGTCCAGAAGCAATATCCCGATGTGAAGTTGGCGATTGGATCGTTGGACGACTCTGAAGTTATCAAGAAGGCGGCTTCAGAGGCTGATATCGTTATTCGTGAGTCCATTATCCCTTCGGGATGACGAATGGTGCTGACTGGCTCAGATACTGCTGACAGCTCCGATCACCAAGGCGCTGCACGCGCCATCGGAGCGGGCCTTCAATCTACTCATTCCGCCTCCAACCCCGGCTACTGGATCCACATCAGCGGTACGGGCATACTCTGCTGGTATGACATGGACAACAAGCGCTACGGTGAAGGACCTCTTCCCGACCAATCTTACGACGATCTCGAGGGCGTCGACAAAGTCACTTCTCTCCCCGACACCGCCTTCCACCGTGACGTCGACAAGATTGTTCTCGAAGAAGCAGCCAAGGACACCTCGGCTGTAAAGGTTGCCATTGTCTGCCCTCCTACTATTTACGGCACAGGTCGAGGACCTTCCAACCAACGAAGTCGTCAAATCCCGGGTCTGGCTGAAACCACCCTCGAAAAGGGCTTTGGACCGATCATCGGCGCGGGCAAGACAGAATGGGATAACGTCCACGTTCATGATCTCTCCAGTCTAATCGTCCTGCTCTCCCAACGCGCAGCATCCTCCACCACAGAGAACGATGGAGAGATCTGGGGTCCTAAAGGTTACTTCTTCGCTGAAAACGGCACGCATAAGTGGAGTGAGATTTCTACGCTTATCGCCAAGGAGGCGAAGAGCAAGGGTCTAATTAAGAGTGATGAGACCAAGGTGCTTGATGTCGATGAGGCGCAGGAGAAGTTGGGATTCCAGGCTCTCTCTTGGGGATTGAACAGTCGTGGTGATGCCAAGAGGGCGAGGAAGTTCTTAGGTTGGAAGCCGACTTGCGAGAGTTTGGAGGAGTGGATTCCCGAGTGTGTTCAGGTTGAGGCGAAGAGACTTAAGAATTAGATATATAAATGTTTCTAGTAATTAGTGAAATAACTTATCAATTTCACTGGCCTGGCTTATTCTTGTGTTTTTTGCAACAGAGGCAGCATTGTTGTGAACCAGGTACTGTATATGTACGTGGCTGTTAATTCACATCTCGAAGTACTAAATTATGTGTTGCCATTTTCGTCGGAATTGTTCCCGACACAAACGAGAAAGGGAAAAACGTCAATCTCCACGAGATTCGGGAAGTTGTTGCCATAGGAAAGAGCACTGTAGTAGACCAATTGGAAATGTTTTGTCGCGTTCCGATCGAAATATCGCGACGCGTTCAAGGTTACCCTACAAGAAGTTCGGAACACAACCTTGCAATTGAAAGTGAACCTGGCAAACCTGGTATCACTTGCACTAATCAGACGATCAGAGTAAGTCTCCATGTGATTTACTATGATCATAGTCTCATCTAGTATACTCGTATACTCGTATCAATTCGACCTGATCTGATAACTACGACCGGCCACCGGACGAAGGCCACCCGATCATTTCCCCGGTCTCCGCTCACAACCAAACCCAACGCCTGTCGGCTCCGATTGCCCCGAAACGCCACTCTCCTGTGCGGGGAACACTCAACCGAGTCTAGGCACGTTCACATCCGGGGTAGATCTGGGGTAATTCGCATCGGGCATCGGGACAATCAACTAAACACGGCAATTCTGGGGGAAAATCTTGGCTTTGGTGCTTGTTTCTGGTACGAGCGCTTCGGAAGGAACCGAGCTGCTCTAGATATAAAGATGGTGGAGACACTGTCAATCATTTTTCTTGTAGAGTCACGGTAGTTCTTCGATTAACGACAATCACTATGACTTCGAAGCAGGGCACCGAAGAAGCGCACATCCAAGATGCTGAGTCTAACGACTTTCAAGGTCTTGTTCTCGCAGACGTGATTCCTAAGGATCGTCCCGCGTGGTACAAGGATTGGACACTATGGAAGTTGAACTTGTTGCTTTTGAGTGGTCTTTTGACGCAGACTGCTACTGGCTTTGACGCAAGTGAGTCTTCCCAGCCTCGCAGAAAATCTCTGGTTACTAACGAGACAGGCATGCTCAACGGAGCTCAATCCCTTCCTCAATGGCAGTCCTACTTCGGTGAACCGAAAGGAACCCGTCTCGGAGCCATGACGTTCGGTCCCAACGGTGGTGTCCTTATTTCGATCCTCATCTCCTCCCAACTTTGCGACTGGCTCGGTCGACGCATCCCCATTCTCATGGGCAGCCTCACCATCATCATCGGTGCCATCGTTCAGACATGCTCCTACAACTACGGCATGTTCGTCGCCTCGCGCTTCATCATCGGCTTTGGTCTCGGAATTGTATCGACTGCCGCACCGCCTTTACTGTCCGAAGTTACATATCCTACGCATCGTGGAAAAGTCGTCAGTTTCATGATGGTTTCTTGGCCGTTGGGTGCTATTATTGCCGCTTGGGTTACATACGGAAGCTTTCAGATGCAAAGTTCCTGGGCATGGAGATTGCCTAGTCTATTGCAGGCTAGTTTCTCAGTCATCCAAGCTTCGCTCGTTATGTTTGCACCTGAATCTCCACGATGGTTGATCTACAAGGGTCGATACAAGGAAGCGCAGGATATTCTGGTCAAATGGCACGGCTACGGTGATCCTAACTCGCGACTTGCCCGTTTCGAAATGGCTGAGATTACAGCGACTCTCGAAATTGAAAAGGTCCAGCAGAAATCCCGATGGGCAGAGTGGGTTTCTTCAAAGGGTAACTGGCACCGATTCTTCCTCGCGCTCTACATCCCCGCTATGTTGCAATGGTCCGGTAACGCTTTGACTTCATACTATCTCGCCAAGGTGCTCAACTCGATCAACATCACCGACCACAAGACACAACTTCTTTTGAACGGTGGTCTTCAAATGTGGGGTTTTATCTCAGCCGTTGTCTTCGCCACACTTGTTGATAGATTTGGTCGTCGATCTCTTTTCTTGCTTGGTATGTCAGGTATGGGCGCGTCTTATATCATCTGGACAATCTGCTCCGCGCGCAACCAACAAGAAAACTTCGAACACATTGGCTTCGCAGGAGCAGTCCTAGCCATGATCTTCGTCTTCTCGTTCTTCTACCACGCCATCTCGCCCATTGGTGCAACATACATCATGGAAGCAACACCATACTCGCTCCGCGCCAAGGCATCCATGTTGTACCAACTCACCGGTAACTTGGCTGGTGTGTACAACGCTTTTGCGAACCCTGTTGCCATGGAGGCCATTTCCTGGAAGTACTACATCGTGTGGTGTGTTGCTATCGCGATTCATTTGACGTTGATTTTCTTCTTCTTCCCTGAGACAAAGGGTCATTCCCTTGAGGAGGTGGCGGAGATTTTCGATGGGCCGGATGCGCTTGTTGGAGCTAATGCTATTGGGCAGAAGAAGGTTGACGATATGGCGATGCATTAGGAAGGTCTTACAGGCACGTGATGAGTCAGCACTAGTGTAAATTTGAGAGAGGTTTAAGAATAATGGAAATAACTTCAACTTTACATATACAAACGCTCAATATGGAGAGTCTTTCAGCAATGTTGGGGCTCCGCATTTGGGGTATAATCTGTATCCACCTATTCGTCTTCTCTTCTACAGTCGTCTTCACCCGCCAGAATGCTATCGTACTCCGACTCGGTGCAATCGCCATCCTGTGCTACCTCAATTACGTCTTCCATCTTGCCGTTCTCGAGACATCGATGACTACCACTCAAAAGTGCGCCATCTGTAATATGAGCTGGGGGTTCTGGGTCAGCGGTGCGGAACAGCTTCTCCTCTCCCGGTTCGACGTCGAGGACCTCACCAAGAAATCTGAGGGTCCTGTCGGTAGGCTCACACTGCTCTGGCGAGGAGTGAAATTGTACTTCAACCTTCGCCGTATCGGTGCCCGTGGCGAGACATCCACGAGAAGACGACAACCTCAAAGCCGAGTTCAGTTATTGAGATCCAAGACCATCGAGCTTCTCTGTGTCTATCTTATCTTGGATGTCGCATTGAACGCACCACTCCCAGAAGGACACTTGATCACCAGAGACAAAGAGACTCTCTTTAAGCTGTCGAACTTGTCATCCGAGGATATAGGGTTTCGCTTCGGTGGTACCTTGGGATATTGGGTACTGTCATTCGTGTGCAATCGCTTCAACAATGCCTGCGCAGCTATCGCTTCTCTCGCGCTTGGACTGAGTCAACCCGACGAATGGCCATCTTTGAATGGATCGATCAGTGCTTGTTATACCATTCGGGGATTCTGGGGGTAAGTGGAACATTTTGTTGCTTTCAGGCCTATGCTAATATAGGATTTGTAGTACCTTCTGGCATCAACTCTACCGCAGACAACTCACCGGTTGGGGAGACTTCATCCCGGACAAGATTCTCAGAGTACATCGTGGCACCTTGTTGTCGAGATATACTCGTCTCACTCTGGCCTTCCTCCTGTCTGGTCTGATGCATCACCCCATGGTCTCTGTCTACGGCCTGGGTACTGATGATACATGGTGCTGCGAGAAGTTCTTTTTGTTGCAAGCATTTGGAATCGTGGTAGAGGATGCCGTGCAGGCCTTGACTGAACGACTTGCTATGCCGAGACCAATGCGCCGTCTTATTGGATATTTGTGGGTTGGTGTCTTTCTGGTCTGGTCGACGCCAGTGTGGATGTTTCCACCTATGCGTCGAGGGGACTCCGGTAAGATGGTACCTTTCAGTCTTGTGAGCCTTTTTAAGTGAGAGCACATAGAGAGACGTACCCGTATAGAGAAAGCTTACAGCTTATGCATAGACATGATGGTGGTTTGAATAGAGTTTCGGTGTGTCACGACAGCTAATATAATAGCCTCCAACCTTTCAACATTTTACTTCCTTCCAAACTACTCAACAAGACTCTGCCACTCAGGTTCTTGGCCAATACCAAAACATCAGGGCCCCAGGTACATCACGTAGAGGATTTCCCTCCCCAGCCTTCGCACTCCCAAACTGCTCTGTAAACCCACACTTATTATAGAACTCCTCCGTCCCATCAACAGCTGCCAATGAAGCACAAATCTTCTCTTCTTGCGCCTTCTCCATTCCCCACTGCACAAGCCTTCTCCCTACTCCCTTCCCATGAAAATCTGGACGTATCGCTAATGCAGCCAGGTACCATGACTCGGCGCGCTTGCCGCTCCAGATACTGTCGAAACACGGATATGCGCGCTCGACAGCGTCTTCTTGCTCAGGGTCGGCGGCGCGGTTAGGATAAAGGCGTGCGTGAACCGCCATGGCGAGGGACGTCAATGGCTTGAGGAGGTTGCCTGGCTGGTTAGCTGGGTCACGGGAGGGGTGGAGTGACTTACGAGGATCCAAAGTTGAACACTCCAGCTTCTTTCCTCCATCACCTAATCTTTCCCATTGGGCGATACCAACAATGGATTCCTTTCCGCTCAGGTCTTTGGAAACAGCAACTATTAGTCGCCAACGGTAGTCCCAGAAGACAACTCTTGCGCGACGAAGCCAGTAAAGATCTACATCTTCTGGATACTGTTCGCGATGAGGATGGATCAAGTCACCAAAGAGCTCATCTTTCCAGAATGCCCTGGACATGACTCGAGCAACCTCGGGTAGCTCTGAGTAGTGTACATCACGCAATATGATTCCAGACATGATAGGTAGTGTGAAGGATGGGCAGTTGATCTGTTGGCCTTAGCGGATCTGTCTCTCAAAAAGACTCAAATAGAAATGGACAGGATGTCACATCCGTTCGGTGCAGATCAAGGGTCCTTAAATGTTTTGCTCAGGGCCGGGGATCAATTGGTCCGGCTCTGACTACTGTGCTCGGTCGTATGGCGTGTTGTCTGCAGACCAGGAAGTGTTTCACGCCCTGACTTTGTAGGACGACTCCACCCCTTACACCCTTGAAGTACTCAACCAACAGTCAGTTCATGGCCAATGACGTCTCATGATGGCACCCTCACCGGAATGTTGGACCAAGCCAAACCGTTAGTCGATATAAGCATAAGCGGTGACTGTGACTCATCATATGTACTACGCACACCAGTGGTGGCCGCTGATATTATGAACTAACTATTTTCTGCAACTAATACCGAAATAGATTACGGATTTCTATCTTCGAGGTCATTCCTAGTGAGTGTGATCAGTCTTGGTCCCCTCCTTACTGCTCAAGCTTGCGGACGTAGGCTACGGGTCCCTCATATCGATGTCTTCCATACAAAAAGTAGTAAACCACGGTAAATATGATCAGCCCCGAGTACATGACGATACTCCAGTTCATCTCAGCAGCAGTGGGGTTCGGGTTACCAGGCATAAAAGCGAGCACGAAAATGATAATGAGAAACGCCTCGGAAGCAATGTTAATGGGCAATCCCCAACGGCCGAGTTTGAGCTTGGAAGGCAAAAGTTCGCGGTGTGTGCATCGTCGCCAGATCATGCAGCCAATTGAGACAATGCAACTAGAAAGAAGTCCAGTTGTCGCGAGAGAAGTGATTGAGTTCAGGGCAACAGGAGATCCAATGTTGATCAGTGCCAGTAGTCCTGATACCACAAAGGTTGTAAGAATGGCGTTGACAGGCACGTCCCATCCTGCCGGAACCTTTGAGAACCATGTATCAAAAGGAACAGCGTGATCTCTGGCAAAAGCATAAAGCTGTCGCGAGGCCGTCGCAACCATTGTCAAGTTCGAAAAGACAGTCATGGCAACAATCCAGAACGACACAGCGGTAGCACTGCTGGCTGATCCTGTAGAGTTGAGAAAGACCTGCATGAATGGCTGGCCAGTGGGCGAAGAGATGACCTGTTCCAAATCGCCGACGCAGAAGCAGAATGTGATAACCATGATCCAACCGAAAAGACCGTTGAAGACGGTGGTCAGGATCATGACGCGGGGAATAGTGCGTCCGGCATCACGGACTTCCTCTGACATGTGCACAGCTGCATCGGCACCGAGAAGAGGCAGGACACCAGCTAGGATACCCACGAGGGCGGATCCTCCGAGATTTCCCCAACCACCACCGTCGCTGAATTGTGTAAAGACTGCATGGGCATCAGCGCGAGGTGAGAGAACCCAAAGCGTAACCAGAACACCGAAGAAAGCGAAGACGTGCACGACCAGAATACAAGCTTCAACCAAGGGTAGCTTCCTGGCAAGGAAGGTGTTAAACAGGACCGAGAGTCCAGCAATTGCGATGGTCAGAAGAGTACCGTGCCATCCCTTGGGTTCGTAGCTGGGGTTGTTCATGACGATAAGACCCTGAATCTGTGTTCCGCCGATGAAAGAGGATGAAGCACAGGCTCCTTGCCAGCCGAGCACACACATCCATCCCATGAGGTAGCTGATGGGCTTTTGGTATCCTGGTGGCGCGAATTCGGATACCCAGTGGTATTGACCTCCGATCGTAGGGGCCCTGGTGAAGAATGGGTTAGTTGTGAAGTGAGGAGGACTGCGATTGGGACTTACATGGATGCCATCTCGGCCATTGAAGTGTTGACGATAATGAAGCCAATCCAGCAGATGAAGAACATCCAGATCAGACCGGCTGTACCGCCATTGACAAGACCGAGCGTTGAGACACTGGATAATTAGCAATTGACTAACTTCCCACAGACTCCAGGACTTACCTGAGCGAGTACTCCCATGATGCCATGAGAATCATGGAGAAGCCAAAGATGGACAAGAAGCGAAAGTTTCTCTGCAATCCGTGTTAGATCTGGCAGAGCATTGAAATGATGGCACAAACCGTCAAATCTTGGACCTTGCCCATACGGTACATGTCCAGCCTATCGGCCGCAGTACCCTTCTTCTCATCAACATTGTCGCTGTCACTAAGTTGAGGCGTATCATGTACGTCCACGGACTTTTTGTCGTCGTTGCTCGACATCTTGACGGTTAATCTCAACACAAACACAATACAAAATGAAGAGATGAAAACCCTGAGATGAGAGAAAAAAGAAGAGAAGATAAAGGATTCAAGATCGGCAGGTAAAAAACGCAGGAGGGCGGCACAAGATAATTCTTCTGTTCTTCCGATTGCTCTGTTGGTTCAAGGTATGCATGTATTACCCTGTCTCATGTTGTACTGAGCAGGGATATCGACCAACAGCCAAACCCCCTTGAGCCTAGACCAGCGGGAACCAATCGTGCCGTCCCGGTACTCGGGCAGTTTATCCCTATTGATCATCGTTTAGTGCCAACTTAATCCATTGTCGCCAGTTAATATCAGATCATTTTCTTGAATCTGAATTTTGACAATAGGAATCTGTCCCATTCTGTCAACGGAGATAGCTCCCTTGTTTCAGTACCACCAACAAAATGAGGTGATATTCCCGTCTCCGAATTCCTGCATGGTTTCATGCGTCAATAGAACCAACGGTCCTAGACATCCTCCGCCACTGATAAAGTAGTGGCCAGGTCTTATTGACACCCAAATCTGGTCTATGGCGTCTTATCCGCCCCGCCCGCTAACGAGCTATTGAGGTACAGATTCGGTCATGTTTGCTGCATTTTTCTGAGACATCGACCGCCCAGAGATTCAGCTTCGACATCTCAAGAATTCGGATCTTGCTTGGCACCTCTTCATGTGCCGCAGAACAAATAAACCCTTGTAGATACTCGGGGCGAGAAGGTAGTGGGGCCGAAATTAGGGTGTGGTCAAGCACCCCCCGCTGACGAGTCCAGCCCTTGTTGTTTCCGTACGACTTTTATATCATATCACCAACAATAAACTCTTCACAAACCAACAAAGGACTGCTGCAATTAGATGTCAATAAGCTCATCCGTAGAATCTTAAGAAAAACAATTCCTTCCTTTCTCAAACAATGCAAAGTGTCCTCCCTTTCGAATGTCTTTTCCTCTGATGCTCTGCTATGAATGTCTCAAACGGACTTTCCCCTGTTACACCGGATGATCATGCGGGAAAATTATGGATCGTTACTATTTTGTCGCTGATCTACGCTTTGCATGTGGCTGGGGCGAGAGCGTTCATTAAGCGACGCATGTTTGGCTTGGATGATGCTTTATTTGGTGTGGCGACGGTAAGTGCCTCTCCTCTATGCACCAAAGACAGTTCACTGAGTGGCGACAGGTATTGCACATTGGGCAATCAATAGCAATATTCGTTGGATTGACTCATGGACTTGGCAAGAAGAACTCGATAACGATACCGCAGCAATGGGTGATAACTTCGAGGGTAAGGTTCATTGGACTGTTCTTTGACGTGTCTAACCACGCGATCTGCAGTGTACCGTCGCAGCGACCATCTTCTTCATTTCAACTCTGACACTCGCCAAATGCTCAGTCCTTGCACTTATCCGTCGCATCATCGCCTGCAAGCCCGGCAAAAGCGAAATCTTCTGCACGGGCCTATTGGTGTTTACAGTGCTTTGGGGCATCGGCTCGTGTATAGCCTTTCTGGTTGACTGCGATGTCGATGGTCTACTCGACATTCATAACCCTGAGCGATGTCCCCACCAGGTACGACCTCTTTTCCCAATATCAAACCCCGAAGCTGATTAGTTCATAGAAAGAAAGCTGGATAGCAATCGCCGTCCTCGACATAATGTCCGAAGTACTCACCCTCGCGCTCATCTTCCAACTTGTTGGATCCGTCAATCTTGCCTGCAATCGAAGATGGCAAGTCGTCGTCGCATTCTCATTCCGTCTCCCGCTCATCACCCTGACGGCCGTGCACGTCCGAGCATTAGACTTTCCGTCAACCGACGAGCCCCAATTCGACATTACAAAAGCCTTGATGACCCAGCAAATTATGGTCGCTTGGTCTCTCATCTCTGCAACAATGCCGAATCTCAAAAACTTCATGAAATCGTTCCGCTTCAACATTGGCATGAACTTTGGAGTCGATATGTCCGCTCCAAGTACGCCCGAGTCGATAGCGCTGCAAACATTTGGTGGTTCTACGCCTAATTCTCCTTCACCAGCTGGGACGGTATCAAGTAACGGGCGACCGTATAGATGGAGACCAGACATAATATCGCACCGGACAACGGTTACGCGAGGGAGTGATAGGAGCAGTTTGGATGATATCACGGAAGAGGAAGAGGTTTCTCGAGGCGGAAGTCAAGATCTGATTATTAATAAGGAAGTAACGTGGGATGTCACCTTTGAGGACACTCGAGGATAGACTTTGCAAATTGTATTTTCTCCTTTGTATATTTATTTACCAGCAATGGTGCTTGAAGCGTTGGACGTTGCTACTGGTTTTCTTTTGTAAATTTGCTCGATGTCGGGCTAGATAACCGGCACAAACCTTCCAGGTGCCACAACTATTGAATTGACAAAGCTGATTGTGGACGCTCACGCTGGATTTCGGTTGCATTTGCGCCCATATTGCTCCATTAATAGCAGATCAATCTTAATGCGTTTTTACTACATACTCTGTAGGTAGAACTTAGGATCACGAATCTCACTGTAACAACTTGGACGCAATGGAATATATTAACAATCTGCGTATCGACAAATTAGAATAGCTTTTATGAATTCGAAAAGAGTATAACATGACCTGCAGGGTAGCTTCCTGAGGCTCGGCAGAGCATCGGATAGACCACTAGGATAAGATAAATAGATAAGCTCTGTTCACTTATGGTCTAGTGTCAGGTGGGGCATACACTAATCGCTCCGTCCAAGCCGGCCGCCTCTAACTCTCAATCTAAGTCTTGCTGTTCCCTTATCGACTTTGCTCAGCGTCTCAACATTTCGCAAAGCTTTTCCACTCTCAAGCGATCGTAGGTCACCTGATCTTAGCCGAACCCTTGTTAACGGGCTTCTGAATAAATCATGTCGATTGCTGTATCTAAAAAGTACGTTTTGTGACTTTCGAGCGCTTTACTCAGGATAGAGTCTGGATCAGAAAGCTACTTCCTTGCTGTTTCTTTTTCCTCAGCACGCTATCCTTCCATCCCCTCGGTTTTTGATCTAGTCATTCAAACTGATCCACTTGTCTTCCTATCAGATGCGTTGTTGTTGGCGACCCCGGGGTTGGGAAGACTTCCCTTGTCCTCAGCTACGCGACAAACGAATTCCCTCCTGAATATCTTCCAACTGTTTCTGACAAGTTAGTTGTCACTAAAATGTGAGTCACCTTACGCATCTACTAGATCTACAATGGGGCTGTCAGATCAGTTGCAGCATATCGGATCATTCGCAGGGATAGTGGCTCCACAGTCACCATTATCTAGCACACCACTGAAGTGGTAGGAAGTAGCTACTGACTGGTGAAAGGATCAACAATAAACCCTTCAATCTCAATCTCTTCGACACTGCGGGTCAAGGAGGTTATGAGCGGCTACGAACCATTTCATACCCTGAAACCGATGTCTTTGTTGTTTGCTTTGGAGTCGACTTGCCTGCCTCTTTCCAAAATGTGCGCAGAAACTGGGTGCCCGAAATCCATCACATCTGTCCTGGTACTCCCTACTTGATTGTTGGTACCCGGGTGGACACAAGGAATGAACTAAGTGTTCGCGAAAAGCTGTCGGAGCGAGATCTGGCCGTGACAGAAAAGGAGGACGGCGAGAAGATGGCCACGGAACTTGGCGCAGTCGGTTACGTTGAATGCAGCGCTCTGACGCGGTTCAATCTTGAAGATGTATTTGACAAGGTAAGGCATAACGGCCGTGGCGCCAACTGCCTTCGCAGGATCCAACAAACGTTTATTGATAATGTGGCTTAGGTTATCGCGGAGTCTCTTAAACCTTCTGTGAAGAAACAGGAAAACTGTCTTTTGTTGTAATTCCCTGATATGATTATGATGATGATGCGCAGTAAGGCACTGCTGCAAAGCCCCTGGTCGTTTCCGTTCAGTCTTAGAAGTATCACTGCTTGGGTGCCTTGGTACTTTGGGCTTATCAGAATTGTGGGCCACGGACTACCTACGAGTCCGCGCGGCCAGAGGCTGACTGTGCCTTACCTTGAGGGACGCCTTTAACTGCTTCGAGCATCGTGTTAGTACTATAAGAATACCTTTCTGTTCAAGATGTTAACAGTTAAACTCTTCGCCACCATGATCCCCATCTCCAACATTGATGCACGGGACATTATGCAACTGGGTGGAACAAATCGCCCGTCAATGGTGGAGGGAACTGCCAAATCTAGGCAATCGACTCAACATTGAGGGCGGTTGGCAAAGGTGTGGCACAGAATATCATCACATGCAGCGGAACTGACGCCACAGTACTGCACCTTCTTAAAGCATGTTAGATGAAGAGGTGGCTTCGCAAACATATCTAGAAAGACATTGCCCTTGAGAATCACCTTTCGACAGATCAATTCAGCGTGCTGAATACTCTTACCAATATCCCAGTCGATTCCTACAATGTCTTCTCCGCCTGAAGCCTCTACTCCACCTGCAATCTTCTACTCCATCGACCCTAATACCAACCCATCTACATGGCCCAGTTTGGCTAATACAACTGGCACAGTCAGCATCTGCAAAGTGGACGTCATCTTCATCAATATAAACGCCGCCTCAGACTTTCGTCTTCTTCGCACCGGCACTAACGGGCACGTGCATGAAGCTGTCAATCAAGTTACCAAACACGTCGCCCGCGGACTGTATAGGATTATCAGCATGAATGTTAGCGAGTATTGTTGTCATGTGGTTATGGCTACCGGAAAGCAGAGGGATGAACTTATGTGGAAGAATGGGTTTCCGTGGGATAGGGACGATGATCCTCAGCCTCCTGTTGTTCTTGAGTAGGAGCTTTGCGAAATGTCACCGGTCTGGAAAGTAATTCAATTGCAGGTTCTGTTTGTTGCAGAAAGTAGTATTTGGGTACATGAGAGAGGATCAAGGGCAGCGATCTACTGTGAACCAGTCATAACTTTAGAGATCTTACTTGGGAAAAACTTTTATTTCTCTCTTCTTGATACTTGTCTGATCCCTACTTCTTCACAACAGCCAGAAACCGCGTTTCGTGCCCCTACTCTGACAACAAGTGACTGACCATAGATCTTGATAAGGAAGGAGACCGGAGAACTGAAACGATAAGTGGATAAGACATATCACATTTCTTTGAAAGCTCTATGCGGTTTGTCGCACGAACAACCAACACCACGATATCCCACCTTCCTAAAGCGCAAGCTGAAAGACTTCATTGTCACTTCTGCTAACAAACATACAACAAACAGGCGGCTTTATTCTCGGATGACATCAGAGAAAGCTATCGATATCATTCGCATGTATCATAAGTGTCGATTGGTCGTTGGAGACGATTCGCTATACTCGTTCAACTCGTTTATCTCGCTTATGTTTCTCTGAGTGTCGTTTCAAGCACCAAGTGGGTATAAATACACATCGATAACCTGTGTAACGATGTTTACTCATCCTTAGATAGCTTACCGCCACCTCCAGTGCTATGTCTCAATCACTTATCCATCTTCTCAAACTCAAACACTCTCTATTACAATGCATCTATTTGTCAACGGTTATGCCAGCATATCTAGACTCCTCAATTCATATCGCTTACACCATTCTAGCCTTCCTCGCTCTTTCAACTATCCTCATTATGACGTCTGTGAATCCCGTTTCCGTCCCGCAAGAAATCAGTCCAGCTCCCACGGCCATGGGTATCGAGGCTCTGCCAGTCTATATCTGCACTGACAATGCATTCGCGCAGAAATGCCGTGGAGACCCGTACCATTATCGTTGCAGCCACTTTAACGATTTTGAGAAGGATGTCCCTAATCTTAGGTGCGAGGATAGAACGAGATGCTCCTGCGAGTATCCTTGCAAGAACCCCAGAACCTGTTGACGTTGAGTTTCTCTGGAACAAATTGGATGGTCGGGATAAGGACTTTATCAATAAGTTCGAGTTTTGAAGCATCATGACTTCAATGACTTCAATGCTTAAACGAGAACACATGAGACAGTAACATTTACATCCATCAGTTGACTCAAGCCCCAATGGCAAGGTTCCCGTGAAAGCTAAACTGTTAACTATTTGATGTCTGATATCCTATCTTCCTGTCCACAAGTGACGGCAATGGTTCTCGCTATACTATCCCGAGAATCTCGTCTTCACATGAAACCTTTCATCGTATCAGCCAAGTCCGCGATAGGCGTTCTCGACATCTCCCCAATCGGACGAGATATGTAAACCTCAGCACACAAATACCCTCCATCCTCAAGCCCAGCAGGATCTAACCCCCGTGCTTTCACTTGTGCGATAGCGTCGTTCTTCTCCTTATCAGAAGCAAAGAGTCGCTGCCGAAGGACACCAGGAAGCTTCATCGTTTCCAATCCATGTGTCTTCAAAGTCATCGCTACTTCCTCGTAGGATACTGTACGGATCACAGTGCTAGCCATCCAGATATTGGTTGATCGTGGGATGGCAGACATTATGCGCCCGAAGGTGCGAGAGCCGACGTAACTAACACCGCCAGTGCAGATGATCAAGGTAACGTCCTTCAATGCCTCGGAAAGGCTGGAAGAAGGATCCTGGGCTTCCAAATCCTCTGCCCAGCCCTTGTCGACCAATCCAGTTTCCAAAGCATAGCGAATGGCATTTTCGGCCTTGTCAAGTCCCAATACCATGGGTTTATCAGATTTTACACGGCTCGCGAAGAACTCCTTGTCAGATTGAACCTGCTCTTCTGGGCACATCTCCGAACCCGCGTAGTGGGCTGTCCATGCGTTCATGTCAACATCGTGTCGAAGAAGACCTCCGTTTATGCCATATGAGCAGCAGACGTCGAGAATGGCCGAGTTGGCGGTACCCTGCGATGCCAGTGAATGAAAGCGCTGGAACAAAGGCTTTAACTGCTGCGGGATCGTGTACTCCAATGGCGCCAAAGTTGTGAGATATGATCTTGGGTCCTTCTCGTTGTAGATATTGGTAAAGCTCGCCTTTTGGACGGCTCCCGGTTGGCGCTGGATTACAGTCATTGTTTAATAGGTGCGTAGTTCGTGTAGTAATATAGAGGACGAACGTCTCTGCCGAGGCTATATATACTGTCCTTTCTCACTAGGGATCTGGTTTCACATGTTGAAGAGATGATGATCACGAGGCTTTGGACGTCACTGTACAGACAGAAATGCAGGACTGATTGGTGGTTGCTTATCTGCCTTCCTGTTGAAGATGGGTTGGTGATACACGGTCATCATAGCGGGGTACCGGTGAGTGTCAGATGCCGGTGGCCTAATCGAGAAGCGTTCACATACTCTAGGATTTCTTACTTGTCAACCAAGTTCTCCCCCCGCGGTACGGCCCGATCCAGACAGCTGCATATCATCAGATCTTCGATAACCACTTCAAATCCCTCTCCCTCACAACCTCAGCCCTAATCTCCTCCCTGCTCCTCTCAACATCTTTCTTCACCAACTCAGAATACAACTGCTGAATCCGTTCCGTCACAGCACCCCTCTTCCCATCTCCAATAACCCTACCGTCAATCTCCGTAACATGAATCTGTGACGGGAAAGTCCCCGTACAGAACGCCTCATCAGCGCCGTAAGTCTCTGTAAGCGTAAAGTCCAATTCCCGGACTGTGATTCCATTCGCGCGACAAACGTCGATGGTCTTTTGACGCGTGATGCCTTGCATTTGGTTGTCTTTTGTAGGAGCCCAGACTTCATTGTCGCGCACGATGAAGAAGTTCACTGAGTTGCATGTTTTGACAAAACCGCGGAGGTCAAGCATTAGTGCTTCATCGACGTTCATTACGTTGGCGTGGATGCAAGCTTGTACGTCTGTTGCTTTGGAGATGTGATTCCATTGTTCGTCCTTGACATCTGGAGGTCCGCGACGAACCCACGTCGTTGCCAATCTCAAGCCGCGAGACTTTGAATTCGGATCCACGGCTTTGGACTCAGGAATGATGACGATAAGAGGAAGACCGATATTAACCTTTGGATTTTGATAAGGCGTTGCTTTGAGACCTCGACTGACGACGAGACGAATGTGGACGTGTTCATCTTGACCCATGTCGTTTGTGTCGAGAGTTTGATGGATCAAATCGAGAAGATCGCCTTTTGAGAGGCCGAGATCCATGTACATTGCTTTTGCTGATTGGAAGAGACGGTTTATGTGCTCTTTTGCGAATTGGACGCGGCCTTTGTTGGCGCGAATGCCTTCCTTTGGGGTGTCAGCGGTTTCGAAGATCAGTTGCGTTGGCGACTTACCCAGATGCCATCGCCGATGAGGAAATTTGAGTCAAATACTGAGACTGATGCTTCTGCTCGGGGGACGAGATTGAAGTCTCCTGTAACGCCGTCGCGCATTCCAACCTGATAAGTGGTTAGTCAATTGTTGACTCTGTAATGAGGCAGAGAGTTGGCTTACTCGAATGGACGCGTTTTTCGCATTGGGCACTGAGCTGTGCGTTGAGCCGCCATGGCTGCCTTCATTTTCTGAGCCCGTCATTTTGTTTTGGTGAAACTGATGATAATGGAACTATTGGATTCGCAATCACGATGAAATATGGTTCAATCACTTTATATTATCTACCCAAAGTACTGAGGGAAACATTAATCCGCCTCGTCTCCCTAAATCCCATTCAACTGACTCGGTCCCCACCGACCAATTCGGTCCTGTCCGAGCAGGTCTCCAAAAGAATAGCCGAACTCCCATTTAGCGTGCAAGATAGGCGTATCATCTGCCCTCTATCTCTCACCCTAGATTGACGTGATAACATGGTTCCCCAATCGTCATTGATAGTGGATTCGTTATCTGTCCAGAAATCGATAAGAAGGCGGGGTGATGCAACGCGAAAGACTTGAACGAGTATAGTCATGCTCGGTAGCGTCCGAGTAGTGGCCTCGGTGGTGACCGAATGACTCGATGTACTCCGAATTGTTGTGAACTCCCCGTTGGACCCGCTGAATCCGGGGGATCGGTAAACTTGACGTTGTACCATGTGGGATCTTTAAAGCTGGCCTGCGCGACACTCTGAGATCATTATAAACTCTTGTGTCTCATTGAGCTTCTATCTTTGTCCTTTCACCTCTCTCTGAAGACATTTTCTGGCAGCATGTCGTCGCAAGGAAAGGCAAACGAGGCGCCAGCCAAAGACATGGCCCAATCAATTGATTCTCACCAACGCGATGAAGTCCTCGAATTGACAAAGGCGCAGTCGAAGCGTCTCCTGCTCAAGACAGATCTGGTAGTAATGCCACTCGCAGTTCTCAGCATGACCCTCGCCTTTCTCGACAAGGTCAGCTTTACCTTCACACGATCATGGACCCGCCACTGACTTCTCCCAGAATGCCCTAGGATACGCCGCCATCTTCGGGATAAAAGAAGACGCAAACCTCAAACCCCAAGAATACAGCTGGCTAAGCAGCATCTTCTACTTCGGTTACCTAGCCATGGAATTCCCGAGCTTATGGCTGATGACCAAGATCCCCATCGGAAAATACGTCGGAACATGTCTCGTACTCTGGGGCGCTTGTTTGTGCTTCATGGCGCTCTGCCACAACTTCGCTGGTCTAGCAACGATTCGATTCTTGCTCGGTGTTTTTGAAGCTGCGGTTCTGCCTTGCATGATGATCATCAATTCGATGTGGTATTTGAGGAATGAGCAGCCACTTAGGACGGCGTTTTGGTATAATACTTTTGCAGGTGTTTTTGGAGGCATTCTGTCTTATGCTATTGGGCAGATCAATGGCTCTTTGTCAACATGGAAGGTCAGTTGAAACCATCAAGATCCATGAAGATTGCTAACATGGCTGCAGTACATCTTCCTTATCTACGGAGCATGCACCATCCTCGCAGGTGGTCTCGTCTTCTTCGGTCTACCAGATACTCCCTCCAAAGCATGGTTCTTTACCGCAGAGGAGAAGAAACTCGCCATGATTCGTCTCGCACCGAACCAAACTGGAGTTGAGTCAAAGAAGAAATTCCAAACATCCCAAATCCTCGAATCACTCCGCGATCCAAAATGCTACTGTATCTGGCTCGGCGTTTTCGGTTATGCAATCGCCAACGCAGGAATAACAAACTTCAATCCTCTCATCATCGCCGGCTACGGTTTCAGCAAGACTAAAACCGTGCTCATGGCCACACCCCAAGCCGCCGTCGCAATGATCAGCCAAGCCATTCTTACCACTATTTCGTTCTTCATTCCTAACCTCAGATGTGTCTTTTGGATCTTTGGTGCTCTGATGGGTCTTGTAGGGGCTGTCGTGGTCCATTCGCTTGATGTTGAGACGTCGAGAAATGCTTCACTGGCTGGTGTTTATTTGATGGGCTTTTATAATGTTCCTTGGGTTTTCTTGTTGAGTTTGAGTTCGTCGAATACGGCTGGTGCGACGAAGAAGAGTTTTATGGGTGTTTCTATCGCCATTGTCTACGGTAAGTCTCCCTTCCCTTCTGTAACCCATCTCGAACTAACAGATGTATTCAGCTGTTGGCAATATTGTCGGACCTCAATTCTTCCTCGACAGACAAGCACCTACCTATGTTCTCGGCATCGGCGCCATGCTCTGTGCTTTCGCTTTAATGGCAGCAACTGGACTCGCCTACTATATCTTCTGTGCTATTGAAAACAAGAAGCGTGATAGCCAATTTGGAAAGGCGCACGATGATACTGATGCTGGACTGGAGGCGGAGAGGAGTGATAAGACGGATTGGCAGAACCCCAACTTCCGATATACTTACTAGTCAGCGATAAGCCGGCCTTGAGTTATAATTATAATTGATAGCATTTTTAAGATAAGATATTCATCGCTGTTGATACTTCGGACCATACCGAGTTGAGTCTCGGTCCGGTCCTGCCATAATTCCGCTCCGCTATGGCGTCAATCAGGAATGTCTCCACTTTCTCGGACAGGTGCGAGATTTCTTGACTGCCCATTCTCAGTATACTCGGTGAATAGCCACAAAGAACAATTCATTATACTCGAATACCACATGTTATCAACTTTTCAACCCTCCGTATCAAAAGCCTGCAGTCGCTGCCGTGCGCGAAAAGTCAAGGTCGGTCTCCTCCGGCGCGTCACCCAGACCTCGGCTGACCCCGATGTCAGTGCGATCTCAAGGTCCCACAATGTTCGGCATGTATAAGACATAATGAAGCATGTAATATCACGGATTGTGTCTCTTATCCTTATGCAGTTGTGAAGGCTTTGCAGGATCGAATTAATGATCTTGAGGCAAGATTGCAAATAGTACCTACGCCGAACGGTCCTGTAGTTGAAAGTGTACCTGAGGTTACTCATGATACTCATGAGACGGGTAACTTGCAGAAGGAAGCTGAAGAGGTTGGATTTCTTGTAACTGGAGGATCTGGTTTGTACTCGGGGAGTAAATACGGTACGTCCACTCACCATCTCTGTGACTCTTTACTCATCGTTCATGTAGTTGGAAGTGCAGCTGGCTCGACGTTCGCCAGGATATTCTTCAAACAACTAAACATAATTCCGTCCTGGGATACTGACTCACAGAAAAGTGGTCTCGAACAATCTCTATGTGAAGCAACAGCTGCACTCCCACCTCAGCCCATAGCCAGATCCCTTCTCAACATCTACATCGCCCGAGTTCACATCTGGTGGCCTTTTCTTCAACTTCCCCACCTCCGCAGGGTATTCCAACGTATATATGAGCAGCCAAGACAATGCTCTGACCATGAGAAGTTTACCGTATTCGCTATTCTTGCCCTTGGAAGTAGCCAATTGACGTCAAAAGATGGCCGATCCCCAGCTGTGATGGATCTAAATGACTCGACTGCCTACTTCCAGACTGCATTGCGTTTCTTCAACAGCTTCCACTCCTATCCACGCGATCTCTTCAGTATACAGGCGGTATTACTGCTGGCAATTTGGATGCTCGACTCCTCGCATGGAAGCCATAATAATGATTTGTGGCAGTTCAGTCGGTACCTCATGTCTGCCGCTATTGAGGCTGGGCTCCATCGGCATAATACCGATTGGGGATTCACGGCTGACGAGCTGGAAACGAGGAATCGAACTTGGTGGTGTGCTTATAACTTAGAACGGTGCGTCTAACTCCGAGTTACTCTGATGAACTCTTGTTTTGCTGACTGTGTTCGTAGACAGGTTGCTACCTTGACAGGTCGAGTGCTATCAATCCGCGACCACGCTGTCCACGCCATGCTACCCACTCCATCATCCTTCGACAGTCTCACCCCACTCGAAAGCTCAATCGCACCAATCTTTCAAAAGCATAACGTCGAAATAATTCGCCATATTGTATTCCTGAGGAGAATCGGCGGCCGAATACTCGAGTCAATCTATATAGCCCGTGGACCCAATGGTACAGCTATGAACACAACCTTTCAGCAGATCTGCGCCACATCAGATGAGATCAGACGAGACCTCGATCTTTGGGAGGAGCAACTCGAAGCCATGTCATTGAAGCCATCTCGGGAGTACTCAGAGATGAAGATTGAGTATTGTCTTCTACAGTTGCTGCTTCATAGACCCTCACCTACATTCATGGTTCCCTCTCGACAGATGGCGTCATATTGTTCCAAGGCTGCTTCCATGGCTATTGATCATTGGTCCGCACTTCTCGAGGGATATGGTATCTCGGCGGTGTGTAGATGCTTCAGGCAGCTTCACGACATTATCCTGGTCGGATTAGCAGCGCTATACTGCGACTGGCAAGCCATGGCTCTCCCCCAATCCGCCAACGGCTCCCAAAGAGCTCATCGTCATCTAACCGACACAGCAACATGTCTAGAACTCATCGATCAAGGTATATCCCACATGAAAGCACAACATCTGACAAAATACAAGGAGTTGTTCCAAGCTGTAAGAAACAAGGTCTACTTAAAAACCACAACAGCAACAGACTCACAAAATCTCATCTACGACGATATCATGTACTCCATGGGCGACGGGGTAGAAGCGTATGTCAACCAAGTCAGTGAGTTCTTGGATGGTGGTGGATTTAATGTTGATGAGGCGCTTGATGCTTGGTATGATGCGCTGATGGGCGAGATACAGAGCGGAGGAGATTCAACAATGACATGAGCACTTTTGACCAGGTTGCATGGAGAAAGGATCAACTTCTGCGCTGATGGGTTTTTGTTGTTTGTGACTTGACATGTCATTCTTCGAGGCGGATTCCGGGATTATAAAGACGCCATTGGCCAGAATATGTGCTGACTGGCTGGCGAACCATCAATCTGCCTTACAGCCTGACTCTTTTCTGGCCTTTCGCTGACCGCCTATTGTAATTTCCAACTTTTCCTTTTATTTATTCTTCTTCTCAAATCATTTCTGCCCATAAATTCTTCATCACTTTTCAAGAATCATGGAGGTCCTAGGTGCCGTTGCAAGCGGCGTCACCCTCGCAGCCCTCTTCAAAGGCACTTTTGAAGCCCTCGATCTCATTCATCTCTACCAAACTCAAGATGGCGACTTTAGACGACTACAACTTGAGTACTCACTGGAGAAGTGTCGCCTCTACAATTGGGGCGTTGAGATGGGTCTGGCAGACGATTCGAAGCAGAATCTCTTAAGCGAGTGGCATTCCAAAGAGCTGGTTGAGGAAACCTTACGACAGGTCATTATTTACCTTACTGATGATATACTTTCGCTAACAAAGCTCACTGACAGGTTATTGCTCTGTTGTCTGATGCGCAGGTCATTCGGAAGAAGTACGGCTGTGATGATGCGATCTCCTCTGCGGCAGCTTCGCTGCCTGCACCTGAAACCTCACCCGGTATCACAAGGGCCTTTGATCATTTCAAGATGCAATCATCAAACTCCGACGAAAGTATGTCGCGACTAAAGAAGACCAAATGGGTTATACGCGACCGAAAGAAATTCTTTGTCTTGGTATCAGAACTCCGAAGTCTGATCGACAGTCTCGAAAAGATCACCAATGATCTATCAACCAAGGCGCGCCTTGAAGAGTTCCTTAGAATCCGAATCAATGGGATTGCGAACGTCGATACACTTCTTGGGATCGCCTCAGTATGGAAAGACTCCCATCCTCGCGTGGCATCAGCAGCATCCACTAAAGCCGACTCAATCTCTACCACTTCTGAAAGATATGAAACGATTTCCCTTTGGCAAACTGCTGTCGATAGCGAGTCTTCTGGAGATGACATTATCGCCGATGTTGAGGACCTAACAATAACCGAGCTTAAACACTCCGTTATATCGTCCAACGTAGAGCTTGAAACATTGAAGAAATCACTAGAATCGACTTCACAAACTGTGTCAGCTTTGGGGCAACAGCTGCATGACCTGACATACAATGTAACATCAAAAAACTTGGTTCGAACAAGACTTAGGGACTTGATAGTGGCATTTATGTATATGCAAACACAACTGGTATGTCTTCCCCAGAGCAACGCCGTCGCTCCATCTTCTTACACTCATGTAGAAATTCTCAATGGTAATCGGTGAAAGGTTCAGTTTGCTCCCTAGTGAACAAACATACATGGCGCAGGCTCTGCTGGCTTCTAGCTTCGTCCTTACACCAAGTTGGCTTTTATACTCCGACATGCCCAATCAAGATGAGGACACAGAATGTTATAAAGAACAAGCTTCCTGGCTCTGCGCAAAGACAATGCATATGGTCAGAGGTATATGGTCCATATGCGTGACATTTTCTTACGTAGCCATTACTCTATACAGGTAAGACCATAACCAACCATCAAGAACGAACACTTTGAGCTAACCGGCCTTGTCAGTGACGACTACATTAAACTTGAGGTGCCTAAAGACTGGAACGTACAGGCAATGTTCCTCGCCTTTCTATCAACTGCTATATTGCACAATACAATTATATCCACAGCATGGCATCGTCAACAGGAAGCTCGAATTATAGCCAGTACCTAACATTTAAGGAATTTCACTTTCACAAGACATTTGCCAACAATCCCAGGTATGAGACCTACAAAGAGCTAAACAAATAACTATGAATTATTAGAAGATCTAACCCTACTAGTATAAACTAGAAACTAAAAGATAGAGTTATCTCCACACGAGAAAACACCACCAATGCCATCTTTGTTATTCTCAAACAAATCCAACAACTCAGTAATAGCAGCCCACAAACCACCCGCATTCAAAAACAGCGTGACTCCAATCATAGTAACATTCAAAACCGTAAGAACCGCCTTCTTCCAGTTTGAAAAGTAAAGTCCCTTGTTAAGATGCAGCCAGAAAATCGCCGCAAAGCCATACGTAAACCAAGGAATCGTCGTCGCACTCGTAATCGACAGAATCGAATCAAAGATAGGAATGACATTCGCGATGACAAAGATCAGAGCCCAGAAACCGGTAACGGACAAAATCCAGGTTACCCAGGACTTGATGCTGTTGTCGGTGACTTGGTGTGTGGAACGCATTTGGCGCATGGCTGTGACGTAGACGTATTTGCAGCCAGTGTGGCCGATGGAGAGAGCGGTGGCTACGACGGCGGGAAGGACGATGCCGTAGGCTACCTTTGCGGGGATCGAGGAGGCGGCGCTGAGGACGGGGGATGTTGTGAGGTCGCCGGCGAGACAGTATAGGGCTACGGCCATGGCGATGTAGAAGAGGGTACTTCCGATTTCGAGAACGGCGAGGGCAAACTTGAAGTCCTTCTGGGGATCCTTCATCTCAGCCATATACGAACTACAGAATGTCAGTATGATTCAATCAATCTCAGCAATTAGTGGTTTGACTTACGGGAATGTAAAGGTACCGGCATAGGAAAACACCACGCGCAGACAAGCATTCAAACCATCGCGAAACGTAGGGTTTCCAACAACCTTGAGTTCCTTATGCCACCCAGCAGGCGCAGTCGCAGGACCCGAAACAGCCAAGCTGATCAAAACGATCAGACAAGCAGCAACAACACTAACAGCGTTGGGAACACCGGCCTTGGAAACGAACTTCATGGTTCGAGGGATGGACAAGATATAACAAGCCACGCAAGCAACCAAGATCCAGATAACAGTACACGTAGCATGGCTACTGAGCGTATTCAACGCGACGGAGAGTGTAACTGTAGCTGACGCGACGATGAAAACGACTTGGATCATCATGACGAAGCCCGCTAACGTCTCGAACCAAGCACCACCAACAATGCGGGTCATTTCGACGATAGACACCACATTGGGATGTTTGCGATAGAATTGTAGCAGACAATACGCAGCATACCACGAAATTCCACCAATACCTAGAATGGCAATGATGCCAGGCACGATACCTAGGGTTTTTATTGTGGCTGGCAGGGACAAAATACCGAGACCGAGCTGATTTGTGAAGAGAATGAGGACGGTGTCCCAGCGACCTAGGGTTCTGTATGTTTTGCCGCCTTGGTCGAAGATGTTTCCCTTCTCGACGGTACCGGCGGGGACTTCTTGGAAGTCTGTTGAGTCGGCTTTTGTTGTTGGTTGTTCTGTGTCATTGTCTGAGGCGCTCGTATCGGGGGTGATTGGCTCGGCAGGTTTATCTGCTGATCTTTTGAAGTTCATGATGCCCATGGTGGCGGCTGTATCCGAGATGTCAAAGAGTGTCTATATCGTTCGCATTGACCTTGAAACTCGACAGGTATGACAATCGCAAACAAGAGAAACCACAGATATGAGCAAAAGGGTAAAAGAGGAAAAATGAGAGAAGGAGAATAGAAGAGCGAGTGCGGAACCTTGACGTTATTAGTGGCCCGATTTGTTCTCCATATATTATCACCCTTTTTTTTTCTTGTTGTTTGACCCCAGGCTAAACAGCTCCGATCGGAGGTTGTGGCGGGAGCTAGGACACCGGGATGGATTAAAAATAACGGGTGCCCCGTAGACAGCTTCCAATAGAAGGGGCAGTATTACGGTATTGCTCTCGTTGACTACTCTATGAGCATTGTGTTGTGTTCCTCGTATAACCCCGTGGGGGCTGTCTTTATCGTTACGTGATAGAGTGTCCTTCCGTCAAGATGTCCGTCTACGGAGATGAGCAAGAACTTCTAAAAAGGAAGGTCCCTTGACTTGACATGAAGATTCTTAAATCTGTTGATGCTCAGCTCATCTTTTGATCATTGTGTTGATGCCGATTGGTTCTCGGACACCCCGGCAAGTCCTTCGGGGCGGATCCAGGTAATAGTGGGGCACTCGCCTCTTGACGTTTTCAGTGGCATTCTTGCACTGAAAATCCCATTCTTTCAGTGGAGAAGATTGCGTAGTTGAGGCTCCGTCTTGTCAAAATTCTTGTTCGGATCCGACGTCAACAAAATTGCCACTACCATCTCTTCCATGGCTTTGATTCAGGGACCTACCTATCTGACAGAAAATTAAGCTTCTTCAGCCCTGAATTCAGAAGTTTCTTCTAGCTCTTTAATATCTGACTGATGAAAAGTGGATCTCGGCCGTTTTGTCTTACTCGCGAAAGCATTTCTTTTACGTGATGCCCAGCATTGAACTTTTCATTTTCCCCCAAGCACTGACATTGTATTATCCACATGTTACTCTCCAATCGGAGGTTCAATTGTGGATTGTCGTGACATGAGGATTACTTAATTAAAACTGCCCTTTCCACGCATGCTTCTACCGCTTGTTGATCCTTGCATTGCCGAGATCGCAGAGTTGGCCGAGACTTTTTTTCGTGTTTCTGGAAGGTGATCCGGCCGGAGTCGGCCTATGTTCTCGGGGAGATGAGAGTTTGGTGATGGTGTTGTGAGACCACAGATGGTCTGACTTTGGTGTGGCGGCTTGCGACGGAGGTTTTTCGCATAAGCTTCGACCTATTTTTCGCGTTTTAATCTCGGATATTCGCTTGTACCGTGCTGAATTGAGATGGTCGGATTTGTTAGCGATGATCTAACTTATGCTTGTCATTTTGGTGTTGCATTCGCTCGTTGTTTGATGATCTGCAGTGCAGGGTAGCATACATGCGCGGTCGCGTCGAATTTGTTTGACTTGACGATTGAGTTTATGCATGTTTGTCTTGGGTGTCGCACTCGGTAAAATCGGTGTCAGGGAGTGTTGGATTAATTATTGACTTGTTGATATGGTTGCTGGCCTTGGAGGGCTGTTTCGGCAAGTCGGCATGATCCGCGCCGGCTCTCAGAATTGACATCACCAAGCAGGGTCATGACAGCGATCAACTCCCCCAATATCACCCACGCTGTAATACCAAGCGGAAAGTTGCACTCCAACGAAAGGACGACTGGAATGAAATACTCGATTTTTTTACCCATATAGATAGGATTCTCTTCTGTTGCCGTGGATGAGATGTCACTCATTTACTCGGTCGCGATGCATTTACCGCGTTTCGGGTCAATTGAGCCGCGTCCATGTGAGATGGCGCTTTAATCGCTACGCAATTGGAAGAAGGAACAGATAGACGGTAAATCTTAACGTTCATTAGCGGTGCCTTATAGCCGACGCGTGTCGTGATTTGACCAAAGTCGTGGTGAGAGTAGAGCTTACCCCAATGGGTTCAATACACGAAAGCGAATCCTACCAAACTTCTCACATCAGCCAACAATTCAATTTGAGCCAATAAAGATTGCACGCAAGTAAAATCAACGGCCTCAAACAATCCGACGGACGTCATACTTTGATCACCAAAGAGTATATATCCCATGCCACATCTCCATGTTCTATCTTCTCACCCGACTTCAACATACTCTGTCCACTGTCGACAAAATGTCCGAATATCCAACCTACGAAACCCAAAAAGAATGGCGTGAAATCCAATCCTACCTCCCTCAACGCCTACACTTCACCCCCGCCCACTCTCCCACTGAAGAAGTATGGCATCACGACGGCCACGCCCTGCATCTCGACCGCTGGCCCAATCCTTCCGCGAGGGTCCGTCTCATCATGCATCACGGAATGGGCACAAATGGCCGTATGATGTCCATGCTCCTAGGCGTACCGCTCCACTCCGCCGGTTTTGAACTCGTAGCCATCGACATGCCCGGCTATGGCTGCACAGTCCCCAGGAAGGGATATGTTTGGGATTTTAACGATTGGGTCAAGATTTCTAGTGCGTTTGTGGATCATGAGTATGAGAATGATGACCGGCCTATTGTGTTGTATGGGCTTAGTGCTGGTGGCGGATTGACCTTTTGTTCGGCAGGTTTGAATGGAAGAGTCAAAGGGATCATCGGGATGACCTTCATGGACATGCGTATCCAAGCTGTCTCCGACGCAGCATGTCGCAACTTCTTCATGAGTCGCATCGGCGCACCGAGCAGTCGTCTCATGAACACCCTCGGCCTAGGCTGGTTCTCCCTACCAATGTGGCTCGCGGGCAGAATGTCAACACTCGTCAACAACGACCAAGCATTACAAGCATGCTACAAAGACAACAGATCAGCAAATGCATGGATAACCATGAAATTCATGGCTGATTTCATCACGTATAAACCGGCGAAGGAACCAGCGGAGTTTGATGTTTGTCCTATTTTGTTGACGCAGCCTGCTGAAGATCGCTGGACGCCTTTGTGGGTTTCGGATATGTTTTTGAAGGATGTTACGAAGGTGAGTGTCAAGAAGGTTATGTTGGATGGGGCGGGCCATTATCCGCTTGAGGATCCGGGGTTGATGCAGATGAGTGAGGCTATCGTTGCTTTTTTGAAGGATATTGAGGAAACATCTGTCTGATTTCTATAGTATCGTACATGCAGGTGCTGTATCTATGTCTTCTATCTCTGCCTTGTCTGTCAATAGCAATGTCTTCCTTCGCGCTTTCACATCTATACTCTCAAACTGTTTCTTGATCATCAGCATATCAGAAAAATAATGCAACCCAGCAAAATCAGTCTGATACTCCAACAATAGCTCCTGCACCTCAGCATATCTATAATCGTCCAAAACTGCCAACGCTACAGTCAAAGGTGTCGCAACAGCTGATGCAGCGATCGGTCGATTCGAACTTGCATCCTGTCCCAGAACAATTATATCGTCAATATACCCCTTCGCCTCCTCCACAAGAACAGGATCATCATCATAACTCCGTATAATTCTGTTTAAAATACTAGCCATGGTGAGCATCGCCGCATTCGCTGTGTGAAAACGAATACCGAGTCTTCGCTCTTGTGCAGTTGAGCCGGATTCTCTAGCCTTCGCAACTGCTGCGCCGACTGCTTCGATAAGTCTCGGTTGTTCAGTCTGTATCAACGCATAGGTACACCGTATTTGGTAAAGATACTTATCGGGATCGCGGATAAAGCAGGATATTTCGCCCATGGTTCCAATGTCTAGAGAGGCAAAGGATGTGCCGTCGCCGGACTTTAGAGGACGACCGCCTTCGCTTAAGAGGGAGAAGGCTTGCCAGAACCAGGGACCTAGTTGGACGTTTGGGTTTGTGAAGCTCTCGAGGACCTGCCAAGGTTTGTCAGCACGTTATACAACAAGTGATGAGGGTACTTACCACGACGGCGAAGATGGTGTGCATGAATGGACGAGCTGAAGGATCAAAACTAGGATTCTGAACAGCGCTTTCTAGCAAGTTTCCCAGGACTTGGTAGTGTTTCGCATTATCATAACAATTTCCCAACCATTCCTAGATAATATCAACCAAACATGCTCGAGCAACAGCTCCAAGAAAACTTACCTGACAAATAGCGATAAGATAAATCGCACACATATTATCCAGCGAATTCGCTTGTTTAGGATCACTTATAGCCTCCCTCAACGTCCCCAACGCATCAACATATCGATCCAGCGCCTTTAACTTGGGCGCAGTTCTATTCCTCATCGTCCCAAAGCCCGCGACAAAGGCACTTATAGCCGCATCAAGAGCCCTACTCGAGCCAACATGTCTCGGTAAATCCACGACAAAAGATCCATATGTAGATATCTCATAAGCTGGATCATTTAGGTTAAGAATATGAACCAGGTTTCCTGTTATTAGTGTCTTTTCATTGCTTGGTGCAGCAGCTGGCGCTGGGTTGGCTCTCGTGATGGTTATGGCTCGTGGGTTCTTCTTGGCAGCTTGGGAATTCTCAGATTTGAAGACAAATCGTTTTACGCCGACTCCTGTACATGGTATTTTGAGGCGCGTACAGCGTGAACATGCTGGTTTGGCTTGATCGCACTGATGTCATTGGTAAGCGAGGATTATACGGATACGCGGATACACAATAACGTTACCTTTTTCTTCTGCTTACGGCACGCGTCGCAGCCTTTTGCAGTTGGAACACCAGCCATCGCATTTACTGTATACTAATATCTGGCTAGGCTGGAGTAGAAAGATGTCCAGTTTTATTATTCTTGAAGGATTGAAGATGAAATGACGAAGAGTCTCCGCCTTTTCCGGACCAATTAGGTGGATTAGTTTGTGAGACGTGGCTTATTAATGTTTTAAGACAATACCAAGCTTCCATCGCGATCCATAAGACTGGGTAATCACAATCTGGATTATGGAAGAGCTTATTCACATGTCTTTCTCTCATATATCTTCATCCCAAATGGCCATTCAATATCTCAACTGACAGCTCCGCCTCACCTTTGCCTCTAACAAACCCTGTCAAGCGACTCAAGCCATCAAGAAGACGAAATAAGGTTCGCCACCAACAACCGTGTCATCTTATTCTCCTTCCCCCTGACGCCTTGTCTCGCCAAGACAGTAACTTCGTTCAACGACAAATCAGACAATCCCGTCGCTTAGGCACTGCCCCAGACTAAACCCCATTCAGTGACTCACTGGTGGAACATCAATCTTAATAAACATGGAGCTAAACGTAGATCTGGAGGGTGATGATGCTGTGACTGTCATTGAAGGAGATTTATTGAACATCTAAGACTCTTATCTGGGGATGCAATGTTGGCTGCTGTTGAAGTGCTCGGCATCTTCGGTTATGTTGGTTGTAATGACACTACTCCATCGCCAAGGATCATCACGAGCTAATCCTAAGCGGCCCCTGGCTCCCAAAAGGCGCAGCAACAAAAGAACCAATCGTCATAACCAGTCATGGACTTAAAACCAACACATCTGCTTGGATACAAACCAACACGAGGAGTTGGCCAAAAAGTTCCTCAGATCATCAAGCACAGCCCCAACAAATCACAATCCCCATATCGCAAGGCTAGCCCCCGAATCCTTTAGAGGATCCCTAGCCCACGTGCCAAGCACTTAATGAGTACTCCTACATGCCAAGCTTGCTTGGCTCCGGGGTTTGATGACATGGACCAAAAATATGACTGTCCCTCTTTCCCCCTTTGCGCCCTTTTCTTCATGTGCTGTGTTTGTAAACATCATGGCTTGCGATTATTGAGGCTCTGTTCAGCTGTGTTTTATCTTTCAGCTCGCCTTATACACCACACCCATGACAAGATACCTTTTTGGTTAAGTCCCGATGACGCCCTCCAAGCATGTAGATCCACTGGTGGGATCTGCAGCTGGCGCTTTGTTCTTCACGACTCTGTCACAGTATTACGCCCTTAGAAGATTGGAGCTGTGCTCTGAGATAGTTTGTTGGGCTATTCTTCCTTTTGTTTTTAAATATTCTCCATCCTCGAGTTCGGTGCCTTCTTTAGGATTGTTGAAGGAAGCCAAACAGCCACATCAGTCGTTCATATCGCAATGGCTTGTCGCTTTGGGTGTCACGGCAGCTGCGTTTTACAGGGCTGAAAGTAACGCGATCGGCTTCTATGTATGTCACCCTACTCCAAACTGACACTATCACACGCTGACTTGGAATAGCCAGCCTTGACGCCTCTATTACTGGCAGTACACACATACTTGGTCTCCAGCACATCATATTTTGACCCGAAATCCCCCTCTTCTTTCATAAACACAACCTTGGGAGCTGCCTTGGCGGCGGTTTCCGCCGTGTTATCCCTGTCAAATGGCGATGTCTTCGGGCTCGGGTCCCTTCTATCCCTCATTCTAGTCGTCTCTTTACTCGTCGTCTACAGCCTTCTAACACCAGGCTTCAAATTACGGATACCATCTATCGACATCGAAGCATGTATCGAAGACTTCTCGTTTCGGGTCGTCGGTCTACTTATGATGGCTATAGGTGCTCAGATACTCATCCTTGGACCACCGACTAGTGACATCACGACCGTGTTGATGTCGGGTTCGTTTAAGGCCGCCTCATGGTTCTTCGTCATAAAAACGGTGCGGTGATATCAGTGCTACGAGACTACACTGGCTAACAGAAATAGGCAAACCAAACGTCTTGGTCTATGGCCCCGATTCTCGGGACATTCGCTTTCGCTTCCGCCAGAAATCCTTTCTCACAATCTTCTCAACTTCAGGTCATTTCCCACATCTTGGTCTCGATACTCTCACTTTTTCAAGTCACACAGTGGATTTCTAAACAAGTCAAAGGCAGAGCAGCGCTTTGGGTCTTTGCCTCGGCTTCTATTCTACCCTTTATATATAACGAGTACATGATCCACGAGGCCCAAAGCGCAGCCCTTGGTGCTTTCAGCGATACCAACCCGCACCCTGTCGAAATGCTTTCTCGTCAAGCAATCGAAAATTTTGAAAGTTCATTAAGGAATCAGTCGCAAACCTACGAAGCCGCCGTCAACGAATACAAGCGCCGATATGCTATCGATCCCCCATCTGGTTTCGACGGCTGGTTCAGATTCGCCCAGGAGCACCAATCACCTATCATTGACGACTTTGACATAATCCACAACTCAATATCGCCATTCCTCAAACTCAGTGGCCAGGATGTCCTCGATCGAATGACAAAACTACATCAAACACCAGGTAGTGAAGTTTGGATGTGTGACTTTCACGGGAAAGCCGCTAAAACAATATGTCGACACCCGAATCGTCGCTACGACAGACACTACAGTCTGCTCTTTAACAAGCTTCTAGGAAATCTTCTTGGAGAGCTTCCCAATGTCAAGTTTCTCATCAACCATTTTGACGAACCTCGAGTTGTGCTTCAACCTCGGAATGCCGACGAGGAGTTTGGTCTCACTGATATGTCACGGCAGTCGACATGGGAAGTGTTGACGAGATCTTGTCCGGTATCTCAACCTGTGGTTCGAGATCCTCAGAGCGAGATCAGGACCTACGGGTTACCTTTCGTCAAGAGCCAGGTGTCAGAGTCAGATCTGTGTCGACATCATGAGTATAAAGATTTACAGGGCAACTTTGTTAGCCCGAAGACGTTCCGCCTGATTGAAGGCTTGGTACCCGTTCTAACAACCGGTGCTTTCTCGACAATGGGCGACATTTTATTTCCCAGTCCCGCGTATATTGAAGATGAGTTTCAATACGATGAGACTCGCGATATGTCATGGGCGGAGAAGAAGAATAATGTATACTGGCGAGGTTCAACGACTGGAGGATACGCGCAAGACGGTCGGTGGAGAGATTACCAACGACAGCGATTCGTCACAATGGCTCAAAACCTGGGACAGCGGCACCACTCATATCTCCAGAAGGGAGGTGATTCGATCAGCGCTGTCAAATCAAGCTTCCTAAACGGACGACTCTTCGACGTCGGCTTCACAAGAATCTTCCAATGCGACAGGAAATTCTGCCGAGACCAAAGCACACACTTCGACGTCAAATCCTGGGCCGACAAAGACACAGCCCTTCGTTCAAAACTAGCCTTTGACCTCGACGGGAATGGAATCAGCGGACGATACTATAAGCTATTATCTTCAAACTCACTACCATTGAAACAGACCATCCTCAGAGAGTGGCATGATGAGAGATTGGTGCCTTGGGTGCATTATATCCCTGTTAGTCAAAGCTTGGAGGAACTTCCGGAATTGGTGACATTTTTGACTTCGACGGAACGAGGGCAAAGATTGGCAGAGGGTATTGCGAATCGGGGAAGGGACTGGATGGGGAAGGCTGTTAGGGAAGTTGATATGGCTGTTTATACTTATCGGTTGTTGTTGGAACTTGCTAGACTGCAGGATCCGGAGCGAAAAGCAACGCAAAGCGAATGATTTGTTTTAGAATAGTAGAAGCCCTTAGCACTTTTTTATACTTTATTACATACATATACGAAAAGAAAAGATAGATTATTACAATCAAAGCAAAGATCAATTTTTAACGTTGTGATGCTGATGATATTGCTACTACAAAGAAACGTCCTTTCCCATAACTGAAATTCTAATAACATTCACCCTGGGGATAATTGTCAACTCCGCATTTGCACATACCCGAATTGGTGGCGAAACTCTCTGGCTTCAAGCAGCAACGCTGGTAGAAGCCACAAAAAGAACAATCGCGGTAGCTGCAGCAATCGTCGCCTTCGCTGTAACCGTGTCGCTTACATGCTGCCAGGGCGCGGGCGCTCATCTCCACGGTCTCGTGGGCCAGGGTGGTGCTGGCCATGGTGAGGAGGGCGATGATCCAGAACTTCATTGTCTAGAGTGACGGATTAGTATGAGAGTAATGGGAATAGGGCAGTATGACATACGAGGGATGTATAGTGTTGGGATAGTAAAGCTTGGTAGTTGGTATGGATTCAAGATGTTTGATGGAGTGCTGATGACCGCGGGAACTGACAAGGTTTTATATCTCGAACAAACCCATCTACCCGAGACCAAACTGGTGATCCGATAATGGGTGAACACTTTGTGTCGTCATAATATTGGAAAGGTCGCACTGACGGCACTCACTGGGTGATCACCGTCATCTACATCGGCACGGGCCGATCATCGACTCGAACAGGAATCTTCAGCTCTTCAGCGCTCACCATGCCCGCTGAAAGTGACAGCTGCCAGCTGATTGACTCGACGCCTTGACATTTTTGTATTATGATAACTCACATATACGTAACAGCTTGTCGGCTCAAAAAGTCCGATTGGTTCGGGCATAGCTAGGCCTCAAAGTGACGCTGGTATTTCAGCTCGCTGACTTGCGTCACAATGCAGACCGGAATCGGGTTGGCCGATCGTGATATGCAACATGATATGTCTTCAGCATCTATTTATTCGCCTATCAGACATGACGCCAAAGTGATGACATGAAGAAGGCCTCTGGCGGACACGGAAACATTTGTTGTGGTGCTGCCCGGTATGTCACTAGCCACCACCGATTACAAGATTGGCAGTAAACCGCGCGGGATTGACAGCTACCATCCTAGAACTAACCCCCAACCTTAATCGCAATATCGTTCCCAGGGGTCTGCATGGTTCCCCGATAGCTGCGCATCGAAACACAGTACGAGTTCAAGTTATCCCATTGCACGCCGTTGCATCCCGAACTCGTCGCACACTTCAATAAACATTCCTCAAAACTGGTGGCGTCTTCGAATAACCCCCCTAAGTCAAAAAAGGCCGGTTCGAAATCGGTGTTGCAAAGAATGTTGTAAGCAACTCCGTTTGGTGCCGTGTATGGGGTGCTAACACTGCCGCAGTCGCGACCTGGTTGTAGAACTGGGGCTGCGCTGGTGGTGGCGAGGACTACTGTGGTCCCAGTGGTGGTTGTCTCGGCTTCGGCAGCGGTGGAGACTCCAGCAGTAATAATTTCAGTAGTAGTGGTCGACTCAGTAGCGGTATCCTCTGAAGTAGTGGGAGTTTCAATAGTCGAGACGGTGACAGAAAGAGTGCCGGAAACCTCAGTTTCAGTGGTAGAGGTCCATGCGAGAGTGGCACTCGACTCACCAACCTCAGTTGAGGTGGTAGATATCTGAAGACCTGAAGGAACGACAGATGACGAGGGACGGCATGGCCCAGCGTTGACGCCAGAGATGGCAAGAAGAGCGACAGAGCCAGCGAGAAGCGCAAAGCGAGACATGGTAAAGACTGACTAGAGGTAAGCTGAGAAGTTGACAGGAAATCGTCAAAGAAGTGTCTCCTGTGTATATATATGTCTGTACCCCTGTCGCTACCTAATTTCCTTTCTATTCTAAAACACGATTTTAGTCGTTTTCATTCGCTAACTGTGACTTTATTGAACTAGTTGTGATAGCGTTTCGATAGTTTCATTTTCTTGGACTAGACTAGCATCAAAAGCAACCATGATCTTGTATCGCCAGCAAGAAAGAGCGCTGCTGAGATGTGCATTTACCATCAAAAAGGAATGCTGTATTCATGCAAGATAGTGTTAAACGACAAAAGCCTTGTTGTTCCTCATCCACACGCCAGCGGGCCCACGATGATGTAAAGGTCGAGCACGGATTCGATAAAACACGGAGGTAATAACGATCACTAAAAACTAGTCTTCAATTTTTGACGCAATATAATATTTGTAATTGTTCAAGTTAGTAGGAGTCCAAGCGTAGGTGTCGCATTGACGACTTTCCCTGATGAAATATACGCCTATGCACCTTGATTCCTCCGGGCGTTTCAATATCCAATATCCGAAAATGGCGGTATTGGTTGGGCTTAGTTGGATGAAGGCGCCAACAGCGGTGTTGCACTTGATGTTAAAGGCAATCCCGTCGGATGCTGTGTACGGGTTGGGTAGGCTGGGGCAGTCGTTTGGCTCTAAAGCGCTCTAGCGCTTTGCTTCTGCTTGGCCGGATGAAGCATTTTTGTCAGCCGGTTTGAAGTGAGACGAGGTACCTAGAAATCGATCGAAGGGCCGAATTTGAGTCCTTTTGCCTCCATCCTTGCTATCCTTTGTTGGCATAGCGGGAGGAAGGAAAGGCACGCTCGGAAGCATCGAGACGACAGTGTCGAGAAGAGTCATTTTGACGTAAATGCAGATGTAGCCGAAATCGAATTGAAAGTGTTTTGTTGTGACCGAGAAACAGGTGTTTATGAGTGAGCTAAGAGGAAGTTAGGCAGAAGTGACCGTTGGTTGTTCACGTGCAGGCTCATTGACGTCAGCCTATTCTGTTGGTTGGAAGAGTGAAAGTGGACTTGACTTATCACCTGAACAGGACGGTTAAGCGAATCTAGAATCGGCCATGGATACAATTCTCAAGTACATGCTGCATAATCTAACAAACGCTTTCGATTCTATCTGGTGTATCGATCCTCTCTATAATATTCCCATAATCCTTTCATCTATATCTCATCTCAACCGCTCAAATCGACGAACAAGTTCATCACAGTCCACCTGTGTCCCCAATCCCTTCCTCACCATCCAAGCTCCCTCCTTACGCCTCTCCTCCGCAACAACCTTCCTCGTCGAACCATGCACGGCATCCCTCAAACTCTTACTTATTCCCGCACTAGGATATGCAAAAACTCCAAACATACCCGCACCGCTCTTTGTTACCAGACTCACCGCACCCTTTCCAAATCCCTTGGCAGCTCCCAAAGCACCTTCTTTCTTGGCACCCTTGTACGGCTGTATCGCCAAGTCACCGATACCGTCGATGAAACCCCATGCGAGACTCTTTCCTGCGACGATCATGCCGCTCTTGGCATCTGTTACCGGGCCGTGATCGCGGCCTTTGTCGCCGTAGAGTTGAGGTACGGATTTTAGGCCTTCCGTTATGGCGAGGGGAATGTCGACCAGCATGCCTTTTGTGGCGGTTGAACCAATTCTACCTGCACTTTTGGCTGAGGCGCCGGCCATCCGTCCCGCGAGATTGCTCGATTGTGCACTTTTTGGTCGGCCTGTGTCAAGACTGGTCACACTGAGACCATCACTATCCTCGCCTTGATGTGCTTGAGCTCTCTTGAGCTCACTAGCCTGTCGTTTGCGCTCGTCTCGGTACTCTTCGACTGGCTTGGTGAATATTCCCGTGATGTCGCCGGCCATTCCGGTTGCTGTTGCCATAACTGCCGAAGAGCCTCCTGATATTGGGTCCCATCGGGTCGTTTCAGTCAAGATAGGATTACTCTGGTACCTATATGGAGTCAGTCAATATTCACCTCATGGGTGACGGCGAGTTACTCACGGCTTCAGGTGTTTAGCATCGATGGTTTTGGTAGTTTGCAGGTTTTCAGCCGCGATCCGAGATAGCTTAATAGGCCGTTTTGACTTGGTATATGACCACACGGCAGGTTCGCTCGGAATGACATCGCACATCATCCTCTCAAGAGGGAGCTGCTTGTGGAATGACTGCACGGCAGCGCGGACGCCTGCTTCCGAACTCATCTTGTTGGCTATTTCTCGGGCTGCATCTGACGCCTTTTGGGATAGACAATAACCGATGGCTTCTGACAAATTCATCACGTTGAGTCCTGCATGTGGTATCGGATTAGGACCTGCGCCTGCATTGGCTACCATTTGACCCCAAAAGGGCTGGCTAAAGAATAAAGGTCAGTCAAATATGTAAGACAGATCCGCAATAGTCACGACTTACTCGCCAAAGAAAGGAATAATAGTCGTTGGCTTTCCGTTACGCAATCCACAGGCTGTCGTTCCCGCGCCTCCATGATGGATCACAGCTGCAACATGCTGGAAAAGCCACTCATGAGGGCAGTCGCCAATCCAATAGATGTTCTCGTCATCCGACCCAGCCAGTTCAGACCAACCTTTGGAAATGATGGCCCGAACGCCAGTGAGACGGACAGATTCCAGGATGATACTGATTATCTTGTCCGGGTTGTCGAGAACGATACTGCCGAAGCCGATGTAAATTGGAGGGGGGCCAGCCTGGAGGAATTGAGCAAGGTCGTTTGGTGGGGAGTATTGAGGAGGGTCGCGAAAGAAGAAACCACAGACATCTGCGAAACTGTTAGTGCCATGGACTGGGGGTTTGTCGACAATTCAGACTCACCTATGTGCGGCGCCCAGTCTACAGGCTTCGGTACCAAAGCTGGTGACCAGCAGTAAGTAAACGGAATCTTCAGCGTCTGCGCGAGCATCGGTGCGTCAAACATGGCCACTTCCTCCAGATCAATCGATCTTCGCCATTTGTTGATGATATCACCGAGCCTAATCAGTTAGCCGGAGATCCTTCCATCGGCGGCAAAAGACTTACCCTTGCCAAGTCATCCACTCCACCACACTATAAGAGATATAGTTCTCCAGTCTCGGGTCACTCCCAACATTTTTCAAGTTAGCGAGCGGATGAGGAAAAGCCCTGGTGCTACTCCACGGCATGGTAAACATGAGGTGCACCGGCACACCCAGCGCTTGGGCACAATGAATATGTGCAAAACTGGGCGGGTTAGCGATAATAGCATCCGCTACAAACGGTGAGCCATTGGCATAGTCAGGCTTTATGCAAGAGTCCCAGAATCCATGCAGCATAACCTGCATCATGTCGCGTTTTTTCTGAATCTCTCCAGCCGCTAGCGTCTTCATGCTGGGAATAAGACCAGGGTTCTTGACCATGTACGCCATCAGCTCTGCTGGATCGCCGCCGATGGGATAGAATTCGAGTCCTGAGCCCCGAACGAAATTTTCAAAAACATCGTGGGTGGCTAATCGCACGCGATGGCCGTGGCGTTGAAGTTCATTCCCGAGAGCGATAAAGGGTTGGACATCTCCTCTGCTGCCAACAACTTGAATAACGATGTTGAGTTTCGTGGCCCATGATTTACTTGTTGATTCGAATTCTGTATATTCTGGCGCGGGTTCGTATTTCTCGGGTGTAGTATGGTAAATGCGGCTGAGGGTGCGAACGAGCTTGGAATTGCAATCGATATCAATACGTGCGTCGTCTATAAACCTTGTCAGTAAAGATGATGCGCAGGCAAACTGTTGAGATTACCTTGAACTTTAACATCGGTGCCATTGAGGTTAGACAATGAATATGGGGGAAGCTCTGCAGGTGTTTCTGCGTTTTGGGCAAGATCGCCGGTACTGCTGGCATTTCTCAAGCTCTGGTATGGTGGTGTTGAAGAGGCGGGGTGTAGATACGGGGACTCGTCTCCAGGGAGTTCGTATCGAATCGTGTTTCGTTTGCTGTCAGCCATGGAAGCTCAATTATTAAAAAATATCGGATTAATAAGGATGAAGATTGACAGAAAATCCGCTGTCAAGACCTAGATACCAGGTCAGGTTTATAGGTATGGCATCTAGTCTAGTTTCCACATGAAAACGGAAGTCATGGCGCAGCTAACATTAGCACAAACTTTCATGACCAGAGGCTGATCTGTGTTGGTTCAAATCCACATCGTTAGTTACCTCGTTCACGGGTAATGCCGAAGCTGAACGAGGATCTAAACGAGCTAAACGAAGAAGACAACCCAGTCGTAGCTCAGCCTCAAGCGTTACGTAAGGTTCGCATCCTCGTTTAGAAGCTCGGTTATCACCTCGCTTTCATCTCTTACGTTCTTGGAAAATGCAAAACTTTTATCCCGGAAATTTGCGACAATAGGTCTAAGAAAGCCCATCGAATATAACATGGCATTTACAATTATTGATTTTGAAACCCATGCTAGCCTATACAAGACGTACACTGCATTCGCAAACTTATACATCTCCTAGGACTTACCCCGCGTTATTCCATTTCATAGGTCGCATGTTGATCTGAGATGACATTTTTCTTCTATCCCATATATCGTCATAAGGCAAATTACTTCTCATAGAGCCAGTGCGACCTTAATGCTTATATACACAAGAAATCACATCTCATTACGTACCTACCTCTGCGGTCAACAGAAGACCTGATTAGTGAGTGTACATGAGAAGTTATATTGTTGAGGGTTTTGTTGTAAACTTATTAGTCTTTTGTTTTCATCTGTCCATACCTATATAAAGTCACATAGAAAACTGACTGTTTTTCGTTCAGACTTACCATTTCATATTTCATGATAGCTCTCGTACCTGGACCAACAGTATCCCTCTCTTCGACGTCAATGCGCAAAGAAGCTTTGACTACTCTGCTTATTGTCGTAAAGATCGACGACCAACACTGTCGCCAACTGCTGAGCTGGCAAATGCGCGAGCTGTGGGAAAGATTTGTTCGCTGACCTGTCAAGGCATAACTGTTCATCCTTCCTCATCACATCCCATTTCTCGTTTCCTTATGTACTACGAAGTACAAGTTGTAGCCCAATAGATGCACAATGGGCGATAATGATGTGTCAGTTTCCCAAATCACGCATTGTCCGACATGTCGTTTTATCAAAATCCGCGACACATCGCAGAAGACTACATCGAGGCCATGGGGTGAATCACCTCCTAGTGGTGCTGGCCCTGCCGAGTCTCAGCTCGTCTCTTACTCTAGACCGTTTGAACTAGAAAGAGCCACACATCCGACACTATCCTATCAAGCCGCGTTGGAGCTTTTCCATGGTGACACATCGTGGAGCTCCGGCGATGCTTCTATCTGCAGTCTCTGCGATCACTGGGTACATGGTCTCTTTACCAGAGAATGGGAACCCGAAAGCCCTATCGCAAGAATAACATTGGGCAGCTTTGAAGAACTTGAGGCTCGATTAAATTGCCATGTCTGCCGTTTCTTTTCCGAGACCATGTCGCAATCATCCTTTGAGATAGATGATACACGAATCCTCGCCCTCGAATTAGGCGGAGATTCATGGGGGAAAAGTTGCAAGTACCGAGCTACTGCAATTATCTCATACACAGATGCGGAGGAGTTCCCGCACATCACACGAATCGAGAAAATGGAATGTCCCCAGTTCACTGTTCTTGACGAGATTGATATCAAGCCTGGCTTCGCAAAGCCCAACGCCAATTGGAATCGCCTTCGACTATGGTACAGTGGATTGCCCCCTACAACAAATGGACAGTCCATCTCGGCAGACGGACACGGTCCCATGCGAACAGCGTTACCCAAAGGGTTCTGCCTGGTCAACGTCCCTGAAGCCCGCCTGGTCGAGACTGACGGTGTCCAAATTCCGGAGTACGCAGCCTTGAGCTATGTTTGGGGCAAGTCGGACGAGGAGATTACAACAACGACAGAGAATTTCGAGACCCTCAAGCTATGCGGAAGGTTTCGCGAGAAGGATGTGCCTGTTCTTTTCAAAGACGCTTTCCAGGTCTGCTCTCAGCTTGGAATCGATTACTTCTGGATTGACAGAATCTGCGTGGTTCAAGATGACGAGAAGAGGAAGTCAGCTCAGCTCGAAGCTATGGGACGGATATATTCCAAAGCAAAATTCACCATCGTATCCTCCGAACCGAGCTTCCTACGTCAAGGCCTGTCTGGTGTCTCGCAATTCAGAGAACCACCACGTTATCTCTGTGTGGGCGATAAGGTGCTGGTACCTCGCCCCCGCGGACCTCACAAATCAACATGGGAAACACGTGGGTGGACTTAGCAAGAAGGACTCCTCTCAGAGAATGTCATGATCTTTGATCAAGACATGGTATACATGTACAGCCGTGCCTCCGAGAATCTCTACGTTGAGGGATTCAGAGAGTTGGAATTTGCAAAGCCGAATTACATTTCTGCTTCTCTCGTTCCTGAAGACAAGCAATACTCTGACCAAGTCAATGAATACTCAACAAGGTTGTTGACTTTTGGCTCGGACAAAGCAGATGCATTCCTTGGAGTCCTGAACACCTTTGGAGAACATCAATACGGACTGCCTAATCGCATCATCGACCAAGCGATGTTGTGGCATTATACATACGAGCCAGCTCGTGCAGCCCCAAGGTTTCCCAAGCACGAGTTTCCCAGCTGGTCCTGGACTTCCACCGTCGGACGTATCGAGTATCGTCATTTACCATCAAATAAACGACCGCTGTTCTCTGTTGCAACATGGGCCACTGTAGAGATAGATCAGTCGTCCAAAAAGCCCCTGGTGAAGCTTTTAGATGGTCTGCAGTATGGACAGAACTCTGAGGCTGCGCAGCGTTTGAAAACAATCCGTGATTATATTCCACCATTTGAAAATGACCCAGCAGCTGTGGCTATGGCTGCCAACCTTTGTGAGAGCTATAGACTCATTGAAGGGAGATTTGGCGACGAGACATATGGTGATACTTCAAAGTCGAGAGAGAACAACCTTGCAAATCTAGGTCGATGGAAAAGGTTCGTTTTGTACTTGAAGCATTTCCTCGGAATCTTGGGCTCCCGAGATAAAGCCATATTGCAGCTACTCCTGAGGGCGAGACCCTTCAAGGAAACACCATGGTTTCAAGGCCTTGGTCAATCCATAAGCGAAGTTCCTCAAGAAGCACGCGTCGACACATTTTTAAGATTCGCCAAACCATCCTTGCCGAACTTGCTAGAGCAACTGTCAAAAGCCGGATTGAAAGCTGCGTTGCAACCAGGACGTATCGTGGTTCGTACTCTGAAGATTGCTATCCAACTTAAATATACGCAAAGATGCTTTAAAGGGACCCATATCTGGATAGTTGGCTATGGCGGTAAGCTGATAGGCATGGCAGAGCTAAGTGATCCAAGACATAAGGAACTCCTAGGTTTCTTTTCCCAAGATCCAAGTCAGTACAAAGTGGAAGCCTACTGCATTGCCTTATCTCTCATGGCGTGTTGTGTCAAATATACTGAAAAGGGTCGCCAAGACCACTCGATCACGCAGCACTCTCATTCTACAGTCTTCGCTATGATTGTGTCCCTGCCTTCAATGAACTATTCGTATCGTCTGGGGGTGGGGTTTATTAATTATCCAACTTGGTCTTCTTTAGGGGATGTACCGATAGAGACGACGATACTGAGTTAATTTAAGCCTGTCTTCCATTAATCCCGACCGTGTAAGAACAATATGTCCTCCACGACGAACATGATATAACTACGGGCACATTATACGGATGTCTCTGAGCCCTTAGTACCAATATCGTGTCACGAATGAGTCTTTTGGAGCCTCAAGACATGATAGGCGTGCGGTTAAAGACCACGACGTAAATACATGATATCAGATAATGTCTATAACCCTTTCTTCTCTATCACATGTCCACCTACAGGGCCCAGGAGGGTTATGGGTTATACAATTGGTACACCGTATCATATTGTGCCACATGCAAGGAGGGTATCGTTCGCGCAAGCATCCTCGGTGTATCCTCTCTGAGAAGATTCCGATTCTCACAAACTCTCCCTTGTTCAAGGTCCATCTAAGTATCAAGCCAACCCTCCTGGGCTCGTACAGCGTACGATAAGTGGCCAGCTCCAGCAGATATCCTCTTTCAGGCCCGGTTCCGTGATCCATAGCGCACATGAATCCCTCTTCACCTTGCGGCAGGGGCTCACTCTTACGCGTTATGAGTCCTTTAATACTGATTGTACCACTCTTTGCAGGACCAAATGTAAAGTATGGATCGACCAGTTCGATGCGGGGGGTCTTGATTATCTTAGCCGTGAAGCCCGATATTCTAGAATGACCATAGTTGATGGGTCCTGGAGTAACAGTCCATGACCAAGATGGGCCTGCGATCTTGGTCGCATCGTTGTCGTGATTACATTTGTCATCCAGAGGCGAAGACACAGACCATAACAAATCACCCAAAAGGCTGTTGCTCCACATACCCGCCAGATATGTATCCTCTTGTTCAGATCTTGCGAAACTCTCGGCCACGGCAGCAATAGCGATAGGCCTATCCTGAGGGTCACTAATATTGCGCTGGGTATACTCTTCTACCAAAGCCCGCCAACCAAGCTCATATCCGTCCATACGACATCTGTGGAACTGGTACTCATCATGTTGAGAGAAACATGTGCCTGAACTCAGACAGCCCCACTGCATGGCTTGCTTCCTGAAGTTTAGGATATTCCTCGATAGCCGTTGTTCTTGAAGGATCCAGGCTCGACTATCAACAGGCTCCGGTGCAAACTGGAATGAGTCTCTTTGGATTCTGACCACCTGGGCGATACCGTAAGTGTCATTGACACGAACTGGAAGGGCGATTCCTGGAGGCAGCACTTGCCGATCTTGGAGAAAGCCATCTTTAGCTGACGAGGCGCAGGAAGCGGAAATGGTGAGGACGGCGCCACTGAATATGCCTGCCATTTTGCGTAACTCTCGGTCTTTATCTGACTTCTTCCCTCCTTTCGTGCTGGTGCTATCCGTTTGAATGATACACAGTGAGTCTACCCAAAGATAGGGAATGTGCATCTGACGACAGACATGGATGCCGTCGCGAATCGTCAAAGGAAGATCTTCTAAACAAATTTTCTGATAACGTTTTCGAACATTGAGGTGTGTTGTCTGAGCCCCTTGAGGCCCACCCCAGCAGTATGACAATGCTGCCCAAGTTGGATTCTCCAAAGATCGAGTACTAACCAGTCTTGTCTTGTCCTGACGAACGTCGAGTAGGCGAGAAGGTGGTGTTGCAGTTTGTTTGCTCCTATCATAGCATCTGTCATGTTCTCTCAAACAGTTTTCCAACCGTTTTCTAGCACTTGCAAAAGTTCCTTCCGTGTTGATGCGAGGATCAATTGGTGGTCCGTAGCTGTCAAAATCTGAGAGTAACGAAGTTATTTCTACGGTGTCGACATTAGCTAGCTATCAAAGAGGTGTACAGAATTAAACTCGACATACCCGTTGGCAATCTGAGATGATACGAACCGGAAGGATTCACTTTAAACCGTTTCGATGATAAATCGAGGTTTATGAACCAATCGCCGTCATCAGAACCAGTCTCATGGACAAGTTCGAAAAGTGGACAGGTGAAAGATGCCGCGGACACAGTGAGTTGTGAAAAGTGAAACTGATGGAAAATGCGGTCCTTGTAGAATAGCAAGATACACCTATCATCTGAAGCCTTTTTCGACTCAATGACACTGTCACCTTGACTGCCTGGATGAGCAAGGGAGGTAAGATCGATAAGCACGGCTTGACAATACGAGCAAGAGTGAAGCCCATAACGTAGAGCTTTCTGGGTAATAAAAGCGGATGTCGATGGATCCATTTCTCATCATAGATAAGATCAATTTTGGTTGTTTTTTGTTTTTTTCTTCGCCAAGTGTGCGTAGGTAGTAGCAGATTACAAGACAGCGAGGCCTCCGTCAGCTTGAGCTGACCTGTAAGCCCAAGGCATCAATGTGTCTTTAAGTCTCTCTTGAGCCTCATCACATGGGCGTAGGCGAACCATCTTTTTATTTTCCGGATGCAGGTGCCTTGCGATTTATAAAATTACTGCGAATTAACGTCTAGAGCTGCGGCTGCTTCAGAACAACTTTCCTGACGTAATGATTATTTCGACGTTCTGTACTGTCAATGTGCAGTAAGTTTTACAAATTAAGAATAGAGTTATAGGTCAGTGCTGAGCATTGGGTATCAATTCACCTGCAAGGCTAATCATATCATGAAGTATCTAACCTAATACACGGGAGGCACCAACTACCTGCAAAACGCTCTCTTGCTATGCGCTTTAGGATAAAAGAACACTCGAACGTTTATGTTGCGATATACCGTAGCAGCCCTAGAAGCGATGTAGGCGGCTTTATCGACAGTTCATAGTTCATGGAAGAATCTATTGCTACTCGAAAGCTAGATCGCAGAAAGCTTCATGGTTTCATTAACAGTATATCGATGACCTTACGTTGTTGCGGGAGACTCTGGTCCAGGTTTACGACTGGTTAGAATGGATTGTCGATCTGGATATTACGACAAACCTCGTTTTTAGTGTGAAATGGCAGGCGACATATCATTCATTAAGTAGCTTTCTAAGCATAGGGGGCTTCCTAAAACTACAACCGTGAATGATTGAGAATGGATACTTACTCTTTTTCTGCATAGAGTGCCCTTGGTGGTTCTATCATCTGGGCGCTAGTTGGGAAGCCTTATGGCGGTGCATTTAGGTGTGCAAGTGTGATGCCATTCTTTCTCAACCTCCTTGCTGATCTTCTGTAGTGCTCCATCCTTCTCAACAGGAAGACCTGTGAGAGTTTCGAAAATGGCGCGAACATAACGCAAGCACTATACAAACACAACACGCATCATATACCACTGACTATCCCAAAGTACCCAAAGATCCTGATTTCTCTGCTTATGGCAATCATGCGGCTTAAATTACCTTAACTTCCCAGGTATTCATAAGCACCTGCCTTACCTTAGTCAGAAGGTGTCATTATTCGGTAGCTCGGCATCTCCTTTTAAAGTCCAGAACCTCAACTTGGCAGTCCATTCTCCCGTCTAGCGACAAAGTGATGATCCTCTGACCCATGCCGCGCGGTACGCGCCGAGTCACGACCCTCTCTACCTGACCTCCAAGAGGCACCACCGCAGTGAGCGGGAGCTATCAAAGCTCTAACGTGCATCCGTCTTGTCTTTAATAGGCATCACTTCAGCCTTGACTGTCTTGAATCGCATAGCTTCCAATCAAAAGTCTGCCTAGACATGTAGCCAGCCAGAAAGAGTAAGAAATGTTTTAGTCAAAGCGTGGTAGGCGGGGACTGTTGACGGTAGCATTGGTGAGGGTATCAGTTTAGTTTCCGCCGGAGGCGAGACTACTTAACTGGGCAATATTAGCAGCGCTGAGTTGGTCATTAGAGAGGAGTTTCTGGTAAAGCTTAACCGAACATTATTTCCCTTAAATGCCATTTCAGCTCGATGATTTAGTGTTTATGTTGTACTCCGTATCAAGTGGGTAGCTATCCATTCTCTCGGTGCCATCAATTCTCATGGTGTCGCGCTGTGGTTTACACCATGGGTGATACAACCTCAATGAGCATATTATTCACGGCCAACTTACAAACACCACAAACAGTTCTAGAATAATTCCAATCTCAATTAATGTCACTCTAAATGTCACCCTTCATCACTCTATCAGTTACACAGCCAAATAAACCTCCCGAAAGCTTTCGGTAGACGGTCCAGACCTCTGTGGCTTGGTATTGTTTACTCTGCTGGATCCAATAGCGCGGGCGCGCCGATAAAGTTCTAGACTCAGATTGAGTCAATCTGGACTTGATATGGAGGCAAAATTGATAAGCCCAATCCATTTATGAGATTTCGGAATTAAGATTGAGATTGAGATTGAGATTGAAGTAAAGATTGAATGTGAGAAGTGATAGGGCTGAGCTGAATTAATTGATGATGAAAGGGGCCCTGATTAATTGCGTCAATTGAACCCGACCTCCACGGGATGGGATCGGGAGATTTACAGTGGGGATAACCTCACTGAGCTGACAGCGGGTGATTGTCACGCGACCAGAAAAAAGAAACAACGATCGACAGGGCTTTGAGTTTGTAAGCGCGATACCCGGTCAATTAACATGGTCAATAATTACAGGGAATTCTTTGGGAATCATCCATGAACCTGATGACAAAAATTGATGACCCCTTGACTTTCCATTGTGATAAATCTCGGCAGCATGTTAACCAAAGTGGTTCATCGTTGCACGACAAGCAAGGAGGAAACAACAACAGACAGCTGCAAGTTTGCATGTAATATGTCCATTTAATTGACATACCCCACAAGTACAAACAATTGAGATCACGATGTCTTCATGTCAATGAGCAATTGACCCTCATTGCAGCATCAATTACCCTACAGCTTCAACCTCAATCGCCACCACCACACTCTCCCACTTAACAAGCACAAGACCAACAAACTCGGCGTAACAATCCCTCCGCTCCATTTACTCGTCTACCTTAGGGTACCAGGAATTCGGGAGCCGCGTGCGCACGATTTTAGCAGACCCCATACAGTACCCGAATTGACATTATTCTCTGCAGTAGTCATGAGCATCACGAACATCATTGGCGTTTTACTAGTTGAATCCTTTTGGCCAAAACCCACTTGGCAAATTACCATCTCTTCAAATGAATGGGATTTATTTGCTGTTTTGTATTTATTTGTTGTTTGTCGCATCATTTTGGTGTAATTATTGGTCCTCGTTTCAGAGATAGCATGTGGATCTGCATCCATTCGACCCGAATTCTCGGTACTACCAACAAAGATCCATCACGATTTCAGCTGACATTCTCTCCGGTCCGACAGGTTAGTGGGCCGAATTAAGACGGTAATTTGATGAGTGTCTATTCCCATCAATGACAGCTGCACCAATTTCCTGAATACTCCGATCGGGGATACAATCCCAATTTGATCTGGTTTCCGTATTGTACTAACAAAATTGTGGCTTGCGCGTCAGGGGTAGACTCACTGTTAGTTGACTTGGGTCAGGCCAAGTTCAGGTCAGTGTGTTCTGGGGGAGACCAAACGCAACGGCTAACACGGAGGATTCATCCGCAGAGACCAGTAATCGGATCTAGCATTCATCCATCGTGGCGTTGGCGTCAGCGTCAAAGCTCTGTCTGTGTCTCGATTGCTTTGACCTTTTTCTCGGGAAGAAATCTCCTTGAATCCAGGGTCTTGACAACCATCTCACTCAATTGAGGATGAGAGCACTTCTACCACCAATTGAGGCCATTCAATACTGGATGTTTGCACGCTAATGGACTTAATTTGAACAGAGTTCATCCTCCAAATCCGAAAGAATGGATGGCTGCGCAAGCCACTTGCCAAGGTGCAGATTAGACGAAAGACCTAAGCCCCTGGGCGTTTTCGTGTTTGCTCTTCATGAACACCACATGTTAATCGGGAGGCGGCGCACAGGTAATTCGTCACTTTATCCATGGTATTGTTGGTGGCTCAATTTATGGTGGCTTACTTGATTTAGGCAAAAAGAAACAATAGAGATTGAGATTGCCGTTCCCGTGTTGGCCGGGTAGCATACATAGGCGAGGTCAAGATCTCAATTGAGATCCATTGTTTGTCCAGATCTGTAGATCCCATCGGGTAAAAAGTAATGCGACAATTCATATTTTCGCCACGACGGTGCAAGCAAACGGTCTTTTTTTTCTCCCTTGCTTCCTTTGGTTCAACGTAGAAGCTTGATTCTTTCGTTTTTTTAATTAAGGTATCGGTGTCATTCCAGACATTCCGCTACACTATGTTCACCAGTATGTCTCGGGCGGGCGCCTGGAACATGAAATTGCAGTCAAGCAAGATTCGAGATTCATCGGCAAGACAAGTCTCAGACATCTCATGCGCAACGGTTGCATAATGGCGTGATTCTACGTCACTGACCTCAGTGGTCTACTCCCTTGCATGTGGTTATTTCCATGACAGTTAAGCAGGGAGACTCAAATCAAGTATATCGTCGCGACCTGTCGCATTACACAGGAACAGCCGAGAATTGGAATGAGAAGCGATATGTCAAAAGTTAAATACTGCTGATTCGATAAACTTTACTGTCGCGACAGGAATGCGGTTTTCTGAATAGACCTCACAAGTGCCGTTTGCGAAATTCCGGGGGAGGCGAGTCCGTAAATACTCGGATGGGTCCCGGTTGTTTGGGTCTCTGGGCGGGTAGATGACAGTTAAGTTGATCTATCATTCAAGGGAGCTGTCTTGCTTGCATGATAATCCAGTGGCTAGGTAGAGTGGCCCGATAAAAAGCAAAGAAAAACAGATGGAGACCGCTAATGTAATCGCCCGTATAAACGGTATCCCGCTGCATGGATGCGTCATGTCCACTGTCATTTATTACAGGTAATAACGGGATCACGTCAAACGAACTGTTTGTCCCCATCGCTCTCACAGGGAGATACCTCTACCCCTTTCCTTTTTCCGCAGTGGAGATGAACTTGTTTCCGGATCGAGCATCGCGGGAGGAGGCAAGCTTCAACTTACCACGCTCTAGACTTTGGCAAGCCCCTTGCATATGTATACTCCACGTGGCAGATAAGTTTATACAGTGTATCATACAGTGAATGTAAATCTACTGTTAATAAACTTGGCGAGGCTGTAAATTGGTATGTTTGTCGAAAATTGGGCATTGATGATAAGGCTGCTAATAACCGGGTTTCCGTTGTTCAATTAATTCAAGGATCTCTTACCGGCGATCGCTGAAGTGAAGTGGTAGTGAGGGTCAGGGGTCCGAGACATCAGCGCACTGTTAATGTAGGGAGTTCTGTGCTCTGTACCCGCTGAAGGATTCACGCAAGGGAACAACAACATCACCAACACAACACCAGCCTCACCAACCTCATCATGCCATCTCGAATATCTGTTTCTTTTCTTTTGATGAATTGTTTGTTCAATCAAGTTAATAATTAATGACAAATGATTCTCACCCTGTCCTGGTTTGGCGTCAGGAACGTCTACATCTTACCCTTCCCCTAGCGTAAAGTCTCTACCCCCGGTTCAGCTCGCGAATAAACTTTTAGCTAACCACTATCCTTGCAGTAGCAAAATGTCTCACTTGCATCTGTAAATGGGTAGAATCTGCATTAAACCCTGTTTGTGTTTACCAGCTGATATCCTATGTCTCCATCCATTTGGGTACCCGGCTCCAGCTGTCTCGTCAGGTTTTACGTACAAGCCGAGGTAGATACAGACAAGATTGCGAGATGGGATTTCCCGTACACTAGCATGTAACAAGTAGTGTTGCTTTGACAATGTACTGTGCTCCATCTAACGTTAATCAGCTACTCTATCCAGGACCAAGCTTTCCCGATCTGGACCAGCGAAAAAAAAAAAAAAAACGCCTCCGGTCGGGATGGTCTCGTAAAACGCCGTCCTCGAGCTGTCGCACACACTGCTAGTCCACGTACTAACTGTGTGACTGCTGGTGGTCCGTGAGAAAATCGTCAACTGAGCTGGGACCTCCTCCTGTTGGTCGGGAACAAAATGTGGCTTTTTTTTTGTGACCCCAATATTCTGTCACTCCCTCCTCTTCTCTGTCACTTATCTTATTGTTTTCTGTGGATTGTTGCACTGCTTTTGTGATATGTTTTTTTCTCTTGTATCCCTCACATACTATTCCCACCTCGCTTGGAGAAAACCCGGGATTGGAATAAACTACTTGTCCAAGGCTGGTATATCCCCCGTTGATATAGACCATCTCACTGTGATATCGTGAGAACAGGGGTACAACCCACCCCATGTTTAGTCCCATGTCAAAGCGCCGATCTACCATTACAAGCAGGGGTTTCCCTACCCTCCCATTTCTCCCTACAGATCCAACAAAGGTGATCGATTGAACGCTGTATCGTATCCACTCCCCTTGTCACTGCCACTGCCACTGCACTGTACAACCCGGTAGATCCGTACTGAGCCTAGAACCCTGCTCTAGTCCCAACCTACTTACTTACAGTGCGGTACCTGACCTGGAATGCCATCCCGCCTCAAACTCACCTTTGGGACTGGACTCGACCGCTCTCTTTCTTTTCCCGTCGAGCGCCATAAAACCAGTCGCTCCCGCTTTTTTTCCCATTCCCCCTCCCCCTACTAAGAGCAGCTCATTCCCTCTCTCTTTTTTTCTTTCTTTTTCTTAATATGACCGCTCAAGTCGCTCCTCTGGGTAATCCTGCTGCAGCTACTGACAAGGAGTACTCGTTCATAGAAGCTCTTGCTCTTGGTCCTAGGGAATCTTTCTCGCTTGTCTCAAACGAAGCTCTTGGTTTACCTAGCAGTCCTACTTCAGAGCGAGCTCCTCGAGTTCAACCGTCTACAGCATCTCTACCAAACCCGACAGGTGGTGCTTCTCTACCAAATCCCACCGGCGCTGCTGCAGGACCAAAGACTCCTCCCCCGCAGAAGCGAGTCATTCCCGTCTCTGCACAGGCTTACGTCCCTGCTAGTCCAGCAAAGACCGTCGCAGCCACCAAGAAGCCCGCTTCAGTAACCACCTCTTCTCCTCCCACCACCGCTGTGACAAAAACATCCACCACATCCTCCACCAAAACCTCTACTCCTACAACCACCACAGCGCCTCGATCGCTCAACAGCAAAAAGAGCACCGTCATGGCAAACGTCGCCAAAGCCCAAGGCTCATGCCTTGAGCTCTGCCACAAGACCACCGCCCTCGGCGACCGCATCTCCGTCCGCATGCTAGAATACCTCACAATGGTCACAAAGCAACCCCACGGCCTCGACGTCCTAGCGCACGACTTCCTCGACACGTGCGAGATTTTGTTCTCTATTGAGGCCGGCCTCGGAGAGTGCATTCGCAACCAGCAGACCTTCCCCGCAGATGTTATCTCAGAGCTTAGCAAGAAGTTCCGCGTTACTCAGGCTGACTTTCAGCTGCTCGATCAAATGCTCGGCAAGTTTCTCGAGAATGAACGTAAGGGCGCTATGGGACGCATGAGACGTGGGTGGGGTCGCATCTTTGGTGATAATGATATCGAGAAGATGATCAGTGCTCTTGGTCGCACGAGGGAGAGTCTGCGTATGAGTGCGCTCATGTTCCAGTGGAGTTTGGGTAATGAGAAGATTGAGAATGAGCTGGGTATTGGATACACTGGTCTCGCAGCCGCACTCGATCGCATGGACTCTCGCGCTGGTGTCGCACCACGATCAAAGGTTTCTGACGCTGGTGGTTCACAGTACAGACCATCCTCTGCCTCTGCGCATCGCGGTATGGAAGGTCACGTCATGTCCATCAACTCACAACCTCCCCTCCCTCCTCTCCCCTGGGCAGACCGTTCTGCCTCCTTGCACACCGATCCTATGGGCTCACACCACGATGCGCGCTCCTTCAGCAACCACCATCACAACACCGCCTCTTCAGTGCACTCCAACGAGCGATACCACTCTGGCACAACAGCGACATTTGATCGCATGAGCACATTTGACGAACACCATGAAACCCGATCGCAACACACCCAAATATCCGACAGCGAAGCATCCCTCGAAGAACTCGCTGGCCTTGATCTTAATGGCGGTACAAAGGTTGTTCGTCTCAAGGCTGATCCATTCAGCATGCCGCGCTGGAACCCGCGCAACACCAACGGCGCTGACGCAGCGAATCTCAAGACTGCTCTTATCAGCGCTGTTCGCGGTAAGAACCACAAGCTCATCGAGCAATTGCTGGACCGTGGTGTTTCTGCAAACACTGGACCGGATCATCTCGCTCTCAAGGAAGCTGTCTTGAACTGCGATGCGGAAGCTGTGAGACTACTCCTCCTCTTCGGCGCTGATCCCAACGGTATTGACCGCGATGGTGTGACTCCCCTCTTTGCCGCTGTCGAGCGCTCTTTCATCGCTGGTGCCGTTCAACTTCTCAAGTACGGCGCCGACCCACGCTTCCAGATCGGTCCCGATAACGAGACTGCCTTGGCCGCTGCTTGTATCGCCAACAAGGTCAACTTCGCTCACCTTCTTCTCATTTACGGCGGTGATCCCAATCAATTGACTGCCACTGGAGAAACACTCCTCAGCAGCGCCATCAACAAAAAGACACCCAAGAAGTTCATCGATCTCATCCTCGACTACGGCGCTGACCCCGATGGCAAGAGTCGCGAGGGTAAGACCGCTCTCTTCGAAGCCATCCAAAACTCGCGCGTGGATATCGTCACTTCTCTTCTGGACCACGGTGCTAATCCCAACTTGCCTGGTCCCAAACACATGCTCTGGCCTGCTACATACCAAGCAGCCTGTCTCCAAGTCCTCCTTGCTCACGGCGCTGATCCCAAGAAGGCACCCGGTATCATGGAGTTGGCTGTTTCCGTCAACAACATCGAGTCCGTCAAGATCTTGCTCAACGCAAAGGTCGATCCCAACCTCAAGAAGGATGGTGTCTACACTCCTTTGTGTACATCCATCCGTGATAACCGCCCCGACATCTTCAACCTCCTCCTCGCCAACAAGGCAGACCCCAACGTCCCTGCATCCGAGTACCCAGCCTTCAAGTGCATCACACACAACCGTCTTCAATTCCTCCCCCCACTGGTCGAAGCCGGCGCCAACCTTTCTTCGCCAAAGGGTATCGTCGAGACTGCCGTCAGCGTCAACAACATTGAAGCTCTGACATGGCTTCTCGAGAAGGGCATGAGCCCCAATGACAAGAACCCCAAGGGCCACTCACCCCTGACGACCGCTATTCGCGAGAACAGGATTGAGATGGTAGACTTTCTTCTCAGCAACGGTGCTGATCCTAATGTTCGTGGTCAAGATTGGCCCGTGTGCATGGCTGTCCGCAATCCTCCCGTGCTTAAGCGCATTCTAAGCGTGCTTGCGGAACCTCGCGCTTTCAAGGGTGTGATGGAAATGGCTGTCGTCGCCAACCAACTCGAATCCGTCAAACTCCTCCTCAACGCTGGTGTATCAGTAGAGGACAAGAACGGCGGTGTCTTCTCACCGCTTACATCCGCCATTCGCGAAGATCGCAAGGACATAGTCTGGTACCTCATCAACGAAGGCGGCGCCGACATCAACGCTCCGGGTGAACATCTCCCCGTCGTCAAGGCCCTCCGTCGCTACCGCGGCGACGGCGAGATTCTGGAGTTTCTCCTCGAGCACGGCGCGGACCCCAACAAGGTGTACCGCGGCTGGAACGGCGTCATGCAAGCCGTTGAAAACGGCGACGAGCAGATTCTGAGACTGCTCGGTGAAAAGGCTGGTTTTGATCTTGATGTCAAGGATGAGCTTGACCGAAGTGTGACTGAGATTGCTGCTTCGCGGGGGTGGGATGAAGCTGTTGCTATTCTGCAGGAGTATGCTATTGTCAAGTCCTCATAATATGCTGCTGCTATGTAAGATGATGAATGTTTTGGGATTGGGATTTTTGGAGTCTGCGATTGTTTGCTCTAAGGGTTTGTCTTTTACACATTATATCCTCATTGTTTGTTGATCTGGCTTCATACCTGGCACTGGTGTGCTGTTGTATTTGCTTGTCTGTAGACACATATTTTTCTTTGTCAATCTATTTATGATAATACATATGTTCAACAATCTTCACTTTCACAATGTGCATCTGTCTGTGTCCTTTGACTTGAGTGAAGCCTGAATGTCGTAGTGCAAATGTAAGATATCGCTGAGATCTTGGAGTTGTTGGAGTTGCGACAGGTGGGATGTGTTTCAGTGGAGGTCTTCAGTGGACTTCCACTGTAACATCACTCACCATCACCAGCCACACCTCATCAAATGTCCCGACCTCAATTGAATCAACTCACAATCTTCAAACCTCCATTTAACAACCAATCATTATTTTATTTTATTTCTCTACAGTCTGTTCCCCATGTTAACATGGACACTCTTAATCTGCGTATAAGCCTCCAACCCCGCCTCTCCAAGCTCCCTCCCAATACCACTCTGCTTAACACCACCAAATGGCACCCTCGGATCACAATCCTGACTACTGTTGATCCAAACCATACCAGCCTCAATAGCAGCCGCAACACGATGTCCCCGTTCAAGGTTCGTCGTGAACGCAGCAGCGCCCAAACCGTAGGTTGTATCGTTCGCCAACTCAATAGCTTCCTCTTCTGTCTTGAAGGTCGAAATGACAACGACTGGACCGAAGATTTCTTCGCGGAAGACGCGCATTGAGGGCTTCACGTCTGTGAAGACGGTGGGGGAGATGTAGAAGCCTTTGTCTGAGTCGCCGACCTTCAAGGGTCCTCCGCCTGCTGCGACTGTGGCACCTTCTTTCTTGCCGATGTCGATATACTCCAGAATGCGCTCATATTGCACCTTGGATACTTGGGGACCTTGATATGTGTCCTTGTCCCACTGATTGCCAACCTTACTCACAGTATTAAGCGTGTCGATGAATTGCTTAATGAACGACTCATAAATACTCTCCTGCACCAGAATTCGCGACGTCGCAGTGCAAATCTGCCCTTGATTAGACATGATGCCGAAATGCGACCACTTAACAGCCTGATCAAGCTCCGCATCCTCAAACACAAGTAAAGGCGACTTTCCACCCGTCTCGAGAGTGATGTTCTTGAGCGTCTTGGCCGCGACACCCATGATGCTAGCAGCTGTCGCTGTAGACCCCGTAAACGCAATCTTGTCGACGAGAGGATGCTGAACGAGCGCTGCGCCGGTGTCTTTGCCAAGTCCATTGACGATGTTGACGACTCCGGGTGGGAACCCGGCTTCCTTGATGAGTTCACCAAGAACTAACAAACTGAGGGGTGTTTGTTCGGCTGCTTTGATGACAACCGCATTTCCACAAGCCAGCGCAGGACCGAGTTTCCATGTAGCCATAGAAAGAGGATAATTCCAAGGAATGATCTGCGCAACGACACCAATAGGCTGACGAATCGTGTATGCGAATTTCTGGGGTGTAGTGTTGATAGTCTGCCCGAATGTCTTATCGGCCCAGCCAGAGTAATAACGAATAACACCCACTGCCTCAACAAGATCATTCTCCAACGTCTCGATGTAGGTTTTACCATTATCCCAGGCGTCAATAGTAGCAAAAAGTTCCTTCTTGGAATCGATTAAATCTGCTAGTTTGGCCATGAGATGGCCTCTGTCTGAAGCGGGCAAATCCCGCCATGCGGGGGACTTCATGGCTGCCTTTGCGGCTTTGACGGCTTTGTCGATGTCTGTCGCGTCTGCGGCTTGGACTGTTGCGATTTCATTTTCGGTGCTGTAATATGTCAGTAAGAGCAGATAAGAAGTGAAAGAGAGGGAGGCTTACGCTGGATCAATGGATGTGAGGGTTTGGTTGCTTGATGAGGAGACGAATTCGTTGTTGATGAAGAGGCCTGTGGGCTGAGACCACTTTACGCCGTTGGGGGCTGTTAACTCGATTGAAGGTGCCATTTTGAGTAAGATGAATGATGAGATGAACAAAATGCTCAAGATGAGAAGGCTTCTTGTACTTCAAAGATTCTAGTACCCGACGTGAAGCAGTGACTCTGGTGATGAGAATGGAGAGTGAATCCGTCGCGGAGGCCTTCTCTTTTTATCTGCCGCGCTGACGGGTTAGGGAAGTGAAGCCTACGACCTCCGCTGTAAATTACCCCGCATCCCCCACAGAGGGGCTAATCTCCAGCTGGGCAAAGAAGTGCACTTTTTGACAATCTCCATTGACCTGCCATTCACAGATAACAATCTTGGAAGATAACAGAACATTCTTCATTCAATTCTCTCAATTAAGTAAGTATCTTAGAGATTGGCCTTCTTCTTAGCCTCAGCCTCCTCAGCCACAGCTCTAGGAATTTCCTTATCCAATCCACTCTCACTTGGCTTCCAGCCCAGAACCTCTGTGGCGCGAACAGGCTTGCTTCTAGCATTGCTGCCGAAAAAGACTGATCCAGCTGGCAGAGTAGTGTCGAGCTCGGGTTTCCATAGTTCTTCTACTTCTAGTGTATCAATATGTCCCTGTTCCTTTGCTGCTTGCGCGACCTTGTCTGAGATTTCTGCCCACGTCTGTAATTGTCAGCAATTCAACCTGTAGTAAGCTGAGGGGACGTACCATTTCACCAACACCAGGGAAGTAAATGCCATTCTCTCCCCAGATCTTGTCGCTATCATCACCCTTCTCAGCCTTTTCGGTAAGAAGAACAAATAATCTCGCAAGATCAGCGACATGGACATTCGTCCAAGCAGCCAAACCCTTTCCACCCCTCACCGCATGCCCACGCTCAATCGCAACCTTTGACAAAGCGGGGATCTGCACACTGCGCTGCTTAACAGGGCCTTCACCCTTGCCGTAAATAATGGGAGGGAAAACAATGGCGGTTTTGATAGAAGGTGTTTCTTGGGAGATTTTGAGAATGGCGTTGTCTACAGCCCTGGACTCGTGGGAGCGGATGAGATCTAGGATTGAGGATACGTCGTTGAGATCGTCATACACGGCGGATGAGGGTTCGCCGGGTTTGAAGGAGGGTGATGAGAGATCTTTGATGGGGAGGAGAGAGGCGCCAGAGATTTGAATCAAATAAGCTAGACTTGTCAGTCAACCATTCACTCCATCAATTAAGTATCACATACCCTTGTCCTTGCTCTTCAATCCCTCTTGAATAGCCTTCAATGACCCAACATGTTTATTCGACGCGACATCTGACCTGTCAGTACAACCCTTCACTTCAATCGGTGAAACATACTCAGAACAACATCAGCCTTTTCAGCTTCACTCTTCACAAGATCGCTATCATCCAAGTCACCCACCACAGTGCGCACCTTGGGATACGCCTGCGATACCGTCTCGGCGGCGTGGCTGTCTCGTACGAGGGTGACGATGTTGTACTCTGGGTGAGACTGGGTCAATTGGTGGAGGAGTTGACCTCCGACGTAACCCGAGGCTCCGGTGCTATGAGTTGTCAGTGGGGTGTAATTAATTGATGCTGTGCTTCTTACAGAAAGATGGATGTCATTTTGGTGATTGTATCAATTGGTGAGGTAAGTGTCAAATTAGGTGAGTGTATCAATTGGGTGGTGATGCCACTGAAGCACTACACTGAGGGGTATTTATGCCCCAGATCATTCACATTATTAATCTCACATTACAAATTACGACATTGCGGGGTGAAAAGAGAAGGGTCTTGGCCATTGTAGAATTGATTGGCATTCATAAGCATGCATTTAATAATGTTTTATCACAAGGGATTGCTTATCGCGGAAGCTTACTCTTTTAGAGGGCATGTACTAAAGCGTTGGCCACTCGTGGAGACTTGCCTGTTTTTGAGGGACGTCCCGGATGGACGTTGTAGACAATCACGCGGATTGAACGAATTGAGAAGAGGTAGAAGCATATAATACGGACTCATTGAACAATTGAACATTCTCATTCATCATCCTTTTACTTATATCATTTTATCAGTCAAAGTCACTCACACTCAAAATGGCCCCTCAAGAACTCACAGGCATCCTCGTCGCCCTCATCACCCCCTTCAAACAAGACGGCTCAGTAGACTATGAAGCCCTCGACGCCCACATCCAATCCCAGATCTCCGCCGGCGTCCATGGTCTCGTCCCCGGTGGCAGCACAGGCGAATTCACCGCCCTAACCGTCCAAGAGCGCAAAGACGTTCTGACCCAAGTCATCAAGTCCGCCGCCGGCCGTGTTCCTGTCGTCGCTGGCATCGGTGACCTTACTACCGTTGGCGTTGTTGACCTCGCTAAGCATGCTGCTCAGGCTGGTGCTGCTGCTACTATGATTGTCCCGCCTTTTTATGATGCGCCTAGCTTGAAGCAGTTGAGGGCTATGTTTGAGGAGATTTACAAGGAGAGTGGATTGCCGATTATGTACTACAATATCCCCAGTGCAAGCGGCGTTAGTCTTTCACCCGCTGAAATCGCGGGTTTGTCAGAGGTTGGAGTCAAGTATCTCAAAGATACATCCGGCAACGCTCCCGCCCTCACAGATCTTCTTTTCCACCACCACAACGCCATCACAGCCCTCAACGGATGGGACACCCTCACTTTCTACGGTCTTTGCGCTGGTGCAAAGGGATCGGTTTGGGGAACCACCAACATTCTTCCTGAATTGTCAGTTGAGCTTTGGAACGCTATTGTGAGAGATGGCGATATCAAGAAGGGACGGGAGCTGTGGAGCAAGATTTTCCCTGTGTGCAAGTTTTTGGAGGCGCATCATTATGGTGCTGGTATCAAGACTGGACTTGAGTTGAGGGGATTCAAGACGGGTGGTTTGAGGAAGCCTTTTGAGTTGCTTGAGGGTGAGGAGCGAGAGGAGTTGGCCAAGCTTCTGAAGGATGCTGGTGTCAAGTTGGCTTAAATGATTGAAATATTGATATATGAGATTAAAATAGTAAAATAGACAAGGTCACAGATATGAAGACTATCATTGAGTGAACATAGTATCGTAATCACCAGCGAAGAGAGTTATCGAGGATTGGGAACTGTATATAAATTGGAGCATCTAACTCATCCCTCCATCACCAAACTCTGCCAACTCATAGTCCAGTCCCCCGTCTCCCTCCTCCGTTCCCAAATCAGCGGCACAACAACCCCCGCCGGCCTCTCCGTAAAATAAACCCCCTTCTCATCCGTCACACCAAGACACTTCAACGCCCTCTCCTGCAAATCCGGCGCAACAGCTTCACACCCCGCCACAAAAGCAGGCCAGGCCAAACTCGTCGCAAAATCCTGCTCATCTATCAATTCTGATAGATGCGGCTCAAGATAATCTAGTGTCTTTCGCACCATGTCTTGTAATATCATGGCGTTCATGTCGTAGACGCGTCTGTAGAAGTAGATTACTAGCGCTTGGTGGATTGCTAGTGTCATGCTACGTACTTGCGGGTGTGTGACGAGATTGTCGTCGGAGGTTGTTTCGGTGGGGAGGGTTGTTGGCCATGCCCAGATTCTGTTTTCAAGAGTCTTTGTATGTTTTGCCAACGCTTCAGAAATAGCAGGGTTACACCTCGCCGCACTCTCCAATCTCGCTTTCTCATTAGCAAGTGACACAGTCTGACTCAAAAGCGTCATCAAGCTCTCAGGAATTCCATAAATCACCGGATACAGCGTTTGATTCCACCTCCCTTGGACTTCCAAATGAATATCATTGAAACCAATCTCATCGGTCTTTTCCAGCGCGGGGTCAAGACCCATGTTGAGACCTTCTTCTGTGATGCGAAATGTGCGGCTGACTTCTATTTTGTTTTCGGAAGGATCGGGGAGGGCGATGGACATGCTTTCTGATATTACGCGGAGGTGGGTGTACATGTGGTGTAATAAGCGGGTTTTGAAAGGGTTTTGGTTGGCGAGGCCGCGGAGACGGATGAGACGTTCTGCGTCGAGAAGAAAGACTCTAAAGGCGCGAGTTCCATTATGCAGCTACCACTATTAGTATTTCGCTCTATACTAGGAAGTAACGGACTTACCGAAGTCATAGCCATAGCGAGTATAGCCATCAAAAGCTCCTTATAACTAGCCTGTCTGGGCCCAAACATCTCATGCTGTAGCGCCTGCCTGAGATGACTCTGCGCCCGTTCATGGTTCTTCAACCCAACTTCCTTCCAATGTGATCCCGACTGTGTCATATGAAGTTGTAAAGCGCTATGAGCAAGAAGCGTGTAGAATATTGATGAGCGAGTATGAGATGCTTCGTTCCAGAGGGATAGTTCAGCGAATGTTTCTAGTGCACAGGGAAGAAAGATGATTTCCCAGGGTGATTTGCGTTTGGCTTGCATTGAAGAGCGACCGGCCATGCTTTGACGGTAGTGTCTCAGTAATTGCTCTGTTTCTTCTGGAAGACCACTACTAGAAGGTGGTATATCCTTTGGTAGTTGGATGATGTCTGTAACAGGTGCTGGGTCAAGGTCTTCTGCTTCGGGTTCAGGTGGTCCGATGACTTGTGATATAAATCCCGGACTGAAGAAAGCAAGTCCTTCTGCACCAGATGGATCATCCATGAAGAAATTTGGCATGGATTCATGATCTTCTTCGTTTAGCCCAAAATTAGGATCTAGTGATGCGGTAAAAATATCCATGTCATCACCAGGTAGTTGATCAGGCCAATCTGACCTCTGAATCTCCTCGACGAAGCCATCTGTTTCGGGATACATACTAGTAAAAGTATTATCCGTGTTCGTGTCCGGCGATAGCTCAACCGTAACAGCCGGAGACGACTCTTGAACAGATTGAAACACTCCAAAAGGACCTTTGATGAGAGCAGATTCAATACTCCTCTCACAAGCAGCGTCAATATCAGCGAGAAGTGAAACAGCCGTTCTTCGTCCAAGACTTTGAGATAGTTCATCACTCATGACCTTCCGCTGAGTTTCTAGAACCAATTAGCATCCACCATGAACGGAAAGTCGTAACCCGGAGACATACCGGAGAAGAGTGGATACCGATACTCGGAGCCCCGATGACTCTGCTGCAACTCCGGCTTAACGCCATCATCCGTAATCCAAAACAATTTCGCCCCGTATCCACCGCAGTTTAAGCCTAGCCGTTGACACGTGCCGCATTCGGGCTGTGCTTCGTCGCATTTTGCGTGTCTGCTTCGACAGGTGCGACAGCCTGTGAAAGTCCTTGTGCGTTCTACCTTTGGCATCTCACCACTGTAACGCTTCTAGAATCGAAATTAGAAGAAAGTGACTTTGTATCAGATTGAGAAGGTAATTATCAAGAAAGGCAAGTGGAGAAATTATTCCAAGAAATTAGAAAAAGAATTGATCTGAAAGGAGAAGACGATGTGCTATTATGACCTTCTCGAGTGTCTGAGACTCCGATTGAAAAGGGAATGTTTCCGCGAGGGAGGAAAGTGGGGCGCTGACATCGGGGTGGCCGCTGAGATGGATGCATCAGAGTTCAAGCTAAGAATGGCCAATGGACAACAGTGCAAGACATTTTACTTGGGGTGATGAGTACAACTTACGAAATGGATTCCAACAAAAACAGCTTGGTACTGTGGTCTAGTTGGTCATGACATCTCGTTAACACCGAGAAGGTCCCCGGTTCGAGCCCGGGCAGAACCTCATTTTTGGCTTTTTGCCATCTAGAACTAAATACCTATCTTGTCATTGAAGACTTGCATGGTCGACTTAACTTTTCAGTTCCGTCAGATAGGCGCCTCTAGAAATTTTGTTATTCTTTTTTTTTTTTTTTCTAGATGCTATTTAACAGCATGTTTTCTGAAAAATCATCAAACCACAACTGTGGAAATGAATCAAGGTCAAAGAAAGGATTGATACTCCCTGTTTCAACACAATCCGAAAAGTCATAATATGGAAAAGCAGGCATCTGACCTTGACCCTGAGCAGATTGCGCTTCTTCAACCGCGCCCGTCTCATTTGACGCTGTCTTTGGTCCATCGCTCGAATTGAGGCCTCTGGTAAGGATATCGATACTCCGCTGTATCCCAGGACAACTTGCTCGAATAGCATTCAGCGCACGCATAAACGTCCCAAAACGCTCTTTGGTCCCCGGTCTCCCATCTTTCATATCCTGCACCACGACAGTAGCAGCAGTATACGTACAGTATGCCATTATATACGTAAAACGCAGAAAACCAAAGGTTGTTTCAAGAAGTTGGAGGAGTTGTTCTACTGCTTCGGATGCTTCTTGGCAGGTGGTTCTGCAGTTTGCGTTGTTGAGGAAAGGTCTGTGGAGGAGGATCATCGTGGTATGGTAAAGCATGCTGGATTTGTTAGAAGAGTTGTTTTGGTGGTGGGTGACTTACTGTTGGGCTACCATGTGTGTTGGTGGACATGGTAGTTCTGTATAATCGACGTTCAATACAACGGGGAGATTAGCTCGCCATGTCTGCAACCTTCCTCTCGTAGATTGTATAAAATCCAATACGTCCCTCGTTCGCTTGCTACCATAGATATTCAGTAGAATATCATTGATGATAACACTGATCTTGCAAGTATGCGCAAACGTCAATAACAAACGCGCCGGTCGTGGAGTATACTCAATCGCCTCACCCTCCACATAACGACACTCATCTGCAACAAAGGAATAAGGCGGCCACATTCCCGGCTCAAGTGTCTCTGGTATCGCAGGATCCCACTTTGGCGGCTCAGGTAAAGAAGGCGTTCGTCCAAGGTATAAACTCAAAGTCTTGTCCCACAAATAGCAAGACCAGGCAAGATGTCTCCCCAATCTCGTCCTCGTCGAATCGTCATTCCCAACCTCAGAGAAAAGACCAATATCGATCGCAACACGAAACGCCATACCTCCATAAAGCCAAGCCTGCGACACAGATCCTCGTCCAATTTCCCTCGCGCTGAATTGAAGTAGTGCTTGAACAAGCGGTATCGAGCCCTCGTTGTGTATCTCATGACTAAACAGCAATTTCGCTCTTGCAAGTAGATTCTCCGTTAAGTGTCGTTCTCTGAATCTTGTGGAGTGTAGACAGAGAACTGTTAGGAGGAACGGTGAGAAATTCGGTCCGGCGGTGGCTGCGTCGCGGAGAAATATTGCGCGGGGGACGAACATGAAGTTTGCATGGACCCATGTCCAGTGCGTTGTGAAGAGACGACGGATTACATCTTGTGGGATGTTTAGGTAGATTGATGCGCTGGAGATGGCTTCGTTTTCGAAGAAGTCGAGATCGGGCGATTCGACTTCAATGGGGAGAGCTTGAAGAGGACGAGTTGCTGGACTTTCCACAGTGGTTGGTTGTAAGGGAGTATCGCCAGGATCATGGACCGCTGAGGTAGTGTCGTAGTACGTAGGCTCATCAAGAGATTTATCTGCATTCTCAATAGGCGGCAATGGTTCAATCGGCGTTTGTTCCACTACCATTGCACCACCATGGCCCGGCGTATCCACTGCGACATTGTTCTTCAGCTGCTTGACAGTCTCCTCCAGTTCCGCAATCCTATCTGCCATAGCTCGAATCTGCGTCATGGGAGGTGGCCGATCATAATAGCACGTCTCTCCATACGCGACGCAGATACCACAGACAGGCTGGCCGCCGTCGCAGCGGACTTTTCGGAGACGACAGCCTTTGCATGTTAGACGCGCTGTCTTTTTGGGTTCCGAGTCTCTTTTGCGTTTCGGCATTTGAGATGTCAATCGAGACCAGGTTTTGTAGGTTGCGATGTAATTGTGGAGGTTGGTGTTGAAAATCTTATGCTTGACCGGTAAGTGCGGGTTGATTGCTGACGAGGTCCCTCTTAATTTTGGTAGCTTAGCGTACCCCGCCGCTAAGCTCCGGGCGATCACCGCTGAACCTACCCTGCTCCCGCTTATACCGCGACGGTGCTGTGGTAGTATCTCTCAGAGAACTCCGTGGGATAGGTCAGAGGATTATCTTCATTACTAGACAGAGGAAGGCAATGTTAAGAGGAGGTTCTGGACTTTAGAAAGAGATTTTGAGCTTATTTTGAGCTTACAAATTTATAACAATTTCTAAGTAAACTAAGGAGCCCTTCTGTACGATGTCAGTATCAAAGAATGAGGAAACGGGCATAATTCCGCAGCGCCTTCCAGTCCATGGATGGCACGTACACAATCCAAACAATCTCATTTCTGTTTCTCGAGAAATAAAAAATTTAGTAATAGTGAAAGTTATCCATGCAATGCCGGAAGCTCATAAAATCAGAACGGGATAGGGGTTGTCAGTAGTATCCAGTCTTGAAAGATGGAGCTCTACACAAGACCAGCAAGGAGGTTGTGGGAGGATAACAGCATGCTTACGGAGCCGAATGCAAACTCCTGCTGCAGATAGCCTGCCCAACCAGTTTCCAGATGTCCGAATCACCAAAGGCCCGCCATCCACAGGAGGCGTAAGTAACTCTTCCCAATTATCAACAGTCGTAGCTCCAGTGAGGGCCCCTGTGTTTGAAAATTCACCCAGTGAATGATCCGTTCCTTGACAAGTAACACGAGAGAAAAGGGGATCCCGGAGGGTTGCTAAGATATCCAGATCGCAAACCCAATCCGAACTGTCGTACACTTGGACTAGAATCTCTCGCAGCGCTGAAGACTCATCGATATAATGTTCATCTTGGTTAAGGCCTGGTAATCCGGGCTGGTACTGGGTCAGAGTTAAATGTACCGATGTTTTTCGGAAACAGTCCTCGAGTTGACCATCGAAGGGTTTATGACCAAGAACAGTCCAGGCTTCGGGATTTGATTTTCGAATTCTTGGGTCTGGGGGTGGAATGAGGAAAGATAGTCCAGGTTGGCCAATGTTGCCGTTCACACGCTTGATTTCCGTCGCGAGAGGTGTTTCGTATGGATCAGCCAGTAGCGGGCTTGCTACGAAGATCGAGTTCCAATATGTCATTGCGAAAACGTTCTTTAAGTAGCCCGTGTCAAAGTTTCGACCGGTTTCTAGCATAGCGATGCAAGCAAACGCTTCAGGCCGAGTTAATGTCAGTCGCAGCGGCGATCCTTGGCTTGCGCTGGTGCTGGAAATCCATCTAGCCTCGCTCAGAGAGGTCCGGCTGATGATAGAAGAGTCGATAGTGGCCTCCGGTAACCGTGAATACAGTTCTACAGCTGCAGCACAACCTCGGAGCGGCTGGACGAAAGCATTGTTTGTAGCCCTAAGATGAGTTGCGAACCATTCTGTGAGTTTGTAGTGATTGAAGCCGTCGGGCTGAAACGCGTATTTGAATGTTTCCCCTGTGAAGTAATGGCCTAGATGCCTCATGTCGCCTCCTGGTCGACCTTTCCGCGGATCAGTGTCATCTTTGGTCATTGGACCAACTCGAAGAATCTCAGCACGTTCGTAATCGCCCGCACAAAACTCGAGACTCACGAATGTCTCCGTCTGTTCTGTTTACTCTGTTAGCCATGGTTCTTGCCAGTGAAGACTCAAACTTACCCTGTGAAAGTTGTAGCAAAGCTGAATCGAAGTCGTTTCCGTTCCCAAAGTCAACTTGACCGTTTCGAGTGTGGGATGACCAGGAAACCTCGTGTACCGGCATAGGTTGCTCCCCGAGCTTCCTGATGTAGTCTATACGTGGCTGGAGGTCGGCTGTCTCGGTGAGGCACTTCCTGATTGGCGTGACCTTCCAGCCGTGACAACCCATAGAGCAGGAACCGCGCTCTAAACAGTCACAGGACTTCTCTGGACCCTTCTTCTTTCTTCCTAGACGCAAAAAGCCCTCTTTGGGCTTTTGATCCGCAGCATCAGCCTGCTTTCGATGACACGTATCGCCACAGTTGCAGGTTTGACCTCTAGTTTTGACTGGAATCCATCGCAAATGTGTTCGCGTAGCTGATGGATTCAATCGACGAATGAATCCTGAGAGATTATTCTTACCAAGATTACTATCAAATGGCTCTATAGTGGTATACTCGTAGCGTTCCTGCGAGTAGTGATACCGAATAACACAATTGATGTTGGAGAGTCCGAGATCTTTCGCGAATTTCCGGAGGTATCTTATTCGGGGTTCAGGACCATCCAATAAGGAGAACAAGGAAGGAATGTGGCAAAGTCCAAAGAAAGGTGCAGGTGCTGATTCGGGGGCACAAAGAAATCGGCCATGACGACGGCCGTGGTTGATCAATTTGAGGGCCGTCTCGCGCTCGACAGGGTTCATAGATGCCATATCATCTGCAGCCGTTAACAGCTGGCCGATCCATGAGTTCTGTTTAGTCATCTTCTGCATCCTGAGCAAATTCGATCGCTGTTGTTCAGAATCTTCATCTGATCTCTCAGGGCATCGAATGGCATCTAACAGGCCGTTGACCAATTCGATATCATCCAGCACGGAGATACTGAAACCACGCCATGTAGATAGGACACATCCGAGAAGCACCATCCGAAAGTCATCCATAGATATTCGTGCAGAACCGACACTTAGGGACCGGTTGACAACAACAGGTTCTCCATACCACCGCAGGTATGCCAGTGGAAGAGACCAGGTCACACTGCTCTCGACATCCGAAGACCTTTCAAGGTCCACAGTCAAGATCCCGGAGCTGGATATGAGTGAGTCATTTTGATGTATGACATCTGGGCCATGACTTAAGATGCAAAGATCTGGATAGAGATGCCAAGAGTTGATAGCCAGAATCACAGCACCGTTGCGCACTCTTTGGGGCGTGCCATTGATTAGACACTCCATAGATGCCATGGCATCTTTCCAAGCCGTAATTACACTGCTGTAAGGATCGGAGGATGTATTGACTGGCATTCCGGCATTATCAGCATACAGGAGAGCTACCCGACGCTGTTCCGCTGTAGCTAAATGTGCCGTGCTGAGCCAGGATCTCGCGCTGTTGTCCCATGCGGCGAGCTCGTCTCTTGTAAACTCTTGTTGAGTTATGAGGGCCATAGATATGGCTTTCACCTGATCCATTTCCAGGCTGACAGTATCCTTGATCTCTAACTTCCTCTTCTCAACGAGCTGCAGCCACAGAGCAACAGATTGAGCGCTGTCAAATAGTCCTGCAATCATACAGGCTAGTAGATGAACCGAAATTGCGCTTGTACCCGAGGTTGCAGCAGCCCAAAGGCTGGCAGAGTCTGTCCCAGCGAACTGAGAAAACACTCCATATCGATTTCGCTCTTCAGTATCGATATGTCTCTTTTCACAGATCTCCGACACCCTCTTTCCGTATGCGGATAACAGATTTTCAGTAGGGGGAGCTACCCCCTCGAAAAGGGCGCCAAGTTTGCGGGCGGTTCGGTGGAGTGAGCCTCTCTCTGCATTTTCCTTCCGTACGTTGCTGAGGCTTGTACCAACACTGTTGAACTCTTTCGGCGCCTCCAGTTTGATAAGAGTGAAGTCAAGGTTCAAGTTGGCGGCGGCGAGGGAAAAGTCGTTCTGAATGCTGGCCGCGCTGGCGACTATCTTACTTATAATTGAGCTGGCCATTTGGCAGCAATTCACAAAGCAGATGAGAAATTAATCGAAGGTCGTAATTGAATCTGTTTCAGCTGAAAGCGGGGGAGCTACTGACGTGTTCTTGCATATTTCACGTGAGTTGGGCTGACTCCTGATCAGGCTGAGGCTGTACCACCACGCCTGAGCCAATGCCCCCTCTCCTTCAGTGCACAGCAAGACCTCACATCGCTGTTCATAATGGCTTGGTTTCCAGATGACACTGAAAACTCGCTAGGATGGAGAGTTCAATTCATGGGTGTCGTGGCATGGCTCGGTGCAAGTGCCATTGAGAAGCACGCGAATGCGATGATCGGCTCGAAGTTCAGCTGGATACCTCGAATTGTACCTGGGCCCTGGCATTTTCCTGATGCTGGGTTAGTCCGCTACGACTACAAGACTATTCCAACTCTTCGTGCTGCGGTCTGTCAAGCACGACCTGAGTTCCCATTTGTTGGCAAACTAGCAAATGATAAAATTCACATGGTTGTGCCGGAGATGCAGGACAGCAACAGTTTCATACCTCTGTCCATACATCGTTGGTGTATCCTATACAATCGCGGACGGCTTGGTCTGAAGAAGCAAGCATCACTTCCAAAGGTTGAACCTGTTTCCAGATACCTGAGGATATGTGGTGTAGTTCTATCCCTATCACCAACTGATGTCCTGAGTATTCTATCATACTTAACCACCTCAGTCTTAGCCACACTTTTTGTCATGTGGCAGGATGGTCCAGCTCTACTTGGTCTGGGTCTAATTTGTCTTCACACAATTCTTTGCAGCCTTGCCATACGACAGAACCTAAGACATGATGTCGGCACCAAACCTACACAACTTTTGGAACTTGTCGTGAGGACACCTGAAAGCGCCTTTTGGATCATATCATGCGATATACTTGCCTACAGCGCATTAGTACGGGGCTCCGTCTTTGCTCCTACTGATGGTGAAAGGCGAGAGGTCGGTGCTTTGCTGTTGCCATACGCAAGAAGCGCCAAGCGTTCCCTTCTGCCCCTGCTCTCATTCATCTTGTTCTTATTCTTTTTCTCAAATGCGACCGATATCTCCCAAATTACAATCACTGCTGCCTACATCATTCTCACCTCTTTCTATATTATTGTCAGACCGCTGGGGATAAATCCTGGCGAGCTCGGGGTTGCCACCATTTACGATTGGCTCTCACCCACTTCTCATTTGGCAAAGCCTACGGAGAGGTATACCGAAAGACTCCCAACGATCGCTAGAACGGTCTGGTATGCCATCAGGCTGACAAACTCAACAACGTGGGTAAGGCCCATTGATGCAATTCCAGATACACCGGAGTGGAATCAATGGCTTGAAGAGGCACGCAAGAACATGAAGACTCCGGATTGGCCCGCTGAGGGTGAGGCACAAAGACTTGTTGATAATGCCCAGCATGTATATGACATACAGGAGCCAAGGCGGAGGAGTAATGACCAAGATAGTCTACGTATTTCTCCGGTGCCTGAGGCGGACTGGTAAATGCTCACATGGCATTTTATGTAGCATAACATACTATCCAATATTTTCATCACGATATTTGAGATTACCGTCGCAGCAACACATCATTGCGAATACATATGCTACTCTATTACCTATGCTACTCTATTCCCTTTGTCTTCCCCTCTCAGCAATCCCAAAACAACATCCACAACCGCCCTCCCACTCTGACTCTGATTCTCCATAGTACTCGCCCCAACATGCGGTGTCAAAACAACATTCTGCAAAGCCAACAACTCAGGATAAGCCTCAAGAGTCGGTGGTTCAGTAACCATAGCATCCAGCCCAGCACCAAACAACTTCCCACTCTTCAACGCAACTAACAGAGCATCCTCATCGACTATTCCTCCACGAGAGCAGTTGAGCAAAATAGCTCCGTCTCTCATAACCTCGAACTCTGCTGTTGAGATAGAGTTTTTAGTTGTGCTGGTTAGTGGGATGTGTAGTGTTACTACATCTGATGCTTTGAGAAGATCATGTAGGGAAGAAACCTGAGTGAATCCCTCCCCGAAAGTGTTGCGCCAATGCTTTCCATCTGAGAAAGGATCATACGTAATGATGCTTCCTTCCATAGCACCAACCCACTTCTTCGCAACAGCGAATCCAATATTTCCCATGCCGACAACTCCAAGAGTCTTCTTATACAAACTCTTTCCCAAAGTCTGACTGCGCACAATAGTTTCTCCACCTCTCGTTCTGCGATCAATTTCAGCTACTCGTCTCCCGAGAGTCAAAGCTAGAGCGAGAGTATGCTCAGCGACTGCTTCACCGTTGAGACCGGGTGTGTTATACACTTTGATCCCATGTTCGGCTGCAGCTTGGAGATCGATGTTATCGACGCCGACGCCTTGCTTGACGATGAATTTGAGATTCTTGCACTGAGAGTTCATTTTTGCTTAAGCGTGTTTCGCTGCGTAGCATGATTGCGGTGGCATTTTCTGAGTATGTGTTTTTGGAAGGGTCTGTTGGGAGGATGGCGGTGATTTCGGGGGATGCCTGGAGTGCTTTGATGGCATCTGGGTGGTAGGGGTCTAGGACATAGACCGAGGGCTTGGGGACAGTCATGGTGATGGATTGTTGTAAACTTGATTGTGAATATGGATTGTTTGACATTTTTCTTGGCTTTTGTATGACTTATGGTTTCTCGATGGAGGCGCGACTTACACCGGGAGTTGTCCTGGAGAAAATCCCGGAAACTCTCCGGGGCATCATCCGAGCGGTTTTATCTCTCACTTATCAGATCAACCTCTTAAAGGCTTACCATCTCGAGATCACTCTTTCCAAGTGCACTTAAAAGTCAACAGTATCAGTCCTAATTCCTGATCTAGAAGACTCTCCACAGACAATTACCATCATGGCCTCCTCAGTACTGACCAAGCTTCGCGCATACACAACGTATGATCCTCCCCCAAACCATCATAACCAGTCACAACCAGCCCACCACTAACGCCAAATAGATGCGATGTTTCTGACGCTCTTCTTAAAATGGGCATCTCGCACGGTGGCTTTCTGCCTAACATAAGCATGTGGTCACCACAGCGCCAAGAAGGCGACGCAAAACTCATCGGACCCGCCTACACAGTCAAGTTTGTCCGGAACAACTACACCAGCGCTCCGAAGCCCAAGGAACACTATGTGAGTTGCCAAGGCCTGTTTGTCTTTCTGCAGCTAATAGTGTTAGATTGATACCGTCCCAAAGGACCATGTCATCTTTATTTCATCTCCACATGGTGTCTTTAATGCTGTTTATGGTGGTTTGATGAGTACTCGTGCTAAATATTCTGGTGCTGCTGGAACTGTCGTCGACGGCACATTCAGAGATCTACAAGAACATCGTGGTCTCGGATTTCCAGTATGTCTCTCAACCAATCCCACTAACAAGACTAACAAAGGGATAGGTCTACGCTCGTAACGTTGGCACGCCAAGTCCCCACGACGTTGCTCGTCCTAGCGAGGTAAGCATACCCACCATCTAAGGGGTTTGTTCACGTCTAAGTATCAATACAGGTCAATGTTCCCGTCAAACTCCAAGATCCTGCCTTGGACGTGACAATCAACCCAGGAGACATCATCTTTGGTGATTTAAACGGTGTAGTTTGTGTGCCTAAGGATGCTGTTGAGAAGATCCTTGAGCTTATGCCGAAGTTGGTCGAAGCTGATGAGAATATGGCCAAGGATATTGCGAAGGGAATGACCTTTTCTGAGGCGAAAGATAAACATCGATCATAAAGAATGTCATTGTTGTTGTCTTTTGTATAGAAGCTCTTCTCAAGTAGATCAAAGCGAATGCCCCTTTCTCGTCCACTGTCACTAGTATACCGGGCCAACTCTTACGTTCCAGGCACGAAGCGGAATTGTTCAGGCCCCTGTCTCCCGCGTTAAATTGCCTCTTTCGTCAACATTCCTGAGAGCGAGTGGATCATACTCCAGAGAAGCCCCAAACCGACATGAACCGCTTGACATCCCCATCATCACTCGTGAGAACTTAGTTCACCTGCCCTTTTCACAGTTTCGAAGGTCATAAGACCTTGACAAGGCCGACTCAAGCCGATTGAGAGGTCTCTGGAACACCTAGATTGAGAAGATGCCTGAAGGATAAATAGTTGCGGCATTCCGACTCCTTTTGTCTTTTATCACGGTAGTTCTCCTCAACAGTCGCCGATATGCATAATCTCCTGAACTTACAGCTTGAACATATTCGGAAGGTCGTAGGAGTCGTCGACGGCTAAGCAGGAGCACGGCCTTTGTAGAGTCTCTCCGGAGGATACTGACTCCCCGAAGTCTCATGGGGTTGAAGCTTGCATAGCCCCTTTGTCGCTTGAGCTAACCTGTGTTTTACATGTTGCCAAGTCGCGATATAATCTCTCATCGGCTTCGAACCCGACGGAGATGTATTTGAAGAGTCGATGCCACCTTATCAGGACCAACAAAAGATGTCAATGACACAAATAAATGCCGAACCGATTATTCTGATAACCACGCATCAGCCAAGAAAACAGACCATATTTATGCGAGACCTTCAAGGCACGCATATCGCATGATAATCGGGACACGACCCGTGTATAACCAGATTGGGACATTACAGCATGAATCCATCAATCATATCAGCATCACCGTTATACACGGAAGGTCACCCGTTATTTCTCGGCGCTGCCGATCGGAAACGGTTCCGCGTGCATGAATCAGCTAACAGTCTGCGTCAATTCACAGCTGACAAGACAGGACAGGGTGACAACGGCTGAGTGAATAATTGGAGAACAAGCACGACACTCTACCAGAAAAAGGATAGTTTGATGCCAAACCGACGTTTTCCGTCTGGCTGTCTCAAGGTTATTATTGACGCGCATGGATGATACCCCAATGATAAGAAAATGCCTCGTCGCTGTACTGTAAACTCTGTTTCAAAAACCGTTGTTATCCAGTCCCCACAGCAGCACAACTCGATACCGCGGAGGACTTCCCGATGGAAACCAAGGGGGCAGCGGGCCTAATCTCAAAGTAGCGATACGACAGTAAGCGCGGAGGAGGCACGGACAAACCCCAAATTATCAAGGGATACGACTGCTGCATTCGGTATGTATCGGCCAACCAAATGAACGCGTATACCCCATTTAAGAAAGTTACCTTTTGGAGAAGCAAATTTTATCGGTAATGCCGGGCGATCATTCTCCAACTTGAACGTTTACCCACGGCATTGAGTATCTATTCTTTATCTTCTATCTATCTATCTATCTATCTATCTATCAGGGATGAAAGGAGTCAATTGATAGATGCGGGATATCAGGGATATTCCCACAAAAAAGAGGATATGTCATTTGAACCTTGGTTTGGGGTAGACCCCATATTTTGGAGATAGCGGATGGAGACCCGATTCCTGTGGTTTCACTGGGGTAAGTTAGCAGACTACACTACGTAGGTAATGAAAACTCTTAGCGAGTCAAGATCCCCACTGCTAGACCAGACACAACGTCATAGCTTCACCAACACTCCTTGTTTCTTTTACGTGATAACTTTTTACATTGCGCGATTGACTCCTCTTCTCCAGTTCTACCCCGTGGGGAGACCTTACTGCCAAGTGATGCGCAGATGAAGCATCTCCACAAGAGTCTAGACAAAAGCTACGGATACTGCGGAGAGGTAGAGAGGTAGAGAGACAATGTAGCTAAGCTATCACGGACACCGCGAAGGGGGCGAGATTTGGAGCTCCCACCCAGCAAGTTTTACTGTACAGAAGCTGAGTGGGACTAGCCCTCCTTGGGAAAAACAACACGGGGATCGACTCCATAGCGTGGTTTTGTCTAGCTACCAGGGGGGCAAAATGCTCTACAGTACGACACGACAGGGTTTGCTTCCTGTTATCTTTCCTGTTGCTGCGTATAAGATGAGTCCACTATCCCCAGATTTCACTCCACACTTTGCATTCCACGCTCTCTTCATTCTTCAACCTCTTCTCTCCCCCATCCCTTCTCTTGACTTATACTATTCAACCCTTCAATCATTGAGTTGTCTAGTCCTGTCACCCACCCATTCAGTTGTTTAGTTACTTCTGTCAACATGTCGCACTACGAAAACAACCTCGCAGAGAAAGATCTCAAACGCGATCTAGAAACAGACCAACCTCTTCACAACACACCATCCGTTGCCCACGGAAATCAAGTCCACGATGATGTCTTTGGTGAAATCACTGATGAGGGTCCCAACTACCGAGCCGTACGTCTTCCTCCCCCCTTCCCATACCCTTACCCTCTTCGATCCATACTAACAGATATCCTAGGTCGGCTGGATCGGTACCGTCGCTCTCATGATGAAAACCCAAGTCGGTCTCGGCGTCCTGTCCATCCCAGCAGTCTTCGACGTCCTAGGCATCGTCCCCGGAATCATCTGTCTCATCATCATCGCCGCTATAACGACATGGTCTGATTACATGGTCGGTGTCTTCAAGAGGAATCATCCTCAAGTATACGGTATTGATGATGCGGGATATCTCATCTTTGGACGCATTGGTCGTGAGATCTTTGGTGTTGCTTTCTGTCTGTGTAAGTGCTACCCTTGGACAATTGTATGTAGTGGATGAATACTAATGATGGGTAGACTGGATCTTCGTCGCTGGATCTGGCATGTTGGGTCTGTCAATCGGTCTCAACGCAGTATCCCTCCACGGTACATGCACAGCCGTCTTCGTCGCCGTCGCCGCAATCTGCGGTTTCCTCCTCGCCAGTGTCCGAACCCTCGGTCGCATCAGCATGCTAGCCTGGGTCGGCCTCATCTGCATCATGACAGCCATCTTCACCGTTACAATCGCAGTAGGAATCCAAGACCGACCCGCCGACGCTCCCAAGAGCGGCGAGTGGAAGTCAGACTGGCGCGTCGTCGGAAACCCTTCCTTCACCGAGGCTATCTCTTCCATCTCGAGTCTTATCTTCGCCTACGCTGGTACACCCGGTTTCTTCTCTATTGCCGCTGAGATGAAGAACCCAGCTCACTACACACGATCTCTTATGGTGTGTCAGGCTGGTGTGACTATTACTTACATCGTCATCGGATGCGTCGTGTATCTGTACTGTGGCTCGTACGTTGCGTCGCCTGCTCTTGGATCAGCTGGTCATTTGATCAAGCGCATCGCCTACGGAATTTCCCTGCCCGGTCTTTTGGCTACTACCGTTCTGGTCATTCATTTTGCGGCCAAGTACGTCTTTGTTCGTCTTCTCCGTGGAACAAAGCATCTTGCTTCCAACAGCGCTGTGCACTGGGGAACATGGATCGCCTGCACTCTTACCACCACCGTCATCGCTTACCTGATCGCATCCGGCATTCCCGTCTTTGGTGGCCTTGTATCTCTTGTCGGTGCCCTTCTTGGCACGCTCATGTCGTTCCAGCTGTACGGCTGCATGTGGCTGTACGACAACTGGGCCAAGGGCAAGCGATCTCCTAACATGAAGTGGTACCTGATGGTAGCCTTCTCCGTTTTTGTCATTGTTTCGGGTACCTTCTTGATGATTGGTGGTACTTATGGATCCATTGTTGGAATTATCGATTCGTACAAGAAGGAGGGTGGTTCATCCGCTTTCTCTTGTGCTGATAATTCTAATTCTACTTAAGAAGTTATAGCGTTGTTTTTGTTTTTAGCATGCATTGGAATTAGAGGGTAGAGAGAATTATCTAGAGGTTACACAATCTTTTCCAGAGGTTGAAGAATAGATATTATCCAAACATTTGCCTATCCGAAATGCATTTCTGTGATCCATGAATCCCTTCACTGAGAAGATTTGAGCATTGACGTATCACTCAAAGTCAATCGCCCGACCGTTACGACACTCAAATCAACCCCCAATTGATAAGGGACAAAATATTTCAGTCATTTTATGACATCCCAGACCGTGCTTTATTTTATCACCCTAAGCCTTGGAGTTCTCGATTACCTTCGCCGATCCAAACACAAAAGCATAACAACGATATCGAGATCCACAAAGTGGGACACAAGATACAACCCCAAAATCAAGATTCTAGAGTCACATCCGTTAAGTCATAACGTCCATCCTGACGTCTCGATCAGCGGGAGCTAAAACCTTGTTGTGCGCTAGGACAAGCCGGTACTTTGTGGTCTAGACAGTTACCTTGGGTGGAGATTGAATGATCTGGGCTGGGCTGGCGTTGTCGATCAAGAGCTCTACGGAAACGGCGACAATTTTTTCGAGAACGGTGACGACACGAAACAATGAAATATCCATTGGACAATCAGATGGGCAATAGAGGAATTATCCTCTATAGCTTAGGCTACAGAAATAGAGCAGCCTAAGTGCTGGTCTAAGCTGAGATAAAGTGACCACATTATTCCGTCTCTTATGCTCTCGGGGCCAACTCTTCTAACACCCTAAGGACACCATACAATGAACTTTAATGTGGTAAATGACCCTTGATTCGGACCCCTGATGCCAAGCCTGGGCAAAGGCTTGTTACAACAACAGGGACCAACTTGAGACGCCATCCCGCAGCCAAGCCAGCGGCAATCGTCGGCAAAGCCATGGTCAACACTGAACAGCAGGGATCCACCAAAAGCAAAAGCCCAAGAGATGAAAAGTGTCGACATTCTATCCTCAAATTCTACTGACATATGTAAATGCTCATCATTGCACGTTGATGGAGTTGTGGGGGAGGCACAGTCAGTCGACAAGCCGGGTGCTCAAAGAGATGAGTGTAACACTAGCGCTTTATTGATCTTCTCATGCATGTCCTATCAGTACAATTGTCGCTGTTATGAATTCTTCCTTTCCCTTCCAACATCAACACTTCCAAGTTCCATTACACCAGGTTACGCTCGAGGCTCTCCAGTGAGCCCTGACACACGGCCCCCATCTTGAATAAGGATCTCTACCAACATTTCCCAGATCCAAATGTCCATTTCCGCTAGTGTCAGCTCAGTGCCCATCTCATCCTCATCCATGAAATCTTTGAAAAGCGTTCGCACTTGCCCACGATAAATCGGGTGGCTCCACCAGTGGTTGGAACGAATTGCTACAATGGCGCGGGACTAACAGCCACTGAACTCCAAGAGACGGGTATGAGCCAGTGTCTGTTGGTTCCTCGTAGTAGGGTTACTCGCTACCAAGCGCGCCATGGCAGGGATAGGGTCCGGCGAATTGACGAAAACGCGAGCCTCGGGGAAGGTTGGTTGCAAGTCGTGGTAAAGATGTTGTACAGCATCCAGGTCGGCCACAATCTGTTCTCTCTGCCCCATCAAAATGTCCAAGAACTTGATTGGATTGTGGTAAATGGGGGAGCCGTCTGCATAGAACAACTGACTCAAAGCGCGTGCAAAGGCGATATGATGGGGCCGGGAATGAGGCATCCTTGTTCTTAGTAGGATGGTTCGGAGTTGCCACAAGTTTCTGAAACGAATCCTGTTTTGATTCACCGCACGCCGGATCCATTCCTGGTTGGGTGGAGATTTGAGGATTTCCCAAATGTCGTCGATTGGGAGAGCGAGGTTTATGAAGTTATCGTTGCGTCCGTTCTGAATGTGATTTTCGTCGCCAAGAACCTTGACTCTCATGTTCTCCTCGGTCGTGGGTAGGCCAATCGAGTCGACACGGAGCTCTGCTATCACGTTTGGAGAAGTCTCGTTCATTCTGATCCTGGCCAGTCTTCGGAGGAACTCCATTCGCCAAAAATTGCATGGCAAGGGCTCGGTCTCGAAGCGCCTTTCACCACCGCCCCTGAACGACATCATGTGTGCCGGTGTGCCATGGTAGACGTTGGGATCACGGATGCCAACCATGTTGTGATGAAGGGTTCGTCGGGTTCGTACGTAGGGCAGGGTTGAGGCGGGTTCCTCGTTCTCTAACCGATCAAGCATGATCGTGAGCTCTCGCCAGTCGTTTGCTTGAGGGGCATCCATCATGAGGAAGAATAGTGTAAAGAATGGGGGGATATCTTTGCCAAGAAAGAAAATACAGTTCCAAGAAGTCGTTGATGATTCTGTTGGCGATGATGAAAGAATCAGGATGAGTTGGGTGGGAGGGGAAAGGTTTTATCGTCAGGAGAGAGGGTACCTGCCTCCTTTGTTGCGTCTGTATCTGGCTTGGGGAAGGTAATTTGCGAGGGAAGGTGCACACTGGCTAGGTGGGCGACAGAAGAATTGTTCGTCACGTCATGAGCATAAGAGACGGAATAATTTGGTCATCTCATGCCAACTTAGGAAGGCATTTAGGCTAGAATAAGCCTCACAGACATTTCGTCTGTTATCATTTGGACGTGGTGCTCTTCTAATTCATTGACCCAATGCAAACGACATCGAGAATAACATCCCATGGAGTATCAAGTCTACTGCGCCGACAGATGCATCAACCTCTAATCATTCCTACTCCCTCTATGTCTCGCTCTTCTTCCTTCCCTGTGCTCCCACGTGACGCGTCACAAACCTCGTTCCTTCCTCAACTCTTCTTCCATCTAGTTCCATTCCCTTCGTCAATCCCCCTCCTTCTTGTAAACAGCAAACTCATCAAACAGCGCAACTTCCTCAAACTTCTGCGCCACAGCCTGCACACCAGCCTCATCCGGGTTCGTCATAGCCAAATCAAAATCCACAATGAAATTCGTCTGAATGCCCTCGTGCGCCAACTCATGATGTTTTCCACCAGCCAATACCTCTGCCATGAGCGTCTTGGCCTCTCTATTACTCATCAACCCATTATTTATCGCCATGGTGAGAAATGCTTGTATAACGTGCGAAAAGATCGGGTAGCCGACGTATAGATGCTGCCAGTAACGAATACATAATAGAAAGTAGAACTTGGAGGTTAGATCGAAAGGGGGTTCTTTGCAGATTGTGTTGGCGATGTGGATTAGGGATATGTTTATGTAAGGCATGTAACTGTTGGGCATTTTTTGCGTGCGGTAAAGAAGAACGAGACGCTTCATTTGGTTGAGGGAGGCGGAGAAGATTGTTTTGGGGGTGCTATCTTGGGAGTTAAAGGAACGAAGTTTGTAGTCTTGTTGGGTTTGGGCGAAGGGGCGGAAGATGTCGAGGACTGCGCAGTGAAACCACATACTAGAAACAGTTAGTAAAGTTACCATTGGTGTGGATGGATAGCTCACTGAAAGAGAAAGATGTGCTCATGACTATCCTTATTCCACGCCATATCCTTACTGAGAGAATCCGCCCAATGCAACATCTTTTGATACTTCGCTTCTGCAAACGCTATCGGAACCCGATTAAAAATGGGTACCCTGTCGTTGGCAGAGTATACAGCCGCGACCTCTTCCACTATTGAGAAGAAGTGACATAGTTTGGTGAATGACTTGCCCATGTACTTCGGCAGGGGATGGTCAGGCCAGGCATGGTCTGGATAGTCGTTTCTGTCGGCGCCAGGGACTGGAAGAGAGGGGGTATGGGAAATACTCTCGTCGTAGAAAAACATAACATGTATCCTTTGATGTCGTTAGCTCTTGATCTCTTTGGAGGTCGGATGTCAGGTGGGTAACGGAAGAATTATCCTCTAAAGCTTAGGGTACAGAAATAAAGTAGCCTAAGTGTTAGTCTAAGCTAGCATAAAACGACCAAATTATTTCGTTTCTTATGCTCTCGGAGGCCACTTCTTCTGATACTCTGATGGGCGTACTCACGTCAGCCAACTGTATGTGCTCCATGCCACATGCGCCGTCATCCGAAATAAATCATCCGGGAGTTTTCGAAAAGCCAACGAGGATGGACTATCATGAGGCATACCATATAAGCCAAGTCTGCATCCCATATTACGACCAACAATCTGCAGTTCTTTGGCCAGCGTATCGTTTCCACTAAAGAAACAACCCAGACTCAGCGTGTTGATGGCAGCCAGCGTTAGGACGTCATCAGATGATCCTTCAGCACGAAACAGTCTTTCAGCTTCTCGGAGAAACAGATTTCCGAGGGGCATTGCGGTAAGATCTTTGGCGGTATAAGCATACTATAAACATGTAAGTTGAATGGCTACTAGAGACCGAACATGGGTAACTTACACATGCCACATATAACATTGCAGTAACGAGAAACGAAGAGCAAAATCTAGGCGTTCTATCCACAAGACTCTCAAGGAATAAGTCCGCATCAATGAAAGCAACAATTGTCTGATCCGTCTCCAGATACAGCGATATCAAAGTCGCAGCCGAAACATCGCTGATAGGAACCTTGGTCCAGTAAGAAATATCGAGATCCTTCAATCTAGAATCACAGAACGGTCTAGACCCAGCTTCTGCAAGAACAACAGGTGTATTCGAAGGTTTTCTCACAAGACTCCCAGAATTGGATATCGAAGGCGATGCAGGTTTCTCCAAGGGCGGAATATCAAGCCTCGTAATATCGATAGGCAATAACGTAGGATACACAATCCCATGAAGCGCCGTAAGCTCAAATTCAATTCTCGAACTGGTCGTCGGTAGTAAAGCTTGAGAGGTCTTGTGATTTGATAGTCTGACTGTACCCAGTGGGGACAAGGCATTTTCTGACGACCTCAACTGTTGCAGAAGTTTGAGAGCTTCATGTTCTGGAAGCGTTTTGAGTTGATCCACGATATCTGCATAATGATTGAAGTTGTTCTGGAGAGTATCAAGCTGCTTTTGAACCTTGATGGTTGAATCCACCGTTTTGGGTGGAACTCGGTAAATACATGATAAGCTCCGCAATCGACACTGGTCACATTGAGGTTCTGCGCCGTTACACTTTTAGCTTGTCAGCCAATGGCTCAATGACTCAATCCAAGAAACAAGTAGACGCGTGACTTAGACTTACGGCGCGTTTCTTTTCGCGACAGGGATTACAAGCTACCCTGACATGCTGCCGTTTTCGTTTGGCGATACGATAAGACCGGCCGAGGACGAAATGACCGCCTTCTTCTGACTCGAGAGAGTTTTCGTCTCGAGGTGCAGGCTGGATCTGCCTGTAATTGGCTGCCATACTCGTCTCACTCTGGCTGGATGCCGAACCATTGTCGTTTTGATAGGCTGAGTTGCCCAAGTCCGTGATGTGAGCTTCTGTGTGGGGTTTGTTGGGCGTGATGTGATTATGAGAGCATGGATTAGAGTTCCGGACGGAAGAACTTTGATGCGAGACAAATCCAGGGTAGATTGTGTTAAAATGGTAAAATAATTAACCGCAAAAGGACAAGAAATGAAATAATTTGATCAAGTTAAGCAAGTTTAGGATAATTTTGCCTAATTTATTTAGACAGCCTCTGCCTTGGTGTTTGCTGATCTAGTTGGTTGCTATGAAGTTATCCTCAATTCGACTTGGGACAGCTGGCAGTGCAATGCAAACACTGTGGTGGGTTACACGAATTTGACAACATGCCATTCCTCAAAACAGGTGACCAATTGCCGTGCCGTGGCACTCACAAATGCCGTCGGACTCTTGAGTCGTGTTAACCATATCCCCGTTCAAACCTGAATCTCCACGCTGACTAACCCACCTAGCTTTTCTTGACCGAGGTCCCTTCACCGTCTAAGTTTCGAAACAAAGAAGGCTACGGCGGCTGAAAGAATGCATTGACGATCGGATACAGTAGCCACTCGGCGTTTATGCGAAAATCTCGCCCTCGCGCTTCGTGGACAGCGCTAGAACTCTGTAAAGAATTCCACGACGAACGAAAAGAAACGGAGTCACCGAGGTTCATTTTTCCTCCATCGGCGTTAATCTACTTTAGGTAAAGTAGCCGAGCCTGCCACGTTATTCTATCCGCTCCCTGAACAAGGAATCAATTAATTTCTTACGGCAGATAGATAGAGATCTGACTTTCGATGACCGACCGTCCTTGAATTGATGCTACACAACATTCCCACTGTGTTAAAACTCAATTTTGATCATGTTGAAAGAGTTTTATCACTATGATTGACAGTTTAGATCACCATGGAATGTCATCATTCATGAGGTCATTGCCGCTTCGGGAAGTATCACCGTTTGCAGTGTGGATCGCAAACGCTGTGACGTTTTAGCTGTTTGTTGAGAAAATCTTCAATGCTTTTGTTCTTACAAATCAAGCGGCGTGCAATAGCCTCGGTACGTGGCCGCGCCACTTTGTCGTCTCGATTGGGCGGAATTCCGCCTGCAAAGATGATGTGTTCTCTAGACTCTTTTTAGATATATAAAGGACCCTTATTCAAGTGACGTCGTTCATATTCATTCTCATACTCATCAATCATATATACCCATACATACATCTTATACTCTTACTCTATAATCTTATACCCATATACATACACATAAACCGCAATCATGGTTCAGAACAAGACTCTCGTATACAAGAAGATCCCCACCGGTCTCCCCGTCGCCGGTGAGCATCTCGTCATTGAGGACCGTCCCATCGATATCGACCAGGCTCCTCAAGGTGGTGTCGTTCTCGAGCAGCAATATGCCTCTTTCGACCCTTACCTGCGCGGCAAGATGCGCGACACCTCCGTCAAGTCATACGCTCCCGCTTTTGAGATCAACGATCCCATCAACAACGGCACCCTGAACAAGGTCATCAAGAGCGACTCCCCCGACTTTGCCGAGGGTGATCTCGTTACTGGTTTCCTCCCCATTGCCGAGTACGTCCGTGTTGATAAGGAGACCATCCCCAAGGTCAACCTCCGCAAGATCCAGAACCCTCACAACTTGGATCTCGGCCTCTTCCTCGGTGCCCTTGGCATGCCTGGTCTCACCGCCTGGTCTGGTCTCCACGAGATCGGTCAGCCCAAGAAGGGTGAGACCATCTTCATTAGCTCCGCTGCCGGTGCTGTTGGTCAGATTGTCGGTCAGGTCGCCAAGCGCGAGGGTCTCACTGTTATCGGCTCCGTCGGTGACGATGAGAAGCTCAACTTCATCACCAAGGAGCTCGGCTTCGATGCTGGCTTCAACTACAAGAAGGAGGCTCCCAAGGATGCCCTTCCCCGTCTTGCCCCCAACGGTATCGACATTTACTTCGAGAACGTCGGCGGTGACCACCTCGAGGCTGCTCTCACCAACATGAACGTTGGCGGCCGTATCCCCGTCTGCGGTCTCATCTCTGAGTACAACACCCCCGCTGACAAGCGTGAGGGTATCAAGGGTCTTATCAACCTGATCGCCAAGCAGATCAAGATGGAGGGTTTCCTCGTCTCTCACCCCCAGTTCGGCCCCAAGTACTACAAGGACCACCAGGAGAACCTCCAGAAGTGGCTCGGTGACGGCAGTGTTAAGGCCAAGCTGTTCACCACTGAGGGTATTGATAACGCCGCTGAGGGCTTCATTGGTATGCTCCAGGGCAAGAACTTTGGCAAGGCTGTTCTCAAGCTCCGTTAAGTTAATGACATAAATGAACGTTATGAAAAGGGAATAGAAGGGATATAGAAAAGCATTATACCAAATAAAAATTATCAAAATCGTCAATACTCGATCAGTTCAAATGTGATTAATGCAATGTAATTCGCTTACTATGGAATCTCGGAGAGGGTTAAAATTGCAGTGAAAGGACAAGTGCCCATGAGATAAGTCTTCAGTTGCCCAATCGGAGATAGACTTTTGTTATACACTGGGAAGCTGTTGAGATGATGCTTGATAAGGACACTATGTTATTTGAATAATGCTGACTTGTAAGATATATATCGAAGTCCGAAGACGTGTGGAGTTTCAACCTCGGGGACTCTTTCACCGACTTCATTCGTAACTCAGCCTGATCGTGAAAAGTTAAGAGCCACGTCGCGCAATATATTTCATCTGCGGTATCTTGTGGCTGGAGTTGATTATTTTGGAAAGATGTCCTCCCACCTTTTAAGGAGGTCGAGCAGATAATATCCCAGAATTTCACTATTATAGTAGATAGACTGAGCTATTAAATATTATAAGGCATTTGTAACGTGAATCAGACTTACGCAGTCCCTGAAATCTCTCGCTCCAGTATTTCAAGATCAGTCCCCGAGGTGCAAATAGTCAGTATGTTAACCCTCTTCTGATAAGTGAGCCTCTCATAACGAACATGAAACTTCCACCTTCCAGTTGCTTGAGAGACGTAGAAATTTTACATAAACAACTTTATACTACATGAAAGGTTAAAGGTTCAACAAAGAGATTATATTGCTCGGGAAACGATGTCTGAGGTCAGCTGGATCAAGTGATAACCAAACCTCTTTGTTAGGCTTTGTACACAGTACCCAGCGTGACCTCAGATGATCAATCCAGCAATTGGTCGGAAAATTGCAAAAAGATAAATATGAGTCCATAAGAAAATTATGATTATTCGTGAACTTGTTCGAAGTATTGTCCTATGATGTGCTAGATCGTGCGCAATAATGATGCGTCTGTGGTTCTTCAGGGTATCAAATTGACAAAAAACATACAACAGCGGGGATTCGCTGGTCGTCACCGACCCAACTACTAATCCGCCGGTTAGTGGCTTGACTATGGGAGAGCGGACGGGATCCCGTATTTTCCACTACCTCTGGTCGTATGTACTAGAGATGGTGATAGTCTCGGTTATAACCATCTGTTCATTCCATCAGATTCCTGCGTCATCTTGTCCAATGACACCCAGGGTAGTGGTCCCCAGGACCCTTCTCAGCCACAAAACAGTCATAGACAGTGACATATGCTCCCAAATGCGCCTCTCTTCAGCACCGCCAAGATCGAGATCGACAGCCGGTCAAGAGAGTCATCAAAGAAACCGACAAAACAAACTTGGATAAGCTTCTCCCATTGAGTTTGACCGGAGACTCTAGCCCGGTGGGATCCTAACGACGGGAGTCAATTGGTCAGAAAGCGCTGACAGACCCGCTATTACATCAGTGATCGTACCGGTACCTTGCGCTCACGCGATCAAAATTAGAAGGTGCAATCACCTGCAGTCTGCACCTGCCTGTAACCAGCAAAAAAGGGCGATCGGCCGATTTTCGGAATATTCGTTGAAGATTATTTCCAGCCACAGGAACCATCAATTTTAATTGTCTCATCAAAAGCTTCCCTCCAAAGACTTGATGATCGATCTCTACCCGAGCGATCCCTAGCAAATGCCCTTGTCGCGTCTAGCCTTGATCTCATCGTGGCTCGTGTCAGCCCCGCCATAACAAATCTCGCCCTTACTACGTCACCACTCGTTCACCACCCCGAGGCTTGATCTTCGAAGACAAGCTTTGGAGGAAAAAGGCTACTCTTACAGCCATTCAATCATGGCGCCTTCACGAAATAACTCTTCCAGCGCCGCCGCCAGGCGAGCCATGGCTGTTGAGCGAACGGCCTCTTCAGGTTCATTCCACGCTGGCGCGCCGATCCCCACGTTGAGCAACATGCGACGCCAATCCCATCGATACCAGACGTTTCCTACAACGCCGCCAAAGACTCCCCTCGAACAACCCTATGCTGGTTCCAATGCGAGCGATTCCGACGATGAGGATGATAATGAAGAGACGCCATTGCCTGTCCGACAGCTGTTGTTGCTGGCGTTCCTGTCCCTTGCCGAACAGACCGCGCTGAACTCGATATCGCCGTACCTCCCCGAGATGGTGCTCAACATGCCTGGCATCCCGGATGACGAAGCCGGTTTATACGTTGGAATACTCGCGAGTTCTTTCGCATTGGCGCAGCTGTCGACAAACTTCCTCTGGGGATATGCCTCGGATGTAATTGGCAGAAAGCCCGTTCTGATCATGGGCACACTTGCGCTTATGGGCTGCTTTTGCGTGTTTGGCTTGTGCAAGGAATACTGGCAGATTGTGGTCGTCCACGTCATGATGGGACTGCTCAACGGAAACGCTGCTTGTGTCCCGACAGTCTTGGGAGAAGTTACCGACCGGTCCAACCAGAGCCGCGCGTTCACCTACTTGCCTGTCATTTACTCCCTTGGTAGCATCACTGGACCTGCTCTGGGCGGTATCCTCGTGGGACGAATGGGTAGCAAGTACCCGTACCTGGCTCCCAATATCCTTTCCGCTGGCCTCCTCGCTGTCAGCGTCATTGTGGTCAGCATCTGGTTCGAGGAAACCCTTGACAAGACCCAAGTCGCATTTGAGAAGCCCGCATGGGTTGAGAAGATCCTCTCCTGGTTCCCTTCGCGCCCACCCCCTCCCCGACGTCCCTCTTGGAGCGCGCGCTGGCCTCGATCGCATACCTCGCAACCTCTTCTCTCCTCCGGCCGAGCACCCTCCTCCGACTCTGAAGATGACGACGACGAATCCGATTCTGGCGAAAGCGACAAGCTTGACCCCGCCCTGTCCGCCTGGAAAGACCTCAGCCGAACCACCATCCTCGTCCTCTTCACCTACCTCGTATTCCAGCTATCCAACATCTCATTCAACAGCTTGTACCCCATCTTTGCTGCGACGCCTCCTCCTGCCGGTCGCGACTTGCTGCCCAGTAGAATTGGCGTCAGCTTGAGTGTCGCAGGGTTGGCGAGCTGCATTTTCCAGGCCTTCCTGTTCCAGCAGGTCAAGTCTAAGCTGGGGAACCTGGGTACTTACCAGATCTCGCTTCTGGGACTTGGTATCAGCATGCTCTTCATGCCTTGGGTTGGCTACGCTGATGACAAGCCTTTGTTTGGCGTGGGAAGCGGCAAAATGTGGCTGTACATTGAGCTTGGACTTGTGTTGATCCTCAAGAACATGTGCGCTGTCGGCGGATTGTCCAGTGTCATGCTTTTGGTGAGTCCTTCAATTGAGTATTTATTGAACTGTACTAACAACTCCAGATCACCAATTCCGCACCGTCACACTCTAGCCTCGGCAGTCTCAACGGCATGGCCCAAACTCTCTCTGCCCTCGGCCGCAGTTTCGGCCCCTTCGTGTCTGGCGGTCTCTTCAGTCTTTCCATTAACATCCGACCTAAGGGCGAGGCCATAGCTTGGAGTGTCTTTGGCGGTCTGGCCATTCTAGGCTGGGTTTCATCTCTCTTCATCCGTCGTGATGGCCTTGAGAGTGATGATTGGCAGGGATCAGATGACAATTCCTCTGAGCAGGACGAAGAGGCATAAGCTCGCGCTGAATAGACTTGCATGTATTGGGATGTTATCATTGACTGGGCGTATTGGTTAGATGTTTTTGAAGGATGAAGTAACGAGGACATATTTGGGACATGTATAATTGATAGATAAGATAAATTGGATCGTCCCAGCTTGTGCGGCTGGTTGATTGTTTATAGAATTGAACAGTCTTGCATTTTGAGTCTACCAGTACGTCGCCCGTGGATTACCATCATCTTCTCAGTCTACTCTTCGTGTGACCAACACAGAGGTAGCATGAGCTTTGTCTTGATGAGCATGAGTTGTCGAACACCTTGAGGAGCATGTGGTAGGTTTTATCAAGCTTCCGCCATAGCACGTTCCTAAAAGACATAGTGTCTCTTCGTAGAACGAAGGATGATAAATTTCACAGGGAAGCTGGCATGAAAATATATACATATGTACAAGAGAAGACGATAAAGACTAGACCTTTGCCCAGTAATCAGTCAGTCTGGTTTGAAAGCCCCTCTGAGGTGGTTTGCGTAAGTACTCCAAGACCGCTTTGTGCCCTTCTTTCTCCGCTATGTCAATTGGTGTTCTGCCCTCGTTATCCTTGCTGTAAGGATCTAGTTGGCGGCTTACTAGAAACTTCACGAGTTCCAACGAGAAATCTGCGTCTTCTTCTTCTAGTCCCGTCCCGCAGTAGCTTTCAGAAGGGGCATCTGTGCGTCCTTTTTCTCGAGCAAGTGTTACTTCCTTCGGCTGCAAGCCAGCAGCTTCGTGCAACGCCGTTTTGCCATCGTTTGCTGCAATGCTGCAGTCTGCTCCCGCCTCTGCGAGTCTCTTCAAGGCGTCCAGATTTCCCCTCTCACATGCCAGATAGATTGCGGTTCTACCAGCTTTATCCTTCTTGTCCGTATCGGCGCTCAACTCGAGTAGCTTGTCTATGACTTCCAGTTGGTTGTGTACAACAGCTAGATGAACTGGTGTCCATCCAAATTTGTCCACGGCGTTCAACTGGCGAACGAAAATTGTGAGATTCATCACTTGCCCTCCCATTACGGCCCAATGTATTGGTAGCCGCCCGTTATAATCCACTATTGAATCTAACCTTTCGATGAATTTGCCACGCATTATTGTCAGCTGCATTCCGTTGAACAACACGAGATTTATATGACGAGCAGCCAGGTGTGTGGGGGTAACACCGTTCCAACCTTGTGCTTCAAGACTCGCTCCCCGTATTATGATCATGCTCGCAATATCTCCGTTACCTTGCTCGCAGGCACAATGAAGCATTGTATAGCCACGAAAGTCTCTCACGTCGAATATGAAGTTCTTATAATTCCTGGAGCGGTGAAGAAGTGCCCCAACAAAGTTCTCGTACCCTTCTACCGAAGCATAATGAAAGGCAGTCCAGTTACAGACATCCTGCTTGATGACATACTCAAGAGGCAGATAAAGCGCATTATCGAGATCAAAACGCTCCGTGTTGACTTCGCGCATCGCCGTGTAGTGTAGCCTTGTCAAATGAAGAGAGGCTGGAAATCGCAATGGCTCTCCTGGAGTCAGGAGCTCCAATGGCTCCCCATTCAGTATTTGACGAGATTGCTTCTTGTAGAGATAGGAAAGAAAATTCGGGAGGTTGCTGCCCTCCAGGTTTGAGACACGGTCTCTGAGCCATTCAAAATTAACCTGAAGTTCGGACGGTATCGGCATCGAATCTTCCATTTGAATTAGATCAATTCTCGTACGTACCTCCTCATGAAGCTCTACTTCCAGCGCCAGATACCGCTCCCAGATACCTGTATTACTGTTTTCATGTTTCGAAGCCAAGTATTGCAGCTGCCATAACTTATGATCAAAATCATAAAGATCATTATCATATGAGTCGATTCCTTTTATGATTTCCGAAGACATCTTGTCGAAAAGTGGTTGTGGAAATGGCAATCTTTTGGCCATACTGAGAGATGAGACGATACCAATCGATGCTTCCTGTTGATTTCCGAAGCCTAACTCACAGAAAGCTTCTGCAAGTTCAGACAATTGTTGGTTCCACAGATAGTAGTCTGAAATTCGATAATGCTTGGCGCCAACTGGCCGAAGTTCTGTCTTGCCTAGTATAGGCTCCTCTAATGTGTTTGCCGCTGAGCACATAAATGAAAAGAGCAAGTCCTTTGCATACAATTCTATTAACGAGTCGCGAGTTTTGAGTGCAAGCGAATCAGAATTAGAATCATCTCCATTGGCAAAATGAAAGGGGGCTGCGACCACGGTATGCAATCCACTGATTTCGCTTCTTGTTGGCTCGACAATGGTACTGTAACCGACGATTCTACTGGAGTCCACGACTGTAGACTTCGGAATTTGAGGAGAGTTCTTGGTGATTTCTGGCTGGTACTCTGCGATGTTGGAAACCTCACTAATCATGCCAGTGCCTTGTGATGCCCACCATTGAAGGTCCAAAGACAGCCACGGGCTATTTGGACCAAGCAATCTCAAACACGTTTCAGGGCGCCTTTTCCGAAGCCAAACATCACCCTCGCTACCCTCATGGTGCTGCATTTGGTCTTTGTCGCGAGACGGCGACTTCTCTTGTTGAATAGTATAGCACCACAGTGACAAACATGCGTCAAAATTGTCCGCCAACACTTTCCAAGAGTCACCATTATGGCATATGTCGAACCATACTTGTTGCTGAGACTGATTTGGTCGACAAGCGCGACTGAGATTAACGTCCAGGTACCATCTGTAGCTCTTTGGTTCCCTTTCAAGAGGAAATAAAATATTCATGGCCTTTTCGATTGCCAATGCGAGATTGATGGCTATGGAAGCTGTTTCGCTATGTAATCCGGCCAGTCTGCAGAGCCCCCGACGCATTGTCATAATGTCATGTGCTTCTGAGCTTTGAGATGCTGTTGTGGGAATTTCCACGAAAGGATGGTACTGCACTGAACCACCTGTGCGGACCATCCAGGAGCCAGGGAATATGTGCTGCTTTCTCGGATCACTGGCCTCCGTGGATGTTACAGCAGTGGAATCGGTCGTTGAATCGGTCGTCGTATCGGGATTCGATGGCATTTCTTCACCACGGGCCTTCTTGACTAGCTTCCAGGCTAACCAGTCCAGCTCGAAACCAGGAAGAAGTTTCGCTTTCTCAAAAGACTTCGTAAATCCTGGCCGAACTATGGCCCGTAGAAAGGTCATTATCGCAATTGCGATAAGTTGAGCCAATGTTGCCCATGAATTCATTGCTCTCAAGCCAATGAATTGCACGACGAATCCAATAAGTCCAATGACAACCCCCACTGTAGTCTTGATTCGTATGACACTAAATCCAAGTATCTTTGCGTGACCTTGCTTTCTTCGAGACATGGTAACAACTGAGCGTGGGGTAGACGGGCTTGTAGCAAATGAATTGAAAACCCGATCAGCGACAGTCTGTTCTTGCTGGACCCAATACATCCAAATTTCGAACTTTTCTGTCGTTCGGTAACTTGTCTCTACAGTACTGGCTTCGATGACATGCCCACAGATGATCATACCAAGTACGAGAAAGCCGGTCCCAGTTATTGCCATTGGCGCGGCATGAGTAGCTACCGGCTTCTCATCCCGTTGAAAGCGTGACTGGAACCTGGGATGTGTCATAAGTCCGAAAAAGATCATCACAGCTGACTGTAAGATAATCCCTATTGTTGCAACTAGTCGTATCCAGGTTCGATGGTGGGTGTTTTGCACATTGAGAGAAATGTTAGGTGCGTCGAGACTCGTGTCGTGAATGACTGTCAGAATAGGCTGTTTGGAATCTTCTAGGGCTTCTGAGCCGTTCTCAACATGGAGATTATCTGACGGTCCATGCGATGTGCCCTGCTCTGTGTCCGCATTCTGTTCTGCTTTTGAACCTACAAGCGAGCCCAAAGGTCAGCGCTTACTCATTTGTGAAGATAATACTGTCAGAATGTTTGGGGCAGCTTACCGACGCCTCTGAAGGATAGAAACCTATTCCGAAGACCTTTCTCTCTGCTCAAAGACGTAGTTGTTGCTTGTGGATTACTACTTGGGTCTTGAGACTTGGGGCTGACCCTTTCCCTCTGTGAAGAAGTCTTCTTCTGAGGAGCTGGATAAATATTAACCTCTTCCATCCATTTATCTGTCCTCAGGATTTCACTCACTGGTTATTTCCTCCAGCAAACCGCCGTCGACGGCCTCGTCCAAAGTCAGGAACCGTACCCGGGAATCTTTATCTGGAGGGGAGCCCGCATGATTCTTTGGGAAAAGGCAAATGTATTCCCAAATTGGAGCAGTTCCTTGGCTCCGCACGATGCTAGCACCATTATATAGGTCACAGACCTCGCGAGATGTAGATGACATGAGTTCTATCTCGACATCGGATACGTTTTCCTTCGCTCTCCCTACCATAGCTTTAAGCCACAATGGCCCTCCGACACGGATAGCGCCAACAAGGATAGTGATAATACCCAACGGGGCCATTGCCAAGGCTATGCAGTCTGCCCAGCCAAGTATCTGACTCAAGAATTGAGTTGTGACGCGTTCGCCGAATAACGCGATAATGCTATATATAATCAGCACCTATAGCAGAAAATGCGTCAATAACGGTGTAGTTACGGAGCTAAGTCTGTGAATAGGTTGTTGGTGAAGTCATCGAAGTCGTCTGCTTGACCGGGGCATATCAGGAATAGTATAATAATTCCCGCCCATCTCTGATGATGAGCCATCTTCTTTTCAGGAAGGGAAACAAATCCCGGTGATCGACCTGACAAAGGATAGGCCAAGACACGAAATTACTGCCGTAGACAATAGTCTCGGAAGGTAAAAGACTTTCAATCAATTGATAGCAATGCTGAATCTAAGTTGGCTGCTGAAAGGGGGAATGGGCGCAAGGTGTACTTAAGGATCAGTAAAATGAAAGAATCAGGCTGCAGAGTTCTCGCTGAGAACCTATTCAGCCTGTCAGAATTTGCTGATGCAAGGTCTGCAGCAAAGTGTTTGGCAGCACCAATAACTGAGGCAATTTCAACCCCACAGCGGCTGAGATGCATGTCCACTGGAGATCATCACTTAGCGAGCAAATCAAATATGCTCATGTGCTGTGACAGGTGTGATATCGTTTGCCAATTGGAGCCTTTAAAATTCGCTGAAGGGGGAGGCGGGACTCTCAAATAGACTCGTCACATTTGACTGTCAAGTCGCGATTAACAACGTGTTCAATCATGTACAGAAAGACGAGTCAGCAATGGGTATTCCATATGAAAGTGCACATAAAACACGGAGAACCCAGTATTCGGTCCAAATTCGAGCTCTGTTATAATTACATATGACATATTAGATATCAAGATTTTAACTGCGCTCTATACTCTGATTTCGTCTTTACAGTCAACCTTAGTACATAGTAAATACCAATTATCTCCAGAACGAAGGCTTAGATTATGGCCTGAGTTGTCGCTCAGATACCTTCCCGTTCCCATCCTTGATACTGATAGGCAATTCACTCGGCGATGTTCCATTTTATACTCAAGCAACGAGCGCGTCCCAAGTTGCAGTAGGTTGGCCACGTTTGCCATCAGAGCAGTGAGCCAAGCTGGGCACTTTAAAGAAGCGATAAAAACCCGCTCGTTGTGCTGATTTGGACTGTATAACTTGCAGAGTACCTTTAAGAAAGTGGAATAGAATGAAGAGAAGGATATTAAGACTTATATAAGTCTTTTTGGCAACAAGTGAAGCACAAGTCTTAGTCTTCTAGCGATACTTCTACTTGGAATACTGACTCATGCCGAGGGCTTCTTCAATAACAGAAGTACAAAACCAGCTTCAAAGACTCTGGACAATAGTAAAACCGCATTCAGAATAAACACCTCAGAGTCAACTTAATCCCATCAGAGAACATCCAACGGCTGCAACAGCCCGAGCGCTTCGCCTCTCTCACTATCACGAGGTTTTGGGACCCTGGTCAAAACACCTAAGTTCTAACGAGGTCTAGACCACGAACAACGACAGCAAAGTGGACTAACATAATTACCGAGTCGTTGTAATAGGCTACAAGGTTATGTTCACGACCAACAACCAACAACCAGAAATCAACAGCCAATAGCGAGAAGCTAACTCCTTAGGCAACCAGCGATCAGACGTTGACAGTGGAGCAAGAAAGTAACGTAGAAGGGATATCGTGCTGTTTATATACGCGCTATCCTCAACTCTTCGTCTTTCTCATCGTTGATCTCACTCGCCTATTTGGTTCATTCGTTGCTGACGGTGTTGAGTCTTGCGTGTCACTATTAAGACTGATAACCTCGAGGTTCATTGATAACGACATGTATATCTCCAAAGCCATCATCTTCAGCCTCTCCCTCTCCCTGGCTTCTGCTACAACTGGTTAGCTTCTCAATCCTTAATTCATACCCGTCGCTTACACTAACCCACAGTGACATTCAATGGATACTACAGCGATGACTCAGTACCTGTCAGCGAGCTCGTCTGTTACAAAAATGGGGAAATAATGAGAGACCAGGATTGGGTGAAACTAGGAGATATCACTCCCGACTTTGCTGGATTTGATAGAGTTGATGAACCCAACTCTGAACTGTGTGGTACCTGCTGGGTTCTTGTTTATGGAGATACCAGTCGATCAGTACTTGTTCTCGATGGCCCAAGAGGCGGTTCTGGCTTTGTAACGTCCTTTACGCTGATGGACTCCCTTACAGGAGGTAAAGCTGAAGAGCTGGGTCGGGTAAATGTAACTGCCTTCCAAGTGGAGCTTCTGGACTGTGGCATTGCTACTGAATCAATAGCGACTACTTAATGCTAGAGAACTCTCACGGAGCTGTTGGGCTAATAGACAAACCTTCCTTCATGTGGTGCGAAATCCATAGCAATACCTATTGTCCCTGAACCTTCTTTATGTGGAATCTTCTAGACCGGGGATAAAACACGAGGTTCAGGGTGCAGAATACAGAATACTTCAGCATGTGATATCTTAGGAACGTATTAGCGCCTCGAAGACATTTGCTCAGGCCATGGCCAGTTTAATACTGATTCTGCCTGTGTCTCCAATCGAACCCCTGTAAGTTTATCCTAGCGCTACCTTAGCGCTATAACGCTATCGAATTTGCTGTATTTTTGTAAGACATGCGCTAACAGGTATACGCTAGATAAACAAACAGCGTATGCATTGTACAAAAGTGGCTGGCTGGACGAGGCTTGCGGTGAGTCCTGAAAAGGGACATCCGACATTAAGACATTTAGCTAAATCTCTTTTACATCTGTCTTAAGCTATATGCCCTAGGTCACATGTCCCTACCCTCTCGAGGGGTATTTCTAGAGGAATCCCGACATATTAGCAAGTTTTAGTCTTGCAACTAATTGACCCATACCTTCTCGATCTACCTAGCTGTGCCTAAGACCTGTCATACTAAGACTTAAGAGAAAAGGAAAGAGGAAAGAAATCTTCAACCTCGTAGTAGGTTTATAATAACAAAAGTCTGTCGTGTACTCTTGCTTACAAAGTGTGTATTTTGATATGAATTGCCTAAACGCCTAGCTGCTGACTGAATTTTCCCTTTCTAACGCTAGCAAAGAAATATAAGATGACCCCTTCATAGTCCCTTACATTGACTTGAAGAGGTTGATGACCTTGTATGCCTAATTGGCATCCTTGCTGAAGGTTCCTATTTTGCTCTTATCTACAGTAGCCTTAAACTAAGCTGCTTGCCTTAGGGCCCTTTTCCTCTGAGCCCCTGTGCGAGGGACGGTTGAGATGAGGAATGCCCTGTAGGTAAATAGGTGTAGCTGTGTATAGAGGGTTTCCTTTGGAATATTGGAAAGATCCTCCTTTAGATCTTTGAAGAAGGCTTGCTTTTTGAGGTGATCTATAGCCTTTTGGAAGAAGGTTATTGGAGAGATAACTAGTACTCCAAAGATGGTGACTGTGGCCCTATGGTGCGTAGGGCCTTTGAGGAATTCGATGACTGTAGGGGTAGGTATTGTTGCGGTTGATGTCTATCATATATTAGATCTCTGCTTTGAACTAGTGGGGACTTACTGACCTTGTGTGGTTGTGGTTGTAGGTTGTTGATGATGGATGAAAGAGGAAAAAAATCCGGATCAAAGCAAGCAAAAAGGCATTTATGTTGTGCCCAAACCTTATCTATAGGGCAGGGCAAAAAAAAAAAAAAGGTCATGTGTGGGCAAAGGAGTCATAATGCCCTTTGCAAAGTGTAAATATCGAGAAAAACCTTATCTGATCGTACTCTTGCTTAACTGATAAGTGTAGCGATACGGTCCTTAGCTTAGTCTATCCACAGTGGTCGGTATTGTGGCATAGACTTGAGCAACTTGCACAGCATAGCCGTTAACACAACCTTTACTCAATACTGTTACAATGTCTGCCTCTAACGCCCAGCCCATCTTCGGCCGCTGGTCTCTCGCTCCTGTCGAGAACAAGCCTGCCGTTGGCAAACTCGAAATCGGAGCATCTGCCGACAGTATTGAGACCGCCCTTGCGGACGACTCCCGCACTGTCGTTCAGAAGGCTGACATCCAGCCTGGCGGTAAATACTATTGTAAGTGCCATTTATACTATAATCAAGGTAGAAGGTTTAACTTGAGGATTCAGCTATCGCAAAGCTCCAAATCCGTTTCGAGAAGCAACTTTCAGGTGACGATCGCTGGGCTCAAGGTACCGGCTGGCTAATTGCTGACAACCTTGTTGTCACTGCTGGTCACTGTGCTTTTGATCATACCTACAACTTCGGCAAAGCTGTCAAGATCCGTGCTTATATCGGTTATGATGGCAAAGGGTCCATTGGAAAGTCAGACGTTCAGTTTCGACAGGGTATCGAGATAGCCACTCCCAAGGAGTGGATTGCCAGCGATATCAATCGCGCTAACGACGTCAGTCTGATTATGCTAGAAACGCCCTTCGACAAGGTTAAACCTATCAATTACAATCCAACCACCACAACTTTTCAAAACTGGAACCTCGGAGTTGTTGGATATCCGGCTGACAAGACACTCCACGATGAGCCAGGCGCTCAAATGTATGAGATGTACAAAGTGACGACCTGCGATCTATCCACGACCTCACTGAATATGCTTGAATATACCATCTCGTCTGGTTCAGGTAAGACTTTTGGGCATACTTTCTGCTTCATGGCAAGAGATAGCTAATAATTGCTTTTTCATAGGTCAGTCTGGTTCCCCTGTTCTCATTCGTGGCGAGAATACTTCGATCGGTGCGCATGTCTACGGACTCGGCACCAAGAACTCGGCAAGTGTTATCCGCGGACAATACGGAAACTACTATAAAGCCATGGTAGATGCTGTCAATAGCACCGAGGCTGCTATTGCCACTGTCAATGGTGTTGAGTATATCAAGACTACTCAGCCAGAAGACGCGATTGCCGAAAAGTCTGTCGGGGATGAAGAATCCTTCTGGGACACATTCAATAATGTTGTCAACATCGGTTCCAAGATCGGCAGCACTGTGCTTCAAGTTGGAACTCCCTTCCTGGGCCCCATTGGTGCACCTCTCGCCGCTGTCGCGGGCACAGCCCTTTCAGTCATTGGCAAGCTCACATCGGACAATACTGAGGACGCTTTCAACAACGAACTTGTCCCCCTGAACCCACAACGGCTGATTATAAGTATCACGCCAGTCGAGCCATTCTTGGAGAAGCGGCGCTGCAAGCCTTCCTCAAGATGGGCCCGGAACTTACTCACAAGTACGACATGACTTCAAAGATGCAGGCACGCTACAACGAAACTCGCCACCTTGTGCCAAAAGTTGCCAAGCTTATCGCACCTGCTATCACCGAGCCTGCTCTCCGTATTGCTGTTGATTCCCAGGCCGGTGATAATGCGTCCAAGACTTACCCTACTATGCCATCAACCGAGGACGCCCTTGATTCCTCCGTTCAGCCATTTGTTAATGGCCTGTTGAAGTCTGTACAGAAACCAGAAGAGCAGGAAGACTTTTTTGGGTTTCTTAGCAGCGTTGCTAATACAGCCTTCAACGCTGTTTCTACCGCTACCCCTATCATCGGGGCGGTCAGTTCGATCGTTGGCGCGATTGGAGGAGGGGCCGAGGACAACTTTCAGCCGAATCCTGATGATTTATCCACGCATGTTGAGGTGCTCTGTTACAGGGCCCTTTTCGGCGATGCGGCCTTGCACGCGCTGATGACCGTTCCGGTCAGTGATATCGAAGAGGAGGGTTTCTTTGGCGATCTCGTTGGCACCGTCAAGAGTATTGGAAGCACTGTTATTAATGTGGCCCCTACGGTCATTAGGACTGTCACTTCCATTGCTCAAAGCCTCGTCAGTTCTATGAACCAGCCCGGAATCGGAAATTCCGCTGATCAAGATACTCAGGTAAGGAATTCACCTCCACTTCCAGATCAAGGCCGAGAGCACGAGCAGAACGAGCAGATCCAGCTCCCTAAGCAAGGAGATGGACTTGCTTGGGGAGCCGTATGAGCTTCCGAGCCACTTGTTTAAATGTCTCGGATTTCCTTGCTAACGAATCTGCCGTAGAAGAAGGATTAGCTATTGCTTTACAAATTCAAGCTTATGCAGCTTGATCGGCTTGATGGTTCACGGAGTGAAGGACATTTTCCGCACGAGAAACGGCCATCAGCTATTCTTCAAACTAATTTGGGTATTTCTTACCATGTAGCCTCAAAGGCAGCCTCTCGCTACTAGAGTTGTAGATCGTTTATTGGTTCATGTACCTTGCTTGTTTCCTTCTACACTCCTTTGCTATTTTTTCAACGTTAGTCTTACAAATATTTACATGGGTTATATAGTGAACAAAGTATCTATATACCTGTTACACAAGGAGATATCAACCGAAATTAGAAAAGTAAAGAAATTATCTATACTGCTTGTAGTTTAATATTATATTAATAACCTGATGCATAAAGCATCTGATAAGCCGGATAAGTGGATAAATGGACCCAAAGGAGGGGACTCCGGCTTTGTAACGTCCTTTACACTACTGGACTCCCTTGCGAGTGGCAGAGCTGAAGAGCTAGGTCGGGTCAATGCAACGAACGGCCTTTCAGGTGGAGCTTCTGGATTGCGAAATTGTTACTGAACCGACGGAACAAGAGACGAAGATGGTTGTTGGTGGTAATTTGTACGCGAATTGGCTCTATAACCTCTACGATAAACTCATTCTCACATATAACATTATAATATGAGCTAATACAAAGTATAATACTTAATTATTTAAGTTTAAGACAGTTTAATACACCATATAGATACTAGATCACATATCTACCTCCCTTGCCCATGATCGTCGTCAGTGGTCACTGCTTTAACCTAACGTAAGCTCAGCCCTGATGCCTGGAAATATAGAGGCGCAGTTTAGTGGAGTACTTGGTCTCAAACCAACCGGAATAGAGGAGGCAGGTTGCATAAGTATTAACAGTGTCTGGCTGGCAGTGGAAAACTGACAGATCATTGGAATTGTAATTCCAAAAACCATAAAAATACAAGTGGCTTTTGTGTATATGTAGCGGTCGGCCCCTAATCCATGGTTTTTTAGTCTTTGGTGGGTGGGTTTTTTAAAAAGTTTAATTAGGCATAATTTCATTTTTAATACTTTTTTTTTTTTTTTTACCCCCCCCCCCCCCCCCCCCCCTTTAATCCCGTCCTTGATGGCTCAACTTAAAATCACACATTGTTCATTCTCTGAACTACGACGGTAACTTACATTCTACAACAGTGAATAATTTGTCCTTGAAAACGTGTCAACGTTTGTGGGACAAAATCGCACAGGATTGGTCTACAATGCCCACCCAAGAGGAAATTATCAGCATACTTGAGCCCTGCAGCGAGTTCCTTGTCAATTTTCGAAACGTTGCATCTTGCCCAGAGACGGTTCGGCTTGGAAAAGTACTTTCGGCAAATGTGCTCGATTCTATGGTTGATACCCACGACAGAACGAAATTCCCATGCATTTTTGCAAATTGCAATCAGGATGCATACATCGGACTTCTGGGACTTTGCAGCCTCTTGCGACATTTTCAGGAAGCGCACGGGTTAGAGCTTAACACAATGGGTTGTGGAAGAATACTCTTAAGTAACTTCATGAGCCTTCTTCATGACAATTACCTCTACATAGAAGCAGCCTTTTTGGCAGGTAAAGGCGACGAGTGTCTTGATGAGATACACCAGCGATACTTAAGAGCACTCGGAACCAAAGTTGACCGGCTGAAACTTCACTCGTCGTACAAGATCGAACCAGGCTACATGGATGTGCCTTGGGAAGTTACTACAGGCCAGATCGTTCAGGACTTGGTCTATTGTCTTCAATACCGCGTTCGACTGAAAGAAGCTGAGCTTTATTTCCAGATCAAATCAACCATCTTAAGGCTGCTGGGTACCTTGGAACACAGGTAATCTGCCGCAAATCCCTCATTCAAACATTTACTGGATAACTAAGAACCTTCAGCGCCATGTGCTATACCGAACTTTTGAAGGAATTCTTTGGCAATATATTACAACTCAATGATCGTCTAGACCGACTATCGAATATCTTGTCAAGCGCCAGAAAGAAATTTACTAGTTCATGTTCCAATGACCTAGAAAATCAAAAGGCACAGATACTCGGAACGGCCAGAATGTGCCAACGATATGTCGAGCACGATATAAAATTCATATCGCTGGTTAGGGCGCTATGGAAGGACTTGGCAAAGAGGATAAATACCTCAGAAACCTTTACAGCACAATGTGAGGATTTCAAGTGGGAGGAAACCCACGGCTTCGTAATCCAAACTCTTGATTTGACAAAGCTACTTATGGATATCTGGGCGAATGATATATGGAATCTATTTATACCAGTCTACTCATTTGGCGGCTCTTTTACAAGTTTTGGTTGGAACTTGCCGCTAGATGACAGACCCTATTGGGAATATGATCGGTCAGGACCGCCAAATTCTTGGCAGATGGGATTTCGGGCATCAGATTATAACGTTTTCGAACCTCCCATGTCCAGCACAAAAACACCTAGGTAAGTCAAAATTTGGAGCAACTATTGATAGTTACTTACTGAGGTGATACCGTTTAGAAAAAATCATTCAATGGGATCTCAATTGCAATCGTCATACCAGCCTCTGTACATGCCCATTGATTCTGCGACGGAGGAAATCCGTGTTGTATTCGTATCAATGGATGCTTCCGGTCAGCTTCATGCACGTATGACACACATATCACTCGATAAAAAAATGCCCTATATTGCTCTATCCTATGTTTGGGGGGGCCATAGATCTGAGACTCTTCCTGTGAATGAAGTCCCTGTCAAAATCACGGAAAATCTTCTTGCTGCATTACGCACAAATATGGTCCTTGACTATAGCTCACAGGGGATACCAATCTGGGTAGACGCCATTTGCATCAACCAAGAGGATTTGCAGGAGAAGAACACAGAAGTCCTACGGATGCGTCGGATCTACGCTCAATCTCGAGAGACTATATGCTGGCTAGGCAAGTCAGCGGGTAACAGTGATCAGGCGTTCGACTTTCTTGCGGATGTTTCTATCAGCTGTGTTTCGAAGCCCACCGAACAGCAATGCATTGGTCTTTATCAGCTATTCTCTCGAGCCTGGTGGATTCGAGTATGGACAATGCAAGAAGCTGTTGTGCCACCTGCTATAAGATTAGCATGCGGAGATCGCCACATCAAGGTCGGAAATACCATGTTATCGAGCCTCATCAGCACCACAATTAGGTTGAAGAATGAGGTTGCCTCTTCATACTCCTTCCCTCTGATCGAGCACTCATTTCACAGACTGGAAATGTTGAATACCCTGCGCACATCGTGGTTCTTGAACTGCTCCAGGGGTATTCCACTAGACTTGCTCAATTTGCTGGTAGCTTCAAGGCATGCATTGGCTACCGATTCTCGGGATAAAGTCTTTGGAATTCTTGCTTTGGCCGGAGACGGTAAGAGCCTGATTGCTAGGCCAGATTACCAATTGTCAAAGAGAGAACTATTCAGCCAATTAGTGGCAGGGTGGGTCACACTTTATAATTCGGTCGATATGATCTGTCATGCTGGGACGGTTGATGCCACGCCCGACTTGCCATCTTGGGTTCCCGACTGGGCTGATGGGAAATCCTCTTCATCTTTTTCTTCCCTCACTTGGTACGTGGAGAATAAGTCGAATTTTCCACAAGTAAACATTCTCGCATCTATTCCGCCCCGTTTTTGTCATGAGCTATCAAGAATGACTATCTGGGCTTACGAACTAGACAGAATCCAGTACGTGGCTGAAAATGATAGCTCTTGTGCCACAAAACCTTGTGTCATACATGGAGATACAAATGTACATACTGTGCGCTATAGTAGTATTTCCATGGCTTTTCATGCACTTCTCCGAACAGTGTGCGGAGATCAGGTTTCGGGAACTCATTGGGCCTCTCTTGACACCATCGAGTTCCGCCATGCCCTCCATGAGATCCTGAGATACCAAGGCCCGAGATGGACAGCGGCTTCAAGTTTGGAGGCTGATGAATGCATTAGAAGCTGGTTTCTTAGAAACAGTGACTTCAAGATTGGAAACTTCTCTATTAGGGAACTTGTTTCACAACTGCCTTCCCAACTACCAGGTTCTGAGGAGGCCCGGTGCGATATCTCCCCAGCTCTGCACGACTTCAAAGAGAAATTTCTCAAGGTAACTCTGGGAAGAAGTTTATTCACAACCTCAACTGGCTATTTGGGCATTTCACGTCAGACAGTAATGCCTGGCGATATCTCGTTTCTCGTGCCGCACTGTTCTGCTCCGTTGGTTTTGAGACAGACTGCTCAAAGCTTCAGGTTTATAGGCGACTCGTACATCCATCCGACAAATGGAGAGCCGTCAATGTATGGCCAATGGGATGCCCCAGGATCTGACCGCAGGTTCATCGAGCTGAAAAGGATAACATTGGTTTAAAGATTGGAATTTGCACCAAGCCCAAAGGCTTTATGGGTAGCTCGCAGGGAAGTCAACGCTCATAGTTACATATTTAGTTTATTATACGTTCACTGGAAGTGGCTCGCAGTGTTGATCAAGCATGCAATATGCGCTCAACAGCAATCTACTTGTCTGGCCGTTTTGAAACCAAGGTGACGAGTTCGGGTATTCCAACCCGTACTAGCCTACTATTCTAACATTGAATCTTGTGAGTAAAAGCCTACAAGTATTGGATTTGTGGAAACCGACCCAGGTTGACAACTGATTCACATAATTTGTGCGTGGTATATACGTTCATCCAGATATATCAGATATGTAGACGATGTTATGAGACTTGGAGTACCAGTTTTTAGAGCCCTTCACTTCTGTATAAAATGCCTAGTCCGCGTTCCGATGACGCGGCATCACTAGTCGTAGTTTCAAAGTACTTCTCGAACGATATATATGCATATGGAAAGGCATATACTGTGACTCCAGCGTTCTAAACAGTGATGACAAACAAAGAGGCCGAAATTGTGACGTCCTTGGCTCATGGCCAAAGGTCTGTGGACAGCGGCTCACAACGCCTTTTTGGCAGTGATCTGAACTGAACCAAGAAGGAGTTACTGTGGCACTGAACATCAACCAGTACCACTGAGCAAGCTACCCATGGATCATCGTTCATGGTCTACAGACAGCGACATTTACTTTTTCTTAGGTGTTCTGAATGGAGTTGAAATAGGTCTGACTATACTGAAGAATGACAATGTACGCGTGATCAAGCACTTAAAATTATCACTTGTCGTTGCAGAGCATAGCTGTGATATAGAACAACTGTAACAAGGGCGCGCATGCCCTGACAAGTAACGATCTCAAGATTGGAGAACTTAATTGTGTCTTCGCTGATGTCAGTGAGCATTGGGTTTATAACACGGACTCACTGGCGGCTATCAGAATGCGTTCAGCTGCAGGCTAGAGAGCCAGAGGTAAGGTTGGGCGTTGGCTATTCTGGATCTGGAGGAGACAAGACATTCGACGGATTATCGCTTTGATCAGGTAAGTATTGATAGGCTTTGCTGAGCAAGGTCCAAGATCAAAGATAAGTTCAGTGTAGACATTGATATACATAGATGAAGAATCTCAGGTAGTAATTCAGAAGCCTGACCATAAACTATTCGCCCCTTGAATCACAAAGTCCTTCATGGAGCAGTGACCAACCCTTAACTTGACTGTGAACAAATGAACGTAATCGCCATTATAGCTGCCGTGAATACAGCTACTTGACCACAGCCCATAAGTACATAGAACTCTAAAATGCAGATCTTAACATGGGCAGCCATCAAACCACTAATTTCTACTGACATAACAAAACTACTAAGTCTAGACCATGGCACCTAGAACAGACAACCGTCAGCCAGGACACACCCACTGGAGATGCCAAGTCTGCGACGCGGTCAATGAGATGGAAGAGAAATACTGCTCAGCCTGCGAAGCTCGCCGCGACGCAGGTGCGATTCCAGTAACGGATGACAGTACCAACCACGCTGTGATCGGGGAGCTTGTATGCGTTTTTGTGAATGCTGATGAGCATTGGGTTTATGATGAAGATGCGTTGACGAGGGTTCGAGGTGGTTAATCGAATTGACCTATGCGTTCCTCTATTATATGCGCCTTGATTGCTGGACAGTGAAGAATTATAAATAGTCGAATAAATTAACTTGGACGGAGACAATACTGTGATATCGAGATTCTCGGGAGGGCATGCGAGGTTACACGATATCCAATCGGAACGGGATGGTTACCGATCCCTGCCGGCAATTGATACACCGAGAAACAAACTAGGCCGATCACGCTTTTTTTCCCCAACTTATCGTGTACGTGGCGTATGTGAGGTTTGCAAAATCATACCCACAATGGTTCAAGCTCCAAAAGATCAACCCCTCGCTTGCAGGAATAATCGCTGCGTAATTGCTATCTCACTTTCTGTCAGTGGTCTTTGTTACCTAACCCAATTGCGGGGAATAGCGTGCCCAGAGGTTGGGGCATTTTTTTTTCTTATCTGGTGACTTGGGTCTGTTCGTATCTTGACGAGATAGACAACTCCGATATCGAAATGGATATCTGCAGTAGCGTCATTAAACATGATAGATAACATTCCCACAAATGCATCATAAATTCCTCTGTCTTTTTCCTTCTAGAACATCCATCAACTGACCTCATTGTCCAGGTTCCCCGGTAACGGACACGCCCGCTAATTCCGTGCGGGGGGATCAATCAGATAGCGCTAAAGCTAGTGATACATTACAGGGCGATGCTACCTACGCTGCAGCCAAAAGCCGTTTTTATTCTTCTTTTTCTTCTATGACCATTCTTATTGATCAATCAACTTTTACCCATAACTCTGTCACGGGCAGTGCCTGGATCTCAGACACATTTGAGGCGTGTCTTAGACTTTGCAGAGATTGACTGGGATAAGCAACAATGGCGTCAGAGAGCGAACCTCGCAAAACAAGAAGAACAGCAAATGCGTACGTCCCCTCAACCTTCATTGTGCTGAGATACTGACATCTCAGCTGCGTCGCGTGTCGACAGAGCAAAATAAAATGCTCAGGCGACGATCCATGTCAGAATTGTCAACGACGCCAGGTACAATGTCGTTTCACAGAAGGAGGCGCAAAAGTAATGGTCTCAGAGAAGTCAGTTCAGCCCCATCTCCCAACTTTCACCGACTAACCAGACGCAGATATCTCCAAGACCTTCAGAAACAGGTTGAGCTGCATCAGCGCTCATCCTCAATCAACACGAATACTGAAACACCACCGTTTCCGTCGGCACCTCCGCCTTATCGCTCAACGTCTTATTGTTCACCGTCGGGCTCCTTCTCTTCGGGTATCAAAAGGACTAGCGATGCTGCTTTCGGAGTTGGGAGTACTCTTTCTTCTCCTGCGCTTACGGTAGAGGCTCAACAATCTGATGTGAGCAGAGGACCATATCAGCAGCAAAGCCAGTCGCCATTGAGTATTTGGCCTAGCGCATTTACTATTCCGTCCAAGATTATCAAGAATACTCGCAAGAACCGACGGACATGGAGTAAGTGGCCCCAAGCCTCGCATCTCTCCATACTGACTGGATAGTTTGGCTGGCGCCATGGTCGACTTGGTCATTCACATTACGACTCATGCTCATGCTAGGCGATAGTCTCCAACCAGGAGGCGACATGATCCCACCCCAACTAATAGAAAGCGACGTCTACACCCTCTCATGGAACATCCGCCCACCCCACGAAAAGCCCGACGTAACAGGTCTTCCCTCTCTCGACTACGCAATCTACCTCTTCCACACCTTCAAATTCCATCTCGGCCAAACATACCGACTCTTCGACGAAGTAGAATTCGTCAACCAGATTCGAGACTTTTACTCGGATGCGCAGAGCAAGGCTGAGGAGAATCGGCTTTGGTATGTCAAGTTTTTGCTGATTCTGGCTTTCGGCACGGCGTTCAACGCGTCGCAGAGAGTGGCTTCGACGGAACCGCCTGGAGCCAAGTTTTTTGTGAGGGCGATGGGTCTTATGCCGGATCATACGGCGCTTTGGAAGGATAGTTTGCTTGCGATTGAGGTATTGGCTATGGTGGGATTGTATCTTTATTCTATCGATGAGAGGGAGTCGGCGCACGTCTATGTAAGTGACTTCCTACCTACTACGAGGAATGTGCATGCTGACGTGTGATAGCTTGGCCAAGCAATACGGATTGCTCAATTGGAAGGTCTGCACACACAATTACCAGACAACGAACTCGGCAGCGAAACAGTTACTCGTTGTCGTGATTTATGGTGGACGCTATATATCATGGATCGACACTTTTCATCTTCGCTGGGACTACCGATGTCTGTACAAGATAGCGATATCTCGACGCCCGTTAACCCGCCGAATGTCGGATCACAAGACGATAGCGCGCGAAGTCTACAAGTGAACCTGTCCCATCTATTATCAGTCATCTTAACAAGTAAGTCAAACTTGTCACTATATTGGGGTTGGGCTAACTGGGATAGCATTGTACAAACCCGAGAAAACACCCCTCGACCAATTCCTAGAACAGACGAGAGCTATTCTCCATACCTTGGCCCATCATGCGCAGGAGATTGAAAAGATTATCTCGATGAAATTCCAGAATTCGGTTGATACGATGCCTAGAGGGACAAAGTATATAACTCTGTTGTATCACCAAGTAAGTACGCTTGCAGATCCAGTGAGGAATACTTACTGACAAGATCAGTGTGTAATAGTAGCTACACGTCCCCTTCTCCTCTCCGTCCTCAAAGAACGTCTCGACATCCTCGGACAACCAGGCGATGAAAACTCCGAAGCTTTTCTCGGCCAAACGGCTGCTGTGATATCAACGGGGATAAAGTCAGCTGTCAAGACTCTTCAGATTCTGACCAGCGAATACAGTCTGCTCGGTAAGCCTGCTCCTATGGTTTCCAATTTCCAAGCTTACAGTCTGCAGAGGTCTTCCTCCCCTACGATCTAGAGTTCACATTCGGCGCAGCCCTCCACCTAAACATGGCAACAGCCCTCTTCCCCGGCGTAGCAGACGACCAAAACAGCCGCCTCCAAGTGCACCAACTCCTCGACAACATGATCGCCCGAGGCAACCGCCTAGCAGGCGTTCGAAAACAAGAACTCGTATATCTAGAAGCGCAATGCCAGGAACTCGTAGCGCAGGTACAACAACAGGGATTGCAAACACTCTCTTTAGCGGTCACGGATGAGACGGATTCTGAACTCGCGAGAAAGGCGGATGAGGAGCTTTTGGAGACGATGCAGGGAGGGAGTGATTTGGAGTTTTTGGATAATATTGGCATTTCGTCAGAGGAGTTTATGAGTATCGTGCAGCAGATTGGGGATCCGGATATTATGCCGGAGAATATGCTTACTTTGGAGTAGGGGTGGCATTTCGTTTATATCCAGAAAAGCGTAGAATTGAGATTGAAATTTTAAGCTATACTGCGTTGCTGCATGGCTGTCCTTCGGGCTACTTCCGTCCTCTTCTTTACTGGACGATCCTACTGTGGCTTTCGCCTGCATTCAATACAGGCGGTGAAATCGTGGTGTTTGGGAGCGTATACAGAGTTTCGCCGTTCCTCTTCTTGGACTTCGTGTTACTGATAGTCAGCCTCGTGAAGGAAGTCTTATCTCGATCATCGTGTAGAGGTAAGTACGACGATGGCTTTCCGAACACGACGCCACCGTTCGATTCGAGTGTCGGCGCCGCGCTGGGGTGTGAATCTGAATGCGAAATGTCCTGTAGTCGATTGCAGCGACAGAATCGAGTTTGCGGCTCAAGACACCGCCCAAAGACGATGTTTTCCGAGCGCCAGTATAAGCCACTGCTTGTGAGACGGCGATGGTCGGACTTGCTCCCGGCCACGTTGTAAAGATCCTCTAGAACAGAAACAGTTGTTCCTAGATAATCTTCACCTTTCGGTATGCTCCGCCAGGAGAAACATTGGTTCCGGGTATGCGACGATTCGATCAAGTCTTGGAATCCCTGGGCAAAGAGAACCAAAGTGCCTGTGTCCCTTATCAGCCGCGTCCATCCACCGCTGTTACTCTTTGCGGCGTATTCTTTTGTTTCGAGAGGCGACCTTTCCTCCACGACAGCCATAAATTCGAAGCCGACCAGAGCTTTTACAAAAGGCATTTTGACAGCACGGTCTGATGTCTGGTTCAACTCCGTTGTCTGGTCGAGAAGCATTTCAAGCATTGACCAAGTGTCGGCCACCATAGCACTGACGGTTTCTTTTGATCCCAAGGCCTGCCAGTTCTCGTTACTCTCTAGGGTTTGAGAAGCCGTGTCTAGGTACTTCAAAAGAGTGGGCGGCCCTGTTCTCTTGTGGTCATGACATAATCTGGTCTGGACGATGTGAAGAATGACATCGTCAGCATTGACCAACCACGCCCTCTTTTCTTCGGTATCCTGAAGCAGAACGTGGCTTCTCCCTGCCAGTTTGAGAACCTTATGAAACGAACCAGAGTGCTGGAAGACCACCTTTGTATCCTTGGGACCCAATGTGAAGTTGAGCTGAGCGGCGCCGAATTGTTGGAAGCCCAGCGCTCCACCAGAGACGTTGATACTGGAAGAGAAGGGACGGGCGGTAGAATAACCAATAGTGCTATAGCTAGCATCGTCCCGTCCGATGACCTTGCGAGCATCACTGCACCATCCTACTATTGCTCGTGTAGATCGCAGTGTTTCGAAGTCGACAGAGTCCATGAGTGCTCGTTCTGGGCATTTGGCTATGCCCTGCTGATAAGTAAATCTCTGGCTGTCGTCTTCAGCATATACGTAATGCCACTGTACGATGTTTTCTCGAAGACTGATGGGAATGAGCATGCCGTGCAGAGACTTCATGACTATACCGCCATCGAATTCTACGGCATGTCGAACGCCGGCCATTGCGCAGAGCATTTCGAGAGATATTTCGAGGCCTACCTCATGGTTCCGTGGGGGGATTGGAAAACCATGGCATAACACTGCGGTGCGGCCAACGATCTCCCTCCAGCAAAATCGGTGTTCTCCTGGTGCTGGTTGCAACTGGGAGGAAACATTGAAGGACGGCACCAAGCTTTCAGTCTGGTCACCTTCATTTTCCAATATGTTACCGTCACAACGGAATACGGTATCCGGTACTGGGCTCAACCGCAATGCGGAGCAAATCCAAACAGTCTGCTGTGCAATCTGTACTAAAGCTTCGACACAAGTTGAGTCTGCTCGGACGGAAAGGCATCCTTGTTCGGAAAGACTCAAGGAGAGAAAGAGCTCCTGCGCCTCGTCTGCCAACCTATCCTTAGCTTTACTACAATTATGAAAGCCTGAGGCACATTTGAAGAGATTGGAATATCCTTACCTGTTTCGATAAATCCTTTCCATCGTGGATCGTCCCAGTTCATCAGACTATTTTTGAGTTTTCCTGAGGCGTAAGTCCCCAATATACAGTAGTTCATCAGACTCTGTAGTCCTTCGAGAAAGCCTGGACCGGTCGATGGCCAGAAAGTCTTAACATAGTCTGAGCAGGTAGCTGCGAAAGCAGAATCAACAGAGCCAGTATAAGTGACGATGGAAGCGATTGGGGGGACGTTTTGGCCGAATTGATTATCAAGGAACTCCAAAGGTTGCCAATCTGTGTCTATAGTGAGACTAGAGAGGAGATAGGGATTTCTAGGCAGAAGAGTGGAATCGACGTTGGAGGCATCCTTGGTCCCAAGTGGAGTAGAATCTCGAAACCTTTTCAATACCCTAGCCTCGATATAGCTCATTATAGGAGATCGATATAAAAACTCATCAGTGGTGGTACCAACATGTTGGACCCCATGGTATTCGGGGTCTGCTAGTGACACATCTGCTGATAAGATGTTCCTCGATATGGGCGTACTCAAGGCTCTCGCATAGGCTTCGCGCCGACTAACTATCTCGTCAAGGGTTTTACTTATACTCGACAGGTCCGTTGTGTGATTGCGAACGAGAGTCTCCCAGCCATCTGGCTTTGGAAGTTCATGCGACCGACTAGAACTGGATTGTTTAGTGCTTTCGGTCAGACGGGCGGGGCGTATTAATCTCATATACTGCCTAATAGGATGAGGCACCACTGCAGCCCGACCACCTCGAGGCGTTGATTTGTTTGACGATACGCCGAAGTCATTGGAGGGGGATTGACCTTGTGATGGAGGGTTTGATCGACCCATAGCGACAGAATGCAGTAGCAACAGACTTTGAGAAGCTTTTCGTGTCAGCTGTTCAACCACTCTCAGGGCCGTTTTGTGCTTCTTATATATCCCGTACATGATCAATGCCGACCTTCAGCCACTCGGCGCAGTAGATTATGAATGCAGATTGGCGGTTACAATCACATTCGTTAACCAATGAAAGAGAGGTTGTCCCAGAAAATTTCATAACGCACGAATCAGAACTATCTTGTGTAACTGCAGCTAAGCCACAGCGCTTGGGTGAACGCCCGGTCAAGGTGTGCTTACTGCATAGAGACAGTTTTGTGACAAGTCAAGTCAAGCCACCGCTCATCAGTACATTTCACTGGGCACAAGCATGAGACACCTAGCAGTAGCTCTCTAATTTACAAGTATAGGTCATGTCTGTATTGACCGCCAGAGCCTATAGCATAGGCTCTTTCACCAAGCCTTACCTCGGGGAGAAACAATTGCCCGACATCAGGACAACCTCTTCCGTCTGGCCATTGCGCGCGGCTCTTGTGAACAGGAGATTGGAGTTTGATATAGATGCAATCAACACTCGAATGACACTGCGGGTTGAGTATGGGTTTATAATATATTGACATAGTCAAGCTGACGGACCAATTAGAGAAGCCAAAGTGAAGCTGTGCTTGCTTCGTCATCACCATATCACCATGACGGCTTGGACGTAACAAATAGGGCACTATCAATGGCAGGTACGGTTAATTAGGTGCATATTTAGACGGCCTATTATTTGTTTGACAGTGAATGAGAGATAAGATATTATTTATTGTCCGCGCATTACGCGGCTGTGAATAGCAAACAATGGCAGTGACAGCAGCTGGCAGCAAACAGCGATAATTTCATCTCCGCCATCGGCCTCTGACCTTCCATCTCTCTTTCCTCTCGCTCTCATCTCAAAACATCCCTTTCTCAAACACTCACTATCAACAACACCAAGAAATTCTTCTTCAAACCTCAAGATGCCTACTCCTTCGCCCAAGCCATCATCCCCCATCCCCTGCGCGCGCAGCCGCGCCCAAACCCTCGACAACTCTTGGCCACCTGCCAATAATCCAGAGCGAGGCCCCTTCCTGCCTCTGCAGCCGTTGGATAACATCCCCACCGCCGCGTATCTCGACTCCCCCGAGGCATCACAGCCCACCGTTAGTACCGCTCCCCTGCAGCTTGTCGACTCGATGCGCCTCCAGACAGTCCACGACACCAACTGCATCCCCATCGGCCTGCGCGTCGTGGACCCCAACGGCACCAACAACGCCGGCAATGTCTACGCTCCTCTTCCCATCGGCAACTACAGCACCGGTATTGCGTTCAGTATCGGCCATGGAGAGCGGATGCAGGACGTTTATGAGCGCGCGGTGCAGATTACCGGATCGCAGAGGATCATGGGAATCATGTTTGCGCCCGGTGTTGAGCAGGGGCTTGTGAGAGATGTGGATTGGAGGTTCCTCGCCCCGCCCGTGGAGAGTCTTCATGTTGATACTGGACGTGTTCATCATGAGAGGGAGGAGATGGAGATTGACCTTTCAGTTGTTGATCACGATCTCAAGGCCTTCGAAGCTCGCGAAGAGGAAGAGGCTAAGGCTCGGGATTTCGAGGCTGGAGAAGTCAAGACTGGAGAGACTGTCACATCCGAAGATCCTGAAGTCGAGGACACTGGTATCAAGCTTCATCATATGATCAAGGAGATGATGCTGGAGGACAAGAAGGGCAAGGAGGACAAGTGAGCGATCACTGGACAAGACGAAAACTGGAGGGTCATCACGAGATCATGAAGGCGAATGGGACACCTTGGAGGACATTCTTGTAACCACAGTACATGCAGTCATGTATCCGCGCCACAGCAAAGGTTGAGCAAGGGTTTGGTCTGTTCGTGGCTAAGTGGCCCTGGGGAACGGATAGACAAAGGAAAGATTGTTTTGCTACAGAAATCTTACAAAAGAATTCTACTCACTTCTATTATTTGTCTCGTGCTTTGTTGTTTGCGTAACCACCTCCAAAGAATCGTGTTGTACAGTGATGGAGTGATACCTCATCAACGATGGAACATTGTCGCCATTTATTCCAAGATTCCTTCGAGATTCCCTATATAGGTACAGATACCTATCTCGGAGAATCGCTGACCTTAAGCCCGTGATATATACAACAAACGTCTTTCATCTGTACATGTATTATATCCATCTCGGTCATCAGCCACAACAAACGACTCGTTTGAAACTTTACTCCTCCAGGTCTGGAACAAGTGCCCACCGAAACCTGGCACATTTTCCTTCAAACCATTGCCTTTAATCAAACGCCGTTCCTTTCATGGCTGAGCGCTGCGGCTCGAAGACTTGAAACTTCAAACGTGCTTCCCTGTCTATCGGTCCCTCACTTCAAACAGCTCATCTAAGTTCCATCACTACTTAATATCTAGATCATTCGCTTATTTCCTTGGACAGACTTGGTCTTGTACACCTCAATTTCAACTTTTGGCTTGTATCAGCGAGTGATTCATCCAGCAGCGGCAGCAACAACGACATCAAAACGATACGATACTCTTTCTGTCTTCACTTTGTATCTTCGGTATACCTTGGTTTAGGTAAGTCTCCGCCAGACTTTGTATCCTTCGTTCACAACTCACGAAGTTCCAGATGTCTGTACCACACAACGTCGCCATGTCCTCAGCCTCAACAACTTCCGAATCCACCCTCCCAGAGCGAACCACCAAGCCCCGTGACGACCACGTCCTCTGGACCTGCAAGCATCTCAAGGACCTACTTGACGGTTTTTACTGTAACAAACTCAACGGCATGCTGGATAAGAAATGTCTTCGTTGCAAGGCTAAGCGCGATGTCAATGCTGTGGCTGTCAGCAGAACCCGGCAGGACATCGGCAAGCTCGTTGATCAGAGTCCAGAGGGTGTTGAGATCTGGGAATATGACGATGGCAAGGATACCAATTTGTAACAACAACGCTACTTTATAACACTGTTTGGGGGCCGTTGATTGGGATTTGATTCAGGATACAATCTTGGCTTGGAATGGCTGCTCGGAGGTTTCGTTGGTGAAGGAATGTCCTGAGCAGTTTTCGCTGGCGAACAACTGTCTGATTATGAAGAGAAACACTCCTGTAATGCACAATTGTTGAATCGATGTTGTTGTGCATACTCTGATGCGCTGTGATGGTCTCACGAACTATCCGAATCAATCCTGATCTCTACGTTTCAACTGTATGTGGGTGTGTATAAGTCCTCCTCTTCATGGTGCCTCTCTCCTCCCATCATTATCACGGGCCCGAATAAACAGCGGTAACACAGAAACTACAAGAATTCACATCAACTAGGAAACAGAACGATTTCACACTACCCCAAACAGCAAAGATGACCCGAGTCAAAGGTGAAGGCTATTGCGGTCACAGACTTAATACGTGGGAAACCGTCACAGACAACAGCCACGAGGTCCCCTCCCATTACAAATGGACTTGCACGCAGTGTGGCTTCTTGAAGAATACTATGGAAATGTTCCAATGCGGTCGTTGCAAATACGGTCGTGGAAATCGCTCCGTTGCTAACGGCTCTGATTCGAGTATTCAATGGGAAGTTACAGAATGTGATTATGAAGGGAATGAACACTGGGAACAGCGTGGGCGGAAGCGAAGGAGTGAGTAGCTGTAGTAGTCGATGGTGATGGGCTGGTCAATGAACAAAGGAACAGATGTTCACCACAGTAGTAGCCCATGTGCAATACGTCTCTCTTGAATCAATGCTTAGACTTTCTCCGTGACTCGCCCGCCATGCTACGTCTATATGTTTGACTACTAACACTCCGTTAACTGCTCATTCTTCACAACAGCCATACATACCAGACACCAGAAACACTTTCAACTACGGCAACCACCTACCAAGCCAGACTTACGTCAAAAATCGACAATGGGTAAAAGACATGACCAGCCCTTACCCGGCCACAGTTGGAATACTGGAAAGCGCATCGAAGATAACAGTTTTCTCGTTCCTCACTATTTCTTATGGACCTGCCTGGAGTGCGGTGAGGTGAACAACGACGTGGAAATGATCGAATGCAATGATTGTCAGTTTGTGCGTAGCATTGGCACCGTGGCCAAGGGCACTGATTGTGGGATGACTTGGAGGCTTACGACCAGAGACCGTCACGGTAATGAGTATTGGCAGCTTTCCAGGCTTCGTTGATGGAACCTCTAGTTGCATTATTTAGTAGTAGATCATTGTATAATCAAGAGATAACAGTCCTTCGCCACAAATAGAGCATTTGTTGTAACGTCCTCGACTCGATGCTTGCGTATCCGTTGACCGCCATGACATGTCTATAAATTTCGTCGCGTTTTCCCCTTTTGACCTCTTCCTTTCAACAATCTTACACAAGACACACAAAACACCAAATCCAATTTATCTCAACCGTCAACAATGGGTCAAAGCTTCAGCCAGACCTACAGATATAACTCTGTAGACCCGGTCGAAGACAACAGTCACCTCATACCTAGCGACTACACATGGGGCTGTAGGGATTGCGGTCAATGGGACAACAAAATGTCCAACAAAGAATGCAGGAACTGCTGGCGTGGGAGAAGTTACGGCGTCGTGGCTGAGGGTCCTTTGCAGCAGGGTGAATGGAGGTTGGTGATGAAGGACCGTGACGGCAATGAACACTGGGTGCCTCGTGATTAGTTACAGTTTCTATAGTGAATGGAAAACGTGAAAAGCAGTTGTCTACAGTGATAGTACCATTTTGATGTGAATCAATGATGTCCGCTCTTCGCAGGTGTTCATATAAGGAGTCCCATTACCCCCTCTTCCGATACCCAGAGCAATCTTGAACAACACATAACAAACAGAAGCAATGGATCAAAGCCAGGACCTACCACGCGACGGGTATACAGCTGTATGGGGAGTCGAAGACAACCGATACGTCGTCCCCATCTTTTACAAATGGGTTTGCATGAAATGTGGCTGGTGTGACAACGAGATGGAGAACATCGAATGCAGTCGCTGTCAGGTCGAGCGTGTATTCGGCACCCTAGCTGGGGAATATCATCCTGGTCCTCTGGGTAGCATAGTCTGGATGATCAGGGACAAGGATTACCATGGTAACGAAAACTAGGAGTGGTTCGTCACATGTTAGACATGATCCCCGATTAACTCAGGTGGGACTGCAATTGTTATATGCCACTGTCGTTGCTGCATAGCTAGATGGTGACGCTCTGTGTCCTCTCATAGGATCGGAACTGGCATTGAATAATACAAATACAAACAAAGAAGAATCATCACGACTGATCTTTGTTTGCATTATTCGTTATGAAATAACTGTCATACTGAGCAATAATTCATAAGTAATTACTGAAACATTCACTTCTGAGCATTGATAGTGTATTCGTTGTATTATTCGTATAATTAGCCACCTCATCCCCCTACTCATTCCAATGTTCAACTTGAACAATCCTAGAAACCCTACGAACCTTAACTAACAGACACAATGGGTCAAGTTCCAAGTAAAAGTTTCGAATACAACTCCAGGCACCGCGTTCAAGACAACAGCCATCTTATCCCTCGGGATTATCAGTGGACATGCGATAAATGCGGCTACTGGGAGAACAAGATCAAGCAAAAGGCCTGTAAAGAATGTAATAACGGGCGTATGTACGGTACGTGGGCCGATCGTGCTGGGCGGCTTGGTACTTGGAAATTGAAGTTGAAGGACAAACGGGGGAATGGGTTTTGGGACTTTAGTGAATACACTTAGAAACAGTGAACTGTAGAATTTGAGGATGAGTGATTGTGATGGGAATGAATACTTAGTGAAGGGGTGTTCAGCTATAGTATTCTATAGCGGATGACTGTCTTTAAGAGCAGTTTTCCACAGTGATAGCATCATCTCATCATGAATTCTCATCGTAGAATCAGCGCCATTCGCGCGCTGTGGTGTGCATATAAGTACACATGTCACACCCCTTCTCATCCCACCACCCAGCACGCTTCCACACAACTCCAACAATCAGCACACCCTGACAACTACAACACAAACTCCGATAACACGCAAAAATGGGTATGGGTCAGAGCAAAAGCAAGAATAAAAGCTCTAGCAGAGGTAAAAGCTCAAGCAAAAGCAGGCATCGAGTTCAAGACAACAGCCATATCGTACCTGCAGGCTGTCGATGGACTTGCAGCGAGTGCGCCTGCGGAGGGAACAGGATGGATGAGAGGCTCTGTAGAGAATGCTCTAGAAGCCGTCGTAGGTACACCTATGCTAAACACCCTAATCAGTATGATGGGTGGGCGTTGGACGACAGGGATTCCCAGGGGAATGAGAAATGGGTACGGGAACGGACTGAATAGCGAATTGAACTAGAAGCAGTGGACGGGTGATTTGTTTGCTCTCCATGGAGGGTTTGAGGAGAAAAACAGGGAACAACGGGCGTATTTAGATAGGGCAGTGATTCGTTATTAGATAGTAGCGATCAATAGAACCATTCTTGGCGTACCACGTCCCTGTTCTTCATGAACCACTGATAGCCTGTGCCCTGATTATTCTATAAATATTTCCCAACCGCCCGGGCCTGATACAGATCCAAACACCCACCCACCACAGTGTGTATCAGTTCTGACATCAACTCTCAACTGAATCAAAATGGTTGTTCAAGATCCCAAAGACCGCCCAGACCACACCAAGTGGCTCTGCACCAATATTGGATGCCACCGCGTCAACAAGATCACGAACAAATGTTGCGGCAAATGTAGACGCAAACGTTGCGTCAAGGCCAAGGCTATGAATGACAAGGGGGAGAAACTCGGTCAGCTGGCGAAGGTTGATGATGGTGCTGAGATTTGGGAGTACAAGGCTGAGGGAACGAGCTCTACTCATATCTAGTGGTGCCAACGCTTTTAGTGTAGTTTGCTTGGTCTTTTTCTAAAAATGATAGATCAGTCATTTAGCTCTCCTTTTTCAGAATACACTCTTTATTAGGATTGTCAATTTCGACTTCCATGCTTTAGTGCTCAGTGAATAGTAATAAGTTGTGAACGGGGAATATCTAGCTGTTCTATATACTCTGATTGACGGTCTGAACATGCACTTTCTCACTGCATTTGTTCTGAGCTTATTCACTGGGGCATGTAGCACAATGGAGGTTGAACAAAAAGTGCTGTTGTTCGATGACTTTAATATATACACTATCTTTACCTCCAGCAAAGATTCCCCACCACATCAATCTGCTAAATCACCAAGTAAACATTCGCAACACACAATTACAATGTATGACAACAAGTCAGATCGCCCAGACCACACTTGCTGGGCCTGCAACCAACCCGTCAAGAACCCCGGCATTCTCGATAAAGCCCGTGGCAAGAAGTGTCAGCGAATCAACAATATGCACGTTGACATCTGCAGTACATGCTGCCGCAAGCGCGCTGCTGGAGCTATTGCTCTGAATCGAGACTTTGAGAAGCTTGGAGATCTTATCACTCATACTGTTGAGGGACAGGAGATTTGGCGCTATGAGGCTGAGTATCCTGGGCCTGAAAAGTCTCATTATTGGACTCTTGATGAGTGGTAAGATCAGATTTTGGGAGGTGGAGAGTAAAGAGGAAAGATGCAGTGCACTGAAAGAGTTCCGGGTAGGTAAGTATGATTAGGAGGAAACCAGCGAGCAACTGAATAGGTTGCTATAGATATCGTGAATAGAACACACACCAACACCCACTGCAATCTTCTCCATTGTGATTAACATTTTATAAGAAGTGTTTACCTTGATTATGGTAATTTGACAACTCGCTCAAGTATTTAAGTTCCATGAGAGTCCAGTTCAAGGCGTATACGTACAGTTCAAATCAACACACTAAACACCTACTATAAAATCCGGACGTATTCCAAAGTCAACCATTATCGTCAACATACTCACATTTTTTAACAATGGCTTCATTGGCTTATATGTTCGAGACACTGTTACTGTACCTGCTAACGGCACTGGGTCTTGGCACTATACTATTACTATGCCTCAAGACTATTCTTTTCATAATGGATCCATTCTTTCGACATCTGAATATGGGTAACGTTAGCACATCTTGAAAACTCAGCTCAAGATATCTCCCGTATCATCAAACCTCTGATCCCCAGGGGCACGACTTGGATAACCTTTAACACGAAAAGTTCAACATTAAGGGAGTTTGCGTGCGTGTTCTTGATTTGGACCAGTGAACGGGGAACAGGAGTTCGGATCACTGGTACATGGTTTTTATACATTGAATAGCTGGCTTGTTGGCTGTTTTAGAAGAATGTCAAACAACAGAACAAGCGATATTGACAATCCGCCTTGTTCCTACAATTCTTTGTATCGTCTTTTGTGCAACTTATATAAATACAAGCATATATGTCCTCCCATCAAATAGATCCACATCTTACATTTACACAAACAGATCAACACTCGAAAATCATTGCCTCAGGTATACTAGACAAAGCTCTAAACATGTTGAACATGCACGATAACCAACCTGTCCTTCGACCAGTAGCCTGGCGCTGCCGGGAACTTGTCCCTGCGAAGGTTGGACTCTACCGTACTCGATGCGAAACAAACAACGATTGGGCGAACGCAAGCTGCGTGAAGTGTAAGAAGAAGCGCGATGTAGGTGCACAGGCCATGGGAAGAAACGGAGGATGTTTCAAGGTTGGCGAACTCGTACACGTAGATGTCGACGGAAAGGAAATTTGGGACTACACGACGCACAAAATCATTTGTCCTTGATTGGTTTAGTATTAGGTAGACAATCTGCAGCCTAGACAGTGATATTCCCTTTTTCCACAATACAGATTCTCACGCAAATTATTTCCCAGGTGACCCCGAAACGCCCGAAATTTCCTCCTGCTTCTTGTTTAGCCCTCTGGGAGTTGTAGGATTGCGATGCTCCCTATGCTCAAGATTATCGGGATCCCTCTTCGTATAAAGACCCGTCACATTGCTCGCCACGCGCGTATCCTTTGTTTCGTAGTCGGTACCAGTTCCAGCATCTCCACCGCCGGTACCAAACGTGCTTTGTAGCTTTTGGCTCATGTTGCCAGTGGACGCACCGCCTGCGCCGATAACGCCGTTCGCGCCAGTTTTGCCGGGATCGATATCCTTTGACTTTGGGCCCATGTAGTAGACGGCGAAGCCGAGGAGGAAGAGTCCGGCGATGGCGGGGACCATGGCCTTGCGCTTTTGAGCTTCAATATGTCTCGACATATTGTATCGTTTGTTTTGTTGTTTGAAGGGGAGAAGTGATCGTGGGAAGTCGAATTGTTAAGAGAAGAGGCTGGATGGGTGATGTTGACCTCTGTAATATGAATTGAATGTTGAGATAAATAAATCACAATAGTGACATCAGAGTGTGTTTAAATTAGCTCCCCTGCTTCCATGGTGGGAGCTTGTGGTTAATATGTAAATACTGCAAGTCTATGACGGAATGACTTTTAGTCTTTGCGATGATGACGGGATGGCGTTGTGGAGTTTTTGCATTCAGCATCGACGCCAGATCTGCATTGTAAACAAATGGAATGTACAGAAAACAAAAAACAAGGTAAGACACTCGTAATAGTTTTATAGTTGTGCTCAATTGATCGCGACACCAGGAACGCGTTGTCGTGAATTGAGTTTCATGACTTCATCACTTGGTGTCGCGTGCTTAGTCATGCAACAACCATATCAAACCGTTATTCTCACAATACCTTCAGCTTAAATTGATTAACTCTATTTATTCTCAAAATGAATTGGCAATGGTGTTGTGGGTAGAAGTAAATATGAGTTCACGGCGGCAGGTACCGTGGAAGCCCGGTCAACTTACACAGCACAAATTGATGGTGATCATGCACAGGTGGAGATCGAAAGTGATGGTTTTATTTATTTACTAGACTAATGTGTGAATGGGATCCTGCACCTCGGAGCTAGAATAAAGCAACAGTTTGCTCTGAAATCTATGATAGTGGACCAGAAGGTATCCAAGTAATGAGCAATATCAACTCATCTCGCCTTGAGGTTAACCTATCGCAGGTCTACATGACTCTTTCCGCACTTGCCACAAGCATCAAAACAATCAACCTCCTTCGGAATAGGCTTGATATAATAGCTCCAGACATCTTCCCCAAGTTCATTCTTCGAGTGGAACTCTCCCAGGGTCGCACCATTGTCCCTCATGGCCAAAGCATTATCGGCCTTTCCCTTACCGCAACAGGTACAAAGTTCCACTTCCTTGAGTTGTTTCGCGGTGCAGTTCTTGCACTTCCAGTGGGTGTGGTCAGTACGAGGCTGACTGGTAACGATTCGGGCTGTGGAAGGTGGCATGGTTGAGTGTCGAAGAAGTTGTAGATAATGATAGATTGCTTATATAATGTCAAAGGGGTTGCTTGCGAAGTGATAGTTTGCCTTGTATAGTATCAGAGCAAACTGGAATGGTAAAAGGGAGGAGTAGAGTCCATGATTTTATATCCATGAGGACAGAAGATGGAAAATTGGCACTGTCGCAGACTACTCTGAGTCTGCCAGTGACACATCTGTTGAGAAATAGGCACTGTCGCAGACATGATGGTTGTTCTTCATTCACAACATGCGAGCAAGGTCGCGTGCTGATATCTTCTCTAGTATTCCCATCTACTCGGAGTTTTCCAAGATGCAATTGCTAAACGTGTGTGTGACAAAAGGAATTCAGTGATAAGGTGTTCAATCATCAACGGTCTTGTCTATCTCCATCATCCTGAAGGCCTTCCAATGTTCAGAACATCCTCAGCCTCATACAGATAATCCCAGACTTCCTCCCCATTATCATGATAGACACCCAGAAGGATACCCACTGTCTCTCCCCTGTCGTTCAACGCCTCAGCCCCAGCTCCGCGTGCATTATTGCAAAAGAAGCATTCCTTGTCAGACATGTTATTCTGAATGTTACATGCTTGGAACATGTAGGACTGGCGATAGGCTTTACAGCGCCAGCCCGTGTGCTCTTCTTGCTTCTTCTTTACAGATTTCTTGACGGACATTGTGATCAATGTTGGTTTGAGTGATAACAACTTGGGAGAGGAACGATATTTATACTATTGCTTTTGATCTGACTCACGATATCACCTTTGTTCTGTAGCACACGGAACAAATTCTGCAATTTTGAGCCTTGTTCTTTCAAGTATCCCTTTGAAAACATGCACGTTAAGAACGTAGTATTTTATGATTATTAGGCTTGGAGTCTACCTGCAAACCTGAACAATCTCTTTAACTCCCCGGCAAAGCCTTATTCACCATCATGCCACCCAAATCCATACAGGAGACATAATAAGCATCAGAAATAATACCACACCTCCACTCTCCTATCGTTACCTACTAAAACCCCCAGTGTGTTTCCTTCATCATCTTGAGCCTCCGACTCAGCTACACGCTCGTTTCCACAGCTGGTACACACTACTGTTGAAACGGGGTGCTTAGTGTCGCATCTTTGGCGCGTTTCTTGGTTCATGATCTTTTTACAGAGCCAGTGCGTGTGCTCTGGCTTGAGTGTGGTGGCGATCGCGACGATAACGTCAGGCATTGTTGCTTTCCGTGGCGTTGGTTTATACTTTGGAGTTTGGGTAGTATATTTCGAGATGTGAGAATGTTTAGAGTTGTAGTAAGATATGTAGAATAGAGGCAACATTTGAGTATTAGGTTTATATCTTTATGTACCTGGCAAAGGTGAGCTGTCCGTGATTGTAATCAGACTTGATATTACATCGAATTACCGACAGCTCATCTACTTTATACTAGTCTATATGTCTTCAGACCTCACTAGCGAGTGTATGCACCAGGTACCTATCTGTGCTATTCATGACTCGTCAACGGACGTATCTCACTTGCGCCATCAACGACCTTACAGGTGATACCAACCAGACAAACATCAGCTTAGCTACTCTTTATTCATTTATCAGTATCTATCTCAACAGCCCACCTATCTACATAATTAGAGTCGTTTTCTGAGTCCAACTGTGCAAAGCGATAATAAAACCACTTTTCTTGCCCCTCCACTTCATCAAAGCCAAGACACTTCCCCAGAACGTCCTCGCTGTCATTGAGAGCAACACATCCTTCTCCACGTTGCTTGTTACAGTTACTGCATTCGGGTACTTCCATTGGCATTACTGCCGGACATTTCAGTCCAGTTGGGACTTCTCTGTGGCACTTCCACTTGGTGTGATCTGGGTGAGGTTCGATTCTCTCTTCGTGAACTGGTTCCGACACAACTGGCTCGGACATGATGATAATATAGATTCAAGTGTATAAACTTTTCTTTGTTATAGTATTTGGGTATGATGTTTGTAGTATGTTTCATGTAGAGAGGAAACGCGACTAAAAAGGGGTCTTCTTATAGACAGTGTTCACTTTGAATCACGAAACAGAACTGTGATTTATCTGCCAGCATCGGTCTGGACTACACTGGCTCCTACTTTTATTCTCTGTTAATCAGTCCCACTGAAGAAAAGATAATATAGCCACTCTTCTTTACTCACTCTCCCGTAGCATCCTCTCCGTCAGTCAAGCTCAATAGCATCATCTCCACGCTCCAGGCCACAGTCGTGGCATTCGTTCACTTCTATTGGCATTATCGCAAGACAGGGGAGTCCGAATGCCACCCTGTTGCATTGCCATTTGGTAGGGCTAGGGGGAATTTGAACTCTCGTTTCGCGAACTTCTTTGGACATGGTGATAATAGTGTAAGATGTAGATTGTCCTCGTTGCTATAGTATACGGTATTGTTGCGTTTGTGGCATGTTTAGTGTGAACAAGGAGAAGTGAATGCATTGTAAGTGTTTTATAGATGATGTTCACGTGTATGGTCATTACTAAATCGAAATGCTCGGCTCAGGTAAGGCAAGGAATATTACTCACGGTCGTTTTACGTGGCACTATTCAGAAAACGTAAGATGAATTGATGGCTGATAAACGTCAATGCTGTCACAACATAGCAGTTAGTAACCTGGCAACTGACTGGATTGAATCTATCTACCATCTGTTGCTCTTTTTGCTCACCAAATCGGATGCATCGAGAAACCCACTGATAAATATCCACGTCTAGCTCTCGGCATCTACTTGTTACCATTAGACACAACCAAATAAAGCCACACGTCCTTTCCACCCTCCTTATCAATCCAAGACCCCAGGACTTCACCTGATTCATTGACAGCATTACAGGTCCTCCCTCGTGGGCTTCGGCACTCAGAGCATACGTCGTCCTTCAATTCCATTTTTGCCTGGCATCTCGATCCATCTGCGAGTAGCCTCCCGCAAATCCAGTGGGTATGATCATCTCGGGGCTGGGTTGTGCGCTTGGGCTTTGTCTCGGACATTCTTAAAGTGGTGGATATTTAGAGATACTGTTGATTGCTGTAATGTAGTGTGTTGTAGTTGTTGTGGGTTGTAGTTCGATGACGCTGCTCTAATCCTTATTCGATGGAGCTGTTCTATGTCTTATAGATGAAGTTGGCTTGCCACAGTCCACCAAGCAGACATCGTGACACCGACATATAGTTTGACTTCATAATCAGAGACTGCGCGATTCGCAGTGATTGCCCCCTCTATAGCGACAAATGCTCACACTACTCAAGGGAATAGTCAGCTACTAAGTGCCAAAACCCATGTCGCCAGATGACTGAAGCGGGTACAGACTCTATTGTTTGCCTTTAATCACGGACAAAGAGTACATAGGCTAGAATATCCCAATGGTGTTGTTTGCCGATCCTGAGTACCAGCTGACTATGCATGGGTTGAAGTGCAAACTGAGTTTGTGTTTCATTGAGACGTATCAGTGTCTGAGCAACAGATGTGTAACTACGATGTTTGGGGGGAGAAAGGTAGCGAACAAGCATGTCTTATCTCTAAATAAACGTCATTATATGATGGGACAAAAGAAAAGTCTTGTGCAAGCATCGGAATCGTGATACCTCAAAGGTTTGGCTCTATTAAGGGAAGACGTGGGCATCAACACGATATCTAGGTCCGACGACGACCAACTTTGCAACCAATATGCTCGCATGTAACTAGGTAGATATACGTCCTCCACTCCAACCATTTACTTCTCCGAGCTTCCCGTGTTTCTGTGGACTATCCGTTGAGTTGGTAGATCACGACCAAGTTCATCATGAGTAGCATCCCATTCCACAACTTGATCATTCGGCACCCGCAATAGACGATGCGTATTGGCACCATTATCATCAACCGAAATGACTTGAGACCGAATACTATAACCTCTCAATCGTGGAATGAGCTTCATCCAGAGATAATAGTAGAGGCCGCAAACACCCATGATGGCAATTCCGACAATCATGTAAGTGCACCAAAGGCTGCGATGTTGTTAGTATTGGCAAGGTCTAGAGGGAAGGAGTACTTACAAACTGACTGTTCCACCATAGATACCATCCACGGGAGGAATCCAGGGCATGACAAGTAGGTACGCTTGACACAAGAGGTACAGTATGACCAGAGCATACCACGCTCGGAAGTCAGATGGTGGTGTGCCGGATCTAGCTCTTCTACGACGAATGAGTAGGAGACCGACACCCATTGCGAAATAGAACATGGCCTCGGGGTATGTCTTGAGTGAAACAACAAACTGGAACGCATCACCCGCAGGAGGCGCAACAATCATCAAAAAGGTAAACGCCCACTTCAAAAGATACGGTCCAACAGGTGTACCGAAGGGTTTAGTCGATACCCAGAACTCCGTCCATGGAAGAACACCCTGTCGCGCAATCTCACGGATCTGACGAGATTGACTGACGAGAACAGCGAGGAGATTGCCGAAGGAACTGAGCAGAACGCAGAAGTTGAGAGCAGATTCGGCTGATGATCCGAAGGCTGTTCGGAAGAAAACTGCTGCTGCAAGTTCGCTGGATTCGAGGAATATGTCCTTTGGTACAGCGGCGAAGTAGGCTATGTTGCAGAGAAAGTAGAGGACGAAGACGATGAGAAGAGAGGCGCTTGCGTTGCGTTTCAGGGTGGGGATGGGATTTTTGATCTCGTTTGCCATGCTGAAAGCATTTTGCCAACCTGAAAATGCAAAGCTGATGTTCACCATTGCTTGGGAGAGATTATACCCACTCGAGGTAGTCCCTTCAAAGCCATGACGATAGTTGAGACTCGGGTCTGGAATGCTACCAAAGTTCCCTCCAAGAATGACAAGACCCGAGATGGAGATGAAGACCAGCAAAAGAAGCTTCAACGCTCCAAAGACGTTGATGGCGTAGAGAGAGTACCGGTTATGCGCGATGACAGTGATAACAGCCAAAGTATAAGCCGCAATAGCCACGCCCTTCAACTCCCAAGGATCTGGCGCGCGTCCGACGATGCGCCAGAGATAATTCGACAGAACGATAGCATTACTGCTACTAAACGACAGAAGCACACTCTGCACTGCAAAAGCGACCGGAAAAAAGTGCTTCGGTCTGGGAAACCCCTGCTCCAACCATACAACCTCTGAGCCACTGCGATTAGGAAAGTAACTGGTAAACTCCATATGCACAGCCAACCCAGCGACTGCAAGGATGAAGCCAATAACCCAGTACACCAGGGCCAGACCAACAGAGCCTGTAAGACGAAGAATTGTCGCTGGTGTAGAGAAAATTCCCGTGCCGACCATGTGGTTTAGGTTGAGGAAGATGATAGTCAGCCAGTTAACATGGTATCCCAGTGGCGAACGCGTTTCGACGGGTGCGCCAACGGCTTCTTGATAGCCTGAAGTTCCATTGCCTGCTGTTTGACGAACATAGGTTAAGTTGTTGTCGTGGATGATAGATGATGACTCTGAGGCTTCGCCTGAGGAGTCTTGCTGGATGGGTTGGCCCATGGTTGAGGAAGATGAGGTGGTGGGCGGATGGAACTTGGAGATAAGTCAGGACCTTTTATCGTAAACTCGTATCCTTGCCAAGAGTCAGATTCTTAATTGAGTGCTTGGAACATGCATAATTCGGTGCATTCAGGGTCGTTAAGCACACCATAGTTCGATTGATATTCTGTTTAGGTGATGAGTGGGTGCAGTACGTGATTGATGCCAAGGTCGCGCCATCGTCCTTTCCAATTGACGTTCCATCAAACTAACAATTTAGACTACTAGCACCTTCCTAATGGATTCATCCATTTATTTGCTTGGCCGTTGGCTGTTGTTTAATCGGACCGTTGTAATTCGTCGGGTGGATGGCGTGCTTACAGCCTGGTGTTGTCGTGATGCAGGGCCAAGTTGCACCGCAGTCACTTAAATTTCATCATCACTTGGCGATCATCCTTCTCTTTCGTTACTATGCTTTTCAATACTACTTTCGTCTGAGGGGTAATTATTGCGTTAGTAAATCCTGAATGGTGTAATTACGAGATTCTCCAAACCGTCCATATTATATAGAGTAGCAGGGGCACAGCTACAGCAGTATCACCTTGCGACCAAGAATAAAGCTATTAACTGGCCACGATAAGAACCTCATACATCAACCCTAAGCCATGGCCACTGTAACTGTCAATCCTCCTGCCTCAGGACTATCCTTTGGCACGACACCAGCTGCTCAACCTCCGCCTGGACAGCCAGACATCGCATACCATCCAGACTGGGACAAGTACCAAGCTCGTGTAGCTCGTCGAACTCAGACCGAGAACCTTACCAAAGAACTTCCGGAAGGGTTTCCTAAAGAGCTCAAGGGGGACTTGGTCTGGGATGGAGACAGTATTGCTGAGAAGTACAACTGGACATACACTTTCTCAAATGAGCAACTCGATGAGATTGACAAGGCTCTTGCACACTTCAAATGTAATTCCTTTCCATCTCATTATCAGATTTTGTACTGACATTATAGCTCTCAACATTGCAAAGGGCTACATCTCCCAAGAAACATTCCCTCTCCCAACCCTCCACCCCGAACTCCGCCGCCTCTCCCACGAACTACACTTCGGCCACGGCTTCTTCGTCCTCCGCGGCCTAAACCCCGATCGCTACACCCGCGAAGAAAACATCATCATCTACGCCGGCGTATCCTCCCACATCGGTTCTATCCGCGGTCGCCAAGATGCCTACTTTGAAGGCAAACGTGCCGATGTAGTCCTGGGCCACATCAAGAATATCTCCTCTACTGGTAAAGTCAAGGTCGGAAGTCCGGCCTACACGGCTGATAAGCAGGTCTTTCACACTGATTCAGGCAACATTGTGTCGCTCTTTGCTCTTGATACAGCGGCGGAGGGAGGAGCTAGTCGTTTGGCTAGTACTTGGCGTGTGTACAATCACATTGCTGCTACACGACCAGACCTCATTCACACTCTGAGCCAGAACTGGGAAGCAGAGCTGTACGTCTCCCTCATCATACTCAATTCCTTCCTACTAACGTATTCAGCTTCACAAAGACCGTCAACGGCACAGACAAAATCTCCAGCCGGCCACTAATCTACCACCAGTCGAACCCAGAACGAATCCTGCTCCAGTACGCGCGTCGCTACTATGTCGGCTTCGGCTCCCTCCCGCGCGGAAACCATCTCGCACCTATATCTGAAGCACAAGCCGAAGCATTAGATACCCTGCACTTTCTGGGTGAACGGTTCAGTGTGAGCACGGATTTTCAGAAGGGGGATATGCAGTATGTCAATAACTTGGCCATTTTCCATGCCAGGGATGGGTTTAGGGACAGTGAGGAGAAGCAGTGAGTTCATCTCTTTCCTTTTTGTAGAATGTGTAGGGGAGTGAGAGGCTAACAGGGAACAGACGACATTTGCTAAGGTTGTGGTTGAGGGATCCGGAGAATGCTTGGGAAACTCCCGATGGTCTTAAGGACAGATGGGAGAGGGTTTATGGTGGTGTTGATCCTGAGTTGCAGACGTTTCCGATTGAGCCACATAGTAGGAGTGAGAGCACGCCGGCGACCAAGTCGAGCTAAATAGGAATGGAGTTGAATATTTGGAAGGGGGGATTATTCCGTTACATTCTCTGGCCAGACACTGTCGGCTGATATTCCAGATTGTCAACGATACCCTCAGGTTATCCACAGTTCAAACGCTACGTCTCCTGCATGCCTAATATTAAACAACCGTTTTCTCCTAGCGGAAGTTTACCAGCACCTTTCATCCACTCATGGCTACATGACCTCCCGTCGTTTCAATCTGCATGTCTCATTGCTAACGACTGCCGAAGTAATCCTCCGAGGTAGCATTCACCCGTGCCGCTCCCGACTGCTTGGGTTTGACTATTGAGTGGACAGACCAAACATGACGACAATTTAAACAAACTTACCCACAAATTACACTAAGAAAATAAAGAGAGAAGTGTCCATCGCAATTGCAAGCCGAGCCAGCGAAAGAAGAAAGTTTTCCCCGCAGGTGGTGACAGTTGTTAGCGGGGTGGGGGATTAAGGTAGTGGGGTTCATCCACTGAAGCTCCAACACATGCGCTAATTCCGCTGTTCTTCGGCGATGCTTCAGATCGTTCTCTTGAAGCCCTTAACAGCCTTTAGACTGAACAACATCAGCCTTTCACTTCTACTTCAGCATTCTCGCAGCTGAATAAAGCCTTTTCTGTGTCAATCCGCTCCAATAGTATCATGGCTCGTTCGGCTCGTCCCCACCCCCATTCAAGCTTCATGTCTTCAACCCCACCCCCACAGCCATGAGTGCGGAGAGAAGACCACCCTCATGAACTCGAATGACATCCATTCACGATGCGAAAGAGGAGAAAAGACCCTTTACTCGGTCCATCGGTATACTTCGGACCGAGATGACACGCCAAGAAAAAGAATATCGGTAAAAGATGTAAAATCCCCGGTCCTGTACAAGCTAAATAACCTCTCACAACCCCTCTCACAATCCCCTCCATTCATCCAACCTCAACAGACACATTCAGCAGGGTCTCACGACACTCACAACCGCCCATCATGCCTACCCACGTCCACTCCATCGCGTCAAAAGACATCCACTCCCAAATCCAACACCTAATCCACGAACTAGTCAACATCAAAGACACAACCGGCGAATTCCTAATGACAATTCCCTCTGGCGAAATCATCGACACAAAAGGCTGGAACGACTGGGAATGGACCCACGGCGTCGGTCTCTACGGAATATGGAAGTACTACGAAATGACCGGCGATGAACAATGGCTCAAGATCATAGAGGATTGGTTCCAGAAGCGTTTTGCAGAGGGTCACAAGGGAAAGAACATCAACACCATGGCCGTGTTCTTGACTCTGGCGTACGTTTATGAAAAGACGGGCAATCCTACTTATTTGCCTTGGTTGGATGCTTGGGCTGAGTGGGCTATGCATGAACTTCCCAGGACGAAATATGGTGGTTTTCAACATATTACCTACCTGGAAGTAAATGAGCAGCAACTTTGGGATGATACGCTCATGATGACGGTTATGCCGCTTGCAAAGATTGGACTGGTGCTTAACAGACCAGAGTACGTCGCCGAAGCCAAAAAGCAGTTTTTGCTGCACATCCAGTATCTCTTCGACACCAAGACAGGATTGTTCTTCCACGGGTGGACGTTCAAGGAGGGCGGTCACAATTTTGCTGATGCGCGCTGGGCGAGAGGAAACAGCTGGGTCACCATCGTCATCCCCGAATTCCTCGAACTTATCGGTCTTACCTCCTCTGACCCCATCGGCTCACACCTCATTTCAACACTCGACGCACAAGTCGCCGCGCTTGCCAAAACACAATGCGAGAACGGCCTGTGGCGCACACTCCTCGACGTCCCCGAAGACGAAGGATCATACGTGGAAGCCAGCGCAACAGCCGGTTTCGCCTACGGAATTCTCAAGGCAGAGCGAAAGCGATATATTAGCAAGGAGTACTCTGATGTAGCAGTCAAAGCGATCAAGGCTGTCATTGAGAACATTAGTCCTGAGGGAGAATTGTTGAATACGAGTTTCGGAACGGGGATGGGTAGTGATTTGCAGCATTATAAGGATATTCCTAGGACGAGTATGCCTTATGGACAGGCTATGGCTATGATGGCTTTGGTTGAGTTTTTGAGGGCGTATAATTAGACAAACTTGTTCAATTCAATATAGTCAATTCAACTATCCAAGTCATTCTGTCTAAACACCAGCTTTGAATGTCCCAGTCAACTTCAAATCCCTCGAACTATCCCCCACAGCAATGATATACTCCCCATCCTCAACTCTCCAATTCTGCTCTTTGACATCCCAATAACTCAAATCCCGCCTCGTAAGCTCAAATTTGACTTTCTTGCTCTCACCCTTCTTGAGAGAAACTTTCTCAAAGCCACGTAGTACACGAACAGGATGGTCAACCTTGGACTCAGGGTATGAGAGGTACAGCTGTGGTACAGCTTTGCCCTTGACGGAACCGGCGTTGGTAACAATGACAGAGACCTTGACGACCGTCTTCCACAAGTCTGGATTGCCGCCTTCTTCACCTCCCGCTGCCGAAGGCGTTTGGGGCGTGTCGTAGCCTTCTGGGTAGGGATAGTCACCCTTCTTAATATCGTCCGCCGACTCAATGTAGGGATAGATCCACTTCTTCAACCGTCGAATATTCTTCGGCCAGAGACCTTCCTCGACATCAGGAATCTTATCATCCAGCTTCGGCGGCTTCCACTTTGAAGAGGTGCGCTCGCTTGGAAGTTGTGACAAGTCCTCCTTGACATCAATCTTCAAATCCTTATACTCAAAAGTAGTATAACTCAATCCATACCCAAACTCATACCGTACATCAACACCATTTTTGTCAAAATGACGATAATCAATATACAAACCCTCGTTAAAATCCTGCTGTGGAATAACACCGTTCGGCAGGTACAAAACCTGTCCGCCAGGACCGTAATCAGCAAGGGCCTTGCCAATCGTATACGGCAATTTTCCACTTGGACTTTCATCGCCGAAAAGAATACTGGCGATCGCATTGCCGCTTTCTTCGCCGGGAAGGTTCGCCATGAGGACGGCTTTGATGCGCGGGTGATTTATCCAACTCTCCATGACAACAGGTCCAACAGCATGAATAACCACGATCGTCGGGCCGCCGCAGTGATTGGCGACGTTGGTGATGAGTGCGTCGCCGCCTTTTTGCAGAAACAAATCGTTGCGGTCGCCGCGGACGCTGTTCCATGAAAGATAACCCTCTCCTGCGTCGGAGTTGGCGAAGACTAGACAGACATCCTGTTGGGTGATCTTCTTTGTGTTATCTATCTTGTTGGAGAGAAACTCGCTGATGTCGACGTCTTTCTTGAATTCTTTTCGTAGAGCTTCGATTGGAGCGACGAGGAAGGGAAAGTCGGCTGCACCGCTGCCCCAGCCTGAACCCAATGTGCCGTCATTGCAGCCTTGATCGGGACAGTAATTGGGGCCATGGCCAGGACCAGCGTCTTCGCCAAAGATACCGATCTTGATCTTTCCATCCTTCTTAGACTCGGAATTCGCCAGCTTTCCCTTCCGACTCAAGGGAAGAACACCCTCGTTCTTGAGAAGCACAGTTCCCTCGACGGCAATCTGCCTCGCCAACTCAGCGTGATCCTCCTGTACATCCACATACTGATTCACAACAATCTCCTCCTGAGGCGATGGACTCCCCGGTGCAAGAACACCCTTCTCCTCATACGTCCACGACGAAAAGTTCGGCCCCTTATTCTCATCCTTATCCTGTCCCAACTGATAAAACGACGCAACGATTCGCAGCGCCATGTCATTCAGTCGATCAACAGGCAAAGACCCATTCAGAACAGCTTGTGTCAGACGGGGTCCCCAAAGAGAGTCACCGTCTTGCCACTTGAGTCCATCGCCAGGCATACTCATATCCAGTCCTGCAAGGGCACTAGCAACACCAGATCGTTGCGCCAACCAATCCGACATGACAAATCCCTGAAATCCCATCTCATCTTTAAGAATCCCATTCAGCAACTTCGAGTTCTGACACGCGTAGGAGTTGTTGACCATGTTATACGAGCACATAACACTCGCAACACCAGCCTTGACAGCGTTCTGAAACGGCCATCCGTAAATCTCATGAAGCGTCCGGTCGTCAATGTTGGAAGAGATAGCATTCGGAAGACCCCATTCCCAGGCTTGTCGAAAATGCTCTTGCTCATTGCCGATGAAGTGCTTGATCGTTGCCATGACGCCAGCATCTTGTATCCCACGAATCGTCTCGGCGCCTGCGATGCCCTGCAGATAAGGATCAGGACCGAAACCTTCCCAATTGCGTCCGCCGGCGGGCGCTCTTCCAAGAGGGCCGATCGCTGGGCCGAGAATGACATTTACGCCCTTCCCTTTTGCTTCTTTGCCGTGAGCATGACCACGCTCATACATGAGTTTCCTGTTAAACGTAGCACCGACCGTAATCCCCGCAGGCCAAGCCGTCGCATTATCCGCAAAACGGATTCCGAGCGGTCCATCCTGCAGCGCCAAAGCTGGAAATCCGACATTCGTCGCAGCGCCAGTAGTGCCAACAGCCAAACCCATACTCCAGCCAGTTCCGGTAGTGATGTTGACTTTTTCCGCGAGCGTCATCTTGCCGACTAACTTGGCGGCCAATTCATAGCTCTTCTCCCAATTTTTGGAGGTGCCGCCTTTGGGACTTGGATACCATGGCGGTGATTGTCCGTCGACGGGTGGTGTTTTGATCTTATTCCATGCAAATGCTCCAATTGCTGAAATGAGAATCCAAATGACTATTGCTGTTCCGACAATGATCAAACAGCATTTCCTAGTGCGCCATCGTCGAAAGAGTCCAGGTCGAATGCGAGATGCACCTCCAGATTGATTGGTGGTAGTATTCTTGGGTAGATAATCAGTCGCGTCAATATCTGATTCAGCGTCACTGCCGTCTGTAGACGAGCGATCTGCTCCGTTGAGGAGGTTTTCCCTGCTGGGATCCATGATGTCAATGACCTTAGATGTGGTGATACATGAGGTGGTTGATGATGAGAGAAATATTGTGGGATCAGTTGAGTTGTGCAGCCGCTGATGTTAGATAATCGTACTGCAGGCCAAGAAAGAGGAAAGAGGCGTCAGGCGGGATATCGGATCAGCATTCCTGGCTGCATATCCTGGACGTTTTGGGCCATTGTTAGTGAGGCGGCAATTGCGTACCCTAGATCATTTGTCTTTAACGTAGATACAGAGTGTTGAACAGTCAATGGGGCAAGTCAAGGCAGTAATACAATCCCTACTGAATGTCTAAGAAGGGAAGAGAATAATGATAATACTATCATTCTGTGATTCATGATGGAGGGGTTGCTTGGAATATTCTGTTGAAGAATGACAAGTAATCATGTTATCAGTGGTTAACTTCGAACCAGCGCCTCTCACTATCAAAAAAGCGAAGACAACCACACCCGACCTTACGGAAGGAATTATTACCACTCATTTGAGTGTACAGCTACTTCGCTGGAAACTATGCAGATTATTTCAGTATTTTAAGGCATGAGAAAGTAATATTAAATTCGAGTAAAGACTGATGATAGGTACGTGGTATCTCAATTCAAGAGTTTATATGGTGAACCCCCACCCTACACTCTAAAACCTCCTGACGGGCTGGCAGTCAATGAGCCAAGTCAATGTAGGGAGTGCGATGTCTATTCATGCTTAAAAAATAAGAAGAATAAAATTGTATAATATTGTCGTTTTGTTATCTATGATGGAGAGATGTCAAGAGTAATGTGGCGAGAATGACAAAAAGATTGTTAGATCATTGGGTCAATTCGAACCCACGACATACAAATTGTCTCGAGTATAAGCGAAGGGTAGGGAGAAGTAAATCGAACACGATTTGAGTGTGTAGCTACTTCGCTGGAGATCAAGCTTGTTATTTCAGTAAATAAAAGTAGATGGAGAGCAATATTTGGTTTGGATAAGGTATAATGGAGTCATCACATTGGTTCAGAAGCAGTAGGTTTGGGTGAAGGCTGAGCCGAAGGACTTGTCCAACTTGTACCAACAAGCCAATCGAACCATACAACAGACCACTATCAGTCCCAAGAGTAATAAAGGGATATCGAGTATTCCACAGTACAATCATCAACCGAAACATCCAATTAACAAATTCTTGCATTGAATGTCATCCATATCTCAACCCAAGAGTCAACTTGATGAAGCCCCCACACTCTGAAGCATCCCAGCCGGCTACACCCCGGCTAAACCCACCCATCTCGAATTTGGCTCTCGACAATCAATCGCAACATCATCCCGCCAGCTTCATCATCGACAACCCCCGCCAACGACCTTCAAAATGTCGATGTTCCGCGCCAAGAAGCTCGATCTGGGCTGTTTCGTCAACGTCCGCACCCTGCGCGATCACACCAAGCGCAAGGTCTTTGAGGCCCATGAGACAGAGCGGTACGCAAAATTCTTTCCGAGCACGATACGCCGACGAATTGGACACGAGAACGGCGGATTGGATGGAAGACAAGAATGGAGGAAGAATAGTCGCTGATGTTGGATTAATAGACAAGCCCTCCGCTACATGATCCGAAACACAACCCTCCCTCCCCGAGTCCGCGCCGAAGCCCAACTCCAATTGACCCAGATGCACTGCTACACTCGCCCAACGCAGATCCGAAACCGATGTATTATGGGAGGTCAGGGACGTGGTGTTTTGAGCGATTTTAAGATGACACGAGTAAGGCCCCCAAACCCTCGAGAGAGAAAGAAGACGAGGAGGAGAAGAGAATGGGCTGGACTAACGATGCGCAGTACAACTTCCGAATGGAGGCTATGGCTGGAAACTTGCCTGGTGTCAAGAGAGCTAGTTGGTAAAAGAGCTTGGAGAGGAGATTTTGTACGAATATGTGGTTTTCTTAGAGAGCTAGGGATTCTCGAGATATCATAGACATGAATGAACTGTATAATACAATCGAAAACTCATGGAACGTTCATTTTCCGGTACAATGCCACGGGACTACTGGATTGCCCGACGGACTGATTATATGGACAGTTGACTCGGTCGTTGCATGTCTGGTTTACTGCATGAGCTTGAGTGCCATAGCGAAGGCTGAGCTTGAGGCACAATTACGGGTAGTGTTTTTTACCCAATGCTCAATCTCTAGACCTACAAGACTTGCGCCTAGCTGCATGTTAAAGCTCAAAGTATCAGAGTTCCAGTTTGGGAAGTGAATGCCGTTTATTCGTCCTCTGATTGCAGCTTACAAGATGGGTGACAGAAACCCTGAAATAATTTAGTCACCTTACCACTGATAAGCGATAGCGATAAACGCGATAAGACTTTTCTGGGCTGAATTTCAGCCAGGCTACCTCCCTCCCATTGCCACCCCACCGTCAACAACCTCTCTCCAACAACACTAAACAAAACACATCAAAATGGGTGGCGGCGATCTCAACTTGAAGAAATCCTTCCATCCCTCGCTGCAGCGCAACCAGCGCGCAGTCTGGGAAGAAGAACAAAAAGCTCTCGCCGAGCGCAAAAAGACCCAACAGCGCATCAACGAACTTCGCGAAGAGCGCGCCCAAGAAGAAGTCCAGCGCCAACTCGAAGCCGCAGGCGGCAGAAAGCGCGTCGATCGCGTGGAATGGATGTATCAGGGTCCCAACGATGGCCAGACCGGCACCGCTGAAGAAACCGAAGCTTATCTCCTTGGAAAGCGAAGGATTGATACTCTGATCAAGGGCACGGAACATAAGAAGCTGGAAAAGGATGCTGGCGCGGAGAGTTTTATGGCGTTGCAAAATGCGAATACTGCGAGGGATACAGCTGCCAAGATTCGAGATGATCCGCTCGTGGCGATCATGCGACAGCAACAAGCTATGATGAACGACCCTGCGAAGCGACGCCAGATTCTTTCTTCGGCTGGTATCGAACAAAAAGAAGAGAAGTCACGCAAGAAGGAGGATCGGCATAGGAGGAGACATCGTCACCGAAGCGCGGATGGGGAGGATAGACATCACAGACGAAGACGGTCTTATTCACGATCGCGAAGTCCCCGACGCCGCGATGATTCGAGAGAGGATAGACATAGGCGACGAAGGGATGATAGTAGGGAGAGACATTCACGACGACGACGCGATTCAGATGAGGGGGATAGACGTGAGAGACGTTCTGGTAGCAGCGGGCGTGAGAGACGCTCCGACAGCAGAGACAGACGCGAAGATCGAAATGGAGACAGACGAAGCGGAGATAAGCATGATGGCGACAGACCCAATGGCGATTCTCGCGGCAGACAAAATGGAGACTCTCGCGACAGACAAAATGGAGACTTCCGCGAAAGACGTAACGGCGACAACCGTAACGGAGACCGCTACGACAATAGACGAAACGGAGACTATCGCGACAAGGGAGACGTTCGCAATCACCGAGACCGTCGAGACTATAGAAGAAGCTACCCCTCCAACCGCCCACGCAACAACCCAGAAGACGAACAAGCCAAAGAAGAAGAGCGCCAGCGCAAACTAGCAGCCATGCAATCCGCCGCCACAGAACTCGACACCGACCGTCAAAAGCGTCTCGCAGAACTTGACGAGCGCGAACAAGCTGCCAGAGAAGCAGACGACAAAGCTAGAGAACGTGGAGGTGATCGTGGTTTTGTTAATAAGTTGCATCAACAGGCTGGTCATAAGGGATTGGCGGAGAGGATGGGTGGAGCGCGTAGGGGATTTCAGAAGGATGATGATTAGCTGGCACGATAAGCGGGTATGGTGTTTTGGAACAATTGCATTGTTGAGGCTGCTGTGGATGGACATAATGGTACTTGTTTATTTCGTCTTATGCTTTGACGAGGCCATGTTGGCTTGTGCGACTTGCAAAATTGGGATTGTCAGTGCATTGCGTGGAATAGATGGACCTACGAGTATTGTACACGAATACCAAAGTAATACGATAACACTCACCCAATAGTCACTCTGAATAACGAACAGCCTGGCATCTTGGTATTCAATACTCACTCTTTATCGCGTGATATCTTTCCCCTCAACCTAAACAAACGCTATGACTACTTTAATCAGCCACCGGCAGCCAAATTCTACGTAGAATCGATATCATCAAACTTGGATCTATTGAATCTTAACTTTCGGCCCACTCTTTGCAGTAGGCACTTTAAAGATTAAGGCAATTTGGCACCCTTCCAGTTGGAACCAATTAGCTGTCCCCGACGCCTGTAGAAAAGGGGACATTTGACAAAAAAGATGTGGGATTAATTGGCTGTGGTTATTTATGGCCGGTTCCCCCGAAAGGCAAGCGCTGTAGAAAACTCCACTGTGGTTCCCTTTGCACAATCCCCCCAGTCTTGTTCTCCCTCTGACTTCATCTTTTTTCACTTCATTTCATTTCCCTTATCCCTGCCAACTTGTGTTCCTTTTTTTTCTTTTCCTTTTTAACTCACGCCTCACTTCTCTCGCCTTGACGGATTAAATAATTGCGAAAAAGGAACATCTGCAACAAAAAACCTTTACGAAAAAAGCTTCCAGAATTTAACAAGCTTAAACTTGGCAAGAACGAACCAGACCCGACGTCGACTCCGCCACGAACCCCCTCTCTCGATCTGCGCGCGCGCCACCCCGAACCCGATAGCTTTACTCACGGCAACCGAGATTCGTCTGGCGCCAACTTTCCTTTTTCCCTTTCCCGCGCCAAAAAAAACTACTTTCTTCTCTCTCTTTAATTAAAACACATCACAAACGACACAATGCCTGCTCTTTGCGGAGGATCCAAAACTGTTCAGCGAAAGCTGGTTCTGCTGTGCGTTTCAATTGAGTTAGGACGGGGAATATTCGCGCTGATTGATGTTTTAGGGGTGATGGTGCTTGCGGAAAGACTTCGTTGCTGAATGTCTTTACGAGAGGGTATGTCTTTGCATTGAGGGAGTTACAGGAGATGGATTGAAGCTCATACGATTACAGCTACTTTCCAACCGTCTACGAACCTACCGTTTTCGAGAATTACGTTCATGGTACGATACTCGCCTCGGAGATGCGACTACGAATTCTAATCTTTTCGCGCAGATATTTTCGTCGATAATGTTCACATTGAACTCTCCCTCTGGGACACAGCCGGTCAAGAGGAATTCGACAGATTACGATCCCTCTCCTACGGTAAACCTCCCTCGCGCCATCCCTCTTGACATTCTCCCTAACAGACATTTTAGACGACACAGATCTCATCATGCTCTGCTACTCGGTCGACAGCAAAGACTCGCTCGAAAACGTCGAATCCAAGTGGGTAGGCGAAATCGCCGACAACTGCCCCGGCACCAAACTCGTCCTGGTAGCACTAAAGTGCGATCTCCGCGAACAAGGCGAAGAAGACGAAAACGCCGCTCCCGATGCTGCTGCTGCTGCCCCTCGCGAGAAGAAGCCCATGATTACTTATGACCAGGGTCTCGAGGTGGCGCGTCGCATAGGTGCGCTGCGATACCTCGAGTGCTCCGCCATGAAGAACAGGGGCGTCAACGAGGCTTTCACCGAAGCTGCGCGCGTGGCTCTCAGCGTCAAGAAGGATCGCGAGGAGAGCAAGTGCGTCATCATGTAATGTGATCCGACAGTACTTTTTCTTTTTTTACGATACGATACGAGCGTTATAATCGAACAATACGAGGTTTCTCCCGACTACGAGCCTCGTCTTTTATTACCGCCCTGCTCCTGGGGGCTTTTTTCAACTGTATATATCGTGCGGCATATATGCACATAGGGACTCTCGGTGTTTTTACGTGTTATTTGGACTTCTGCATGTCGGTGCAAGAAGAAGAGGGGGAGTAGACTGCTGGGAAATCATCATCGACAGAACAGTTCTTTTCTTTGTCGATTGTTCCTTTTTGTTCCATCGTCTTGGGTGGTGTTTAAATTTATATAGCGCATTCTTAATGACAAGACTCAATCTCTCTTGTGAGACTGAACTAACTAAACTGTGCTGAGATAATGGTGATGCTGCTTGTGCCGAGACTTGTCTTGAGGGGTCAGCACAGCCACCGTCAATTACGAGAAAAATGCATCACCGGGAATTAGACTATGGCCGATTGATGGGCAGATCAAGTATCCACTGCGATCTTAGGTCCAACTCTCTTTTGCAATACCCTTAAGAAAAAAGGGTTTGTGGAGTTCAACCGTTCAAACCGCTCAACGTCGTCAATCGCATTCCTATCAATCTTGGCACCTACCCCCGTACGATGATGTCTTCCCATCTCAGTGATGATATTCGCAAAATGATCTCACCACACCAATAAATAGGATCAGTCCCTACATCATTGAAACAAACCGCCACTTTTGCGTCACAATTTACTGCATTCTCACCCATACCCGTGTCATCTTTGGGATCTGATTGGTTGGGCTAAGAGTTGGACCCTTGTTATTTGCCAGGGATCAATTGACGTCACGCTGTATTATACTGAAAGGAATCAAAAGCAGGTTTACATTGGTGATGATCATGGACGAGAATAGTTGTCAAGATAAATAGGGGTCTGGGGATGTGAATAATTAAATAAAGGCCAAGAGTCGTCTGAAAAAGCTTCTTTTCTTTCTCCATCAAACAAGCACCACTAAGACCCAGTCAAAGACTCACTATTCACCACTACTTATACCACTACCACTCACACCATCTATTATACTATCATCATAATTCACCATGCCTCTCTTCGGTCGTCGTGAACCTTCCCCTGAGCCCATCCGCGAGGAACCTCGCAAACACGGCCTCTTCTCCTCAAAGTCCAAGCACGAGCCCGCACCCACCCACGCCTCTGGGTCCTCCCGCCACAACCGTCACTCGCGCGGCTCATCATCCTCCTACGACCACCGCTACTCTTCCTCATCATCTCGTTCTCCCGACCGTCGTAGAAGCAGCGGCGGTGGTTTCTTGTCCAAGTTCGGCGGCAACCGCAACCAAGACGATCCCGCCGTTCTTGATGCTAGAGAGCGCGTTCGCAGCGCCGAGATGGCAGAGCGCGAAGCTGATCGTGCGCTTGAGGAGGCGAGAATTAGTGCTAGGGAGGCTAGGGAGCAGGTCAAGAGGCTTGAGATTGAGTCCAAGGAGGATTCTAGACGGGCTAAGATGAAGGAGAGTCAGGCTAAGGAGATGTCCAAGATGGGACGCAAGATTGGACGTAAGTATTTCTGATTGAACTTGAAGGGTATGATGCTAACTTTATACAGGTCATGGATACTAAGCTTGTGACATAAGGTTGTTATGATTGTTGTATGGTTTCATTGTTATAATATGATTGTATGATATGAAAAGCACGAGTATACGACGGCGCTGTTTGGAGTTGTAAGAAGCGTTGCTAGTTTGAGCAGTTTATCTTTGTCAATACCAGCTTGCATTTAAGCATCATCAAGGCCTTGCAGACTTTAATTTCCGTCGCTACTCAAGTGATCCCTTGTCGTGGGCAACTATTGACCCAAGAGTAAAAGAATGAGTGTTGACTTCGCCGACTTCACACCAACACATCACTCCGAATGCACAACGAACCAACTCCAGGGACTACCTTTTCATCAATTACAGTATCTCATAGCAATATCTTGGCGCTCAATACCAGTACTAATCAGTCCAGCTCAGTGCCACAGTCCACTACAATGACCAAGATGCTCAGCCATGTCAAGTCCACTCATATCCGTTGGCACCAGCCGAAAATACGTTGACCCTTGCTCACACACATAAAATTCGTAAGTCCTTCCAAAGTCTCGACAACGGTAACATGATTGTCCCCAAACACTCAATCATTCCATATCCTCAGCTCGATAAACACCCTCCACAGCTTCGTGGTCTTCCCCTCCGATCGTAGCACCACACTCGGGGCATTGTGCAAGTTCCATAGGCATACCGCATTCTCCAATCGCAAACTAGAAGCGCAGGTTAGTAAACACAAATCTATGAGTCAATGATATCATTTATACTCACAGGATGACCGTTGGTACATCGGTACCAATGTCCCGAGTTGGTTGCCATTCCATCTCTACCGCTGACCATGGCCGACTTGATCGATGCCAGCTCTTCCGGTGTCACCTCGCTGTAGTGAGGTTCGAAAAGTTGCAACATGGCCGCAACACGCTCCTGCAGTTCCTCGCTATTTCGAATTCCATAACATTGATCCAACGCATCGTTCAGTAACTCGCGGGCAGTGTTGGTTCGCTCTTCGACATTCTCGGCGTGCTCTTCGTCAGAGTTGGAGATATGACCGTCCTCGTTTCTCTCAACGCGCCAAGCAAACAGCTGGGAAACTCTAGCAAAAGCCAAAGTTGCTGCGATGGCGGTTCTTGGGAGATTGAAATCCTTGGCTTGTTCGATGAGTTCGATGCAGGTAGCAAAGAACTTTTGCATCGATGGAAGATGCTGCTCTTCGAGCCATAGTTTCATCAAATCGCTGTCGGTCCCGGTATCGTCTCTCCACTGTTTGAGAATCGAAATGGCATCCTGAAGCTGCACTTCTTGCGACTTGATGGCAACCAATTGAGCCCCCAGAATGATCTGGCTATCTGGTGCCGGCGGGGAGAGTTGCAAGGCCTCCATCTGTCGTGTGATAGACAAAGGATCGTCTGTAGTTCTGCGGCGAGAGGTGGCTATCGCATCAATGAGTACTTTCGTGGGCTGATGGTCTTCTCCCATTCTTTTTGCAAGACCTTTGCCGAGGTTTCTGAGTGCTTCCAGTTCCAGGTAACGACCCTTCTTTGGCAGTACACCAACTCCGTCGATCAATTCATGGTCAGCCCGAGTTGTGTTGAGTTCGTCCTCTGCCGTATGCAGTCGCTGCTCCAATCGTTCAAGGGTTTCGCGTCCTGTAATGAGGAAGCGTTTGCAGATCTCGTCCATCACAGCACGGTTGATGAGTCTGTTGTATCGCTTGGTCGCGAACTGGCGAATTGGTCGCTTGCAGTCTGGGCAGAAAGGGACGTTCCGCGAAAGGGAGCCAGATACATCCTTCAAACCATCAAAATTGCCTCCTCTGTCGACAGTGTAGACCTCTCCCAAGCCAATCATACCATCGAGCGTTTCGCCGGTGAAGAAGTGGCCGCAACCGAGAACTACAATCGGGCTTTCCTCAAGATCGATCTCGGCATAGGACTTGAACTCCAATAAATCGACTCGTGCTTCGCCTTTGTCGCTACACTTCTGGCAGTGATCGGTCGGGCAATCTTCTCCGCAGAAGCTTGGACATTGATGACCACAGGGGAGAAGTTTCGTACATCGTCGTTCGCAAGGTAGACGGTCACAGGGCGCTGAGCATGGCAGGGAACACAATCCTTGGTGAGGACAAGACCAAGTGCATGGTTCGATACAGGGAGCGCATGCTTTGTTGCATGGTGAAGCGCATGAGGAGTGCGGGCATCGGACCTGTCATGTCATATGTTAGTGTCCTCATCTCCAACTTGCCGTTCAATAACAACATACCTCACATGGTTCCGGGCAACTACCACAAGGTGCCTCGCTGTGACACGGACGCCCACATCTGTGGTTGCATGGTCCGAAAGGTCGGTCACAAGTCGTCGTACACGCGCGATGCTGGACGCTTCCGTCCGGTTTGTTGCATTCACTACATGAGCCAGGGCATTGGTGGCCGCATGGGAGAATGTGTGTGCAAGGTGCTGGGCAACTAAAACTCTCAGCATCCACATCACGGTAGCACGGTACAGTGACTGTATGAAGACAACCGATAACGACTTTCTCCGTTAGATCCGTACACCGGACAGAGCCGAGATCCTGCTTCATGTAACAGTTCAACGTTTTCGCGTGACCACATGGAAGTTTGACGCCCTTGACCCTGACCATACAAGGGCCGCACTGCTCGCCGCAAAGCCTTGGGCATGCATGATCGCAAGTCTTTCGGATGCGAGGGCATGGTTGCTGACAAAAGAAAGCATCGTGCATTACATCCGAGTGGCATCGCGCCTGGCATCGATGACCGCATGGTTCGAGTCTTCGAGAACAGGGAAGGATACAGCCACCTTCAGGGCTCTTGATTGCAAAGTCTTCGGGTTCCGAACAGAAGATGGGAGTGTCTTTGTGTCTGGGACAACACAGCTCAATCTCTCTACCAACAGCTGCGGCTTTCATAAGCTGATTGTAGACGTCTGTCCACATTGCCACATTGAGATAGGTCTCCGAGTTGCCGATCAGGTACATGCCATGCTTTGCTCGAGAAAGAAGCACGTTGATACGGTTCTCTGTTCGAAGGAAGCCAACATTGCGCTTCGCATTGCTGCGGACCAAGGACACAATAATGACCTTGGCTTCCTCACCCTGGAAGTTGTCCACTGTTGCAATGCGAATGCTTTGCAGAAGTTGCTTCTTCTCCACCATCTTCTGTGGACCTTCAGAGGGCTTGTTGGTCTCGTTCGTGGTCGACTCATCATCAAAGCCTTCATGTGCTAGCCGATCCATATCTCTGTCGCTCAAGCAAACCTCGAAATCCCTTCTCAACGTAGCGCGCAGTTGCTGGAGCTGTCCGGTGTATGGTGTAAGCAGGGCAATGTCCTCTGGCTTGTATGTCCCTTGTCGCACCAAGTGTCGAACCAGCGCTGTAGCCATATCGGTCTCCCACTTGTTGCTGTGTGACTTGACCCGAGTACCGTCCCCTCCATCGTCCTCGGGGTGGTTGTGGTCAAGCCAGAACAAGTTCTTGCCCATACCTACAACGTCTGGAAGATCCCCGACTGAATCATGGTCTTCTAAATCGGGATACACTCGTCGGATAAGTCTAGAGATCTCAGGTCTCATTCGTCGTTGAACATTGAGTTGGGCGAATGGGGCTGGTGCAAGGCCTGGTTCACCAACGGCTCGTCGTTCAAACTGGCTTCGGTCAAGCTGCCAGCGCTGTCCTGTCGATGACTCGAGGCTAAGGTCGAAGTTGTTGATTTGAGGTCGTAGCTGCTTGTGATCCCCGATCTGAATGAAATGCTCTACACCACTCTTGAGCGCCGAGATGAGATCTGACTCTTTCAGCTCACCGGCTTCCTCACACACGACAACCTTGAACCGCAAACTTCTGAGCATCTCGATACGTCCAGCTAGGGCAGTAGTGGTTATTCCAATAACATCAGCTCTGGTAAGAGTTCTCTGGGCAAGTGCCTCATGTGTTTTGCGAATAGTTTCCCGTTTGGTCTCGAAATCCTCAAGCGATTCGTGCAGCATTTCCAACTGTCTCTCTTTCAGCTCGTCGAACAGATACATGACAAAACGCCAACGTTCCATCGATGTGAGCCTATAAGCACTAAGCTCGGCGCTGCTGATGATTTCCATTATTGGTCTTTCCCAGTCGCCTGTGAGTGGAGGCTCAGGGCCCAGCCATGCTCGGAATGGATCTTTGCTAACCGTCTGGAAGCCTTCGTCATCTACCCGCCTGAACTGTTGATGAATCTCGGGATACTCTTGCATCAAGTGACGTTCAATTGCATCCCAACCTGACCCCTTGCGTGATTCATGTATGGGCGAAAGGGCATTCTCGGCGGCTTTCAGAGCAGAGTCTTGCTCCTTGTAGGTTTTACCAAGGATCTGAGACTCGACTCGCGTCTTGGGTGTTTCTTTGCTGACAACTCGAAGATTCTTGCCATCGAGTTGCTCGGAAACACTGCGGCCGCCAATTCGAATGATTTTTTCTATTCCTACACCGAGGAGATGTTCGAGGAATTGATCCAGGGCGTGGTTGGTGTAACATCTATATCAATATCGCATTAGCTCATGGAGTCACCAGGCATCAGAACCAAACTTACATAATGACAATGGGCCCCAACTTGGCCCTTTCTTTGACAGCAAGTAAGCTCCTGACGAGCTGCACACCAAGGTATGACTTTCCGGTACCAGGTGGACCTTGAATGAGGGCATACTCTCGTGTCAGAGCCTCAACCAGGCCAAGACACTGGCCATGGTCAAGGCCCGTCGCGTTTTCGATCTCGTCCAAATCGATGTCTTCCAACTTGGCGCTAGGGTCCAGCAGAAGGTTGCGGTCGCCTGTCTTCGCGATGCAGCCCAATGGGAACACAAAACCTGGTTTGCGCGCATACAGAGGTGGTTGCATACGGTCGTTTTCTTCGGGGGAAGGCAAGATCCAATTTTGGAATGCAATGTGGTTTTCCTCCTTGATAGCTTGCAGGTTCTTGAGGATGGGCATGAAGGTCTCAGGAATGATACCGTTGAAGTCCACCAGTACGCCTTGCGTACCTTCTCGCCAGAGTTGAAGTAACAAGGCAAGATCGCTCTGTTCGTGGGTTGCAAGCTTCGCAGTAATACTCGACATGTTCAATTGCGATACAAGTGTGCCTTTTTTTGGATTGCCTACAGGATCTTCCTGCGTGCTCTTTTTGGTGACATTGAGAAAAAGAAGACGTTGGCCTTCTTTTCGAGAGGATACAAAACAAATGAGAGTACCCTCACCAAGACGAGGTGATCTCTGCCACCAGTCACGCTGATCGTCGAAAGACTTCTTCAACAAGAAGTTTGGAGGAAGAAGCGACACTTGGAACTCCAAGCCTTTCTTTTCATGTACCCAGACGTTGAGAATGGTGGAGGACTGGTAAACATGCGCTTGGCTGTTCTTTTCCGATACTCGAATGGCCCCGACATCTTCCATTGCCAGTACATCTCGGAGGGCATCATTGACCAGACCAAGAGTGTCATGTCTGACAAGCCGAAAGGTAGAGTCGACGTAGCGCTGCATAGGATCCTCAAGTACATGAGGATGAAGGAAGTTTGTAGAGGGTAGATACTCCGCGTGCTCGCTTATGACCTCTCCTTGTGTTGGGAGAATTGAGATGTCTAAAATATCTGCAAAGTCGTTGTCATGCCTCCCGCCAGGAATCTCAGCCTCTCGAGGAAAGGTCGAAGTGGTACATCGTGTCTTCTTGTTTTTGTTCTTGTTTCCTGAGGAGAGTGCGGCTACAACGACACGATCGAGAGAACCGGCGACAACTCTTTTGATGATGTCTAAGCGAGCCTTGAGGCTGTCAATCTGGTTTCTGGAAGCGCTATCGGCAATCCATTCAACAAGAGTGTCCAGAGACTTGAGTAGCTGAGGCACATGGTCGGAGAGTTGAGCCCGCTGTATCTTGGTCAAAAGTTCTAGCAGCGTTTTGAGGACAACGTCCACCACTTCCTGGATCTGATTGCTGTTAGGCTCTTCAGACTTTTCGATGACCTGTCCGAGTTTGAGGCACATGTTGGACAAAAGATCTATGCCTTGCTCGCCGTTGGTTCCACCCAGCAGCAGAAACATGATGCCAACGAATGAGTCAATCGAGAGTGGTTTGATTGATGGGTGAGTGATGACCTGGAGAAACTTCTTGACGCAGAGAAGCTCTGTCATATCCGAGAATTTCGAGATCTTGGATGTGAGCGTAATCCATTCGGGTCCATGAAACTCTTCGTTGACAAGGTCCCGCGCCAGTTCATGGTGCTGCTCCTGATTATCGCTGTCTAAAATCCGGAGCGCGCCTTTCCATAGCTTGTTCGCATGATTCAAGCTACCTGAGCCATAGAAACTCTGAGTGTCTTTACGCAGGAGAGATCTCCATGCCTTATAGGCCTCGCGTGTTTCTTCATCTTCCTTCGGGAAAGATGGGCGGACATCAGGCTCGGGGACAGTGTTGTTGATGTCGTGGGAGAATCTGCAAGCAGCGCCATACGTGCATGTGCCTTTCAGGAACTGGATGCACGGTGTTTTGATTTCGTTGTTGGTAATCTCGTCGGGTTCGTTCCGTGGACCAGGAGACTGTCCGCCTTCTCTTCCTCTCCATATGATTCTTGGAGGAGACCGAGAGGGACGTAAAGTGGCGTGAGAGGACGGAGCTCGTTCAACTCCTTCTCCACCTCCTCTTCCTCTCCACACGATGCTTGGACGAGGCAGAAAGGGACGTGAAGCGTTTCGCCAAGATGGAGGTTGTCCACCTGTATCTCCACCTCCTCTTCCTCTCCACATGATGCTCGGAGGAAGTAAAGAGGGAGCTGAGTTGGTGTGACAATGCGAAATATATTAGTCCAATAGTTCGAGATGCTTCGGCGGGAGTGTTCGTGATTCAGTGCAGTTGACCGTCAGTCGTGAGCGGGAGGTTGCGATGTTGAGGTTGCAGATAAGGAGGGTAAACAGTGAAGGATGCAAGATGGAGAGGCAGAAATTAACCTAGGCCTTCCAGCTATCTCCTCCATTCACTGCTGCCTAGCAGAGTTCATTGGTTTTGGAAGCGCGGCGAGAATGTTTACTGCCACCAGCTGTCGGTCACTTGCAGTGCCAGAACGGCTGCCCGCTCGAGGTGCCGGCGCGACACCTACATTCACCCACTCAAACAACAGAGCTCACAGTGGCAGCCTAAAAGCTGAATTAGCACATGCTAGGTGAGGGAATATCAGCGCTTACCATAGTAATAATGTTGAAGTGTTCTCGCTGTCACCTCTGACCCCATCCTGAAGGTGGCGTGGCTTGGAAGCATTGCATGCACACCTGACCTTGGATGAAAGATGGCAGAGTAAAAGCACGAGCATCATCTGAATTGAGCAATTGAGGTTTCTCTCGGGGTGGTTCAGCTGGGAAAGTCTTCGGGGAAGAAGTGCCTGTCTCGAGTTACTGGCTTGTCCAATATGGAAAGAGCAGCCCTCAGGGGCAGGTCCCCAACTTGGGTCTTTCGCCAGCCCACGTCCTCCAACAAGATATCAGAAGAACATTAAAATCAAGTCACTCAAGACCTTTAGAGATGTTCTTGTCATGTAATTGACTGATATCGCCTTTGGATGTGTTGTCCCATAGCTGAAAGACAGAGGCTGGGTACATGTTACATGCTCCATGCCAGCCTATGCTCCCTGCGCACACACAACAAGATACGTCGGATGACAAGTATCAGACATCTTCACCTTTACATGATTGAAATGTTCAGCATTGTAGCTCACGCGCGCAACATATTAAGCCCTCTACTTGACCCTCACTCTGGCCATGCCTCTACCGACATCAGGCCTCCAAACTTCTGGCGATCCATTGAGATCTGTGCTTCCGCCTACTAGATACGTATTACCATATCATTGGGCTAAACGGTTTACAGAATAATTGATCGAGGATCTGCGTTTTCTTAATTTGGGCTATTAGTTCTGTCCGTTGGGCGTATACTCCTGTTCATGGTGCGTTTCGTCCCGACCGCAGATCCGACAATTCGTCGATCTTCGTTACAGACCGACACATGCGATGAACCCAGCGAGATAACGAAGATCATCTCCAGCAATTAAAGAATGTGTCGCTACATTCAAAATAGTAATTTGATCTCTATCTCATATGTAGTCAAGTGAATCTTCAGGGTCTTCATTAAAATGTCTTTCAATCATTCACTCCAACCCACCCTAAAGCCATTAGTGCGGCACAGGTCTCAATCCCGTCTCACGTCAGAAGCTTAAGAGGAATAATCTCCCAATGCCAATTACTCATTTCGGAAATTATACCAAGATCTAAAAATACCATACATACATACCATTTTCAAGAGCCTCACTTCACTTTACCCATCTAGATACCTACCTTGGCGGTGGACTTTCAGCGGACTTTTGGTTCAAGTGACATAATGCGATACCACATCTCTTTCAGAAAATCCGACATGACGCAATTCATTCGCGCTTCGGACGTTCCGCAAAGCCGAGTTACACAATGGACTGAATGAATGATGCGATGGGGGAATTAATAATGCATGTTTTCCTACCAACTATTTAGAGAGGGGAATATGGGACCAAAACCATGGCTACTACTCTTTTTCTCCGCTCCAGTTTTCGGGGTCTTGGTCTTCAACTTCATCGTCACATCAACAATTCTACCGCCGCCAAGATGGGCTCTCAACCACAAGCAGACATCACTCTCTACACAAACCACAAGTGCCCTTGTAAGTTATTGACTATCAATCTATATATACAATCTACGGTGACTTGGCACTAATTACTCCCCAGTCGCGCACAGGGCACACATTACCCTCACCGAACTAGGCCTCCCATTCAAGCAAGAAATCATCGATCTCGACGTTCCTCGCAGTCCAGAGTATCTAGCCATCAACCCTCGCGGTTTGGTGCCTACAATCATCCACAACGGCGAAATCATCACTGAATCCGCCATCGTCTCGCAGTTTCTCGTAGACGCATACCCCAATTCTCTGCTCCCTGCGTCCTCGGACCGCGATGGGGCGTTGATCAGAGCCAGGATCAGCTTCTTTGCTGATACTTACTCCAGCAAGGTCCAGGCCCATCTCAGCAAGGCTATTTACCGCCCGATTACAGACGAAGAGAGGGAAGCGGCTGTTGATGATGCTATTGCTGGTATCGTCAAGGAGGTTGAGCCGCTTCTGAAGACTGCTGCGCCGTTTTTTGGTGGGAGCGATAAGCTCACCTTTGCCGAGGTGTGTACTCTAAACCTCTTCTAAACCTCTTCAAATGTTCCTCTAAAGCACAGGCATCAATTAACAAATGACATGAACAGGTCCTCACTGCCCCGTTCGTCATTCGGGCACTGTCCCTCTCCAAGCACGGCCTCATCCCGACCAATCTCTCCTCCCGCCTCGAGAAAGAGACCCCCAACTTTTACAGGTGGGCGCAGGCCATTAGCAAGAATGAGAGCGTGCTGAAGATCTACGACGAGGACGCGATTGTTCAAGGAACTAAGAACAAGAGGGCCCAGCTCCTCCGAGCGCAAGGCTAAGCGTGGCTGTGCTCTTGGTACAATCCTGTCCGTTATAGCCAAGGATATGAATTTATGAATCCTTATCTTTTTGTTTAGACTAGGGAAACCTAATCGCAGTGTAATGCATATTCCCCAGGGTCAAGGATTTAATGTATCCGAAACTGGGGAGAAACAGCTGAGAGCTTATGCTAAGAGTTTCTTATCAGGCCATACTTATTCCGGACTTCGAGTCTGTTGCTTCAAGTGCATGCCATGCTACATTAATAATGCAAGCTGCTTTGACAAGTACGGATACTGGATCTTGCATTTCGCTGGCGCCAAGTAGCTCCTTTTCCCCTGTCGATCTACTCGCCACTAGTCCCGACGACTTATCTCCAGGGTTCCATTGATAGACAGAATTAGCAACAACAATCTTACTGCCCAAAGAATTGATTCTGGAAAAGAAAAAGACCCTGCTTTCCAAATTTGCTATTCATGATGCCAATTCTTGTCTCTCCCCTGCCCAGCAAATGCCAAGTGGAGAGAAACACAGAGATGTTATCCTCCGGAGAGGCTAGACCGTAAAAAACAACCTGGACCCCCCAGTTCTAATTTCCATCATCCATCAAGCTTTTAGCGAAATATGTCTCCTTCCGCTAAACAAGACTCTGTTCCCGCCCAGCTCCTTGGCGCGTCTCAAGAGAAGTGACCATCCCCTGCCCATTGTTCCTTGGCAGTAAAGAAAGAAAAAAGCGTGATCCATTCGCTGACTTCTTAGTGGCCTGAATCCGTCCATTTTGGGGGATCTTGGCGATGACCTCTCCCCTGAGTATCTGTTAGTGGGTGGGTATCTGGGGCGCTCGGCACTCTCCTTTTCCTTCTAACTAATATCGTTTCATTTATTCCTTCTCTTCCCTCTCTTTCTCTTTTTACTCTTGTTCATCCGAGTAAGTCCAAAGAAAAGGTTTCCCTTTTTCTCTGTCTTTTTTCTTGAGTCATTTCATTTTTTTGTTCTCGATCCTTGGGTGTTTCATTCGTTTCATCGCCCAGTCACTCCTTGATCGCGACCAAAAGACGTCAATTCTCAGTTCATCGACTCAACGCCAATTGTTTTTTGTTCTTTGCATTGTATAGAGTAGAGAAAGAATTCACACACACCGACAATATGCTTTCACGTTATATCCTTCCGGTGGCTGCCATCTTTGGCCTCGCCGCTGCTCAAACAACCTCCGACTGCAACCCTCTCAACGAGACCGACTGCAAGCCCAACCCAGCCTGGGGAACAACCCACACCTGGGCCTTCAACGACACTCCCTCAAGCGACTTCTGGGACGGTCACGTCGGCCGCGTGACCTACGATGAAGAACTCGGCGCCACCTTCACCGTCGCCAAGCAGGGCGACTCACCTACTCTGCGCACACAATTCTACTTCTTCTTCGGCCGCACAGAGCTGCACATGAAGGCTGCTGGCGGAACGGGCATCGTCAGCTCCATGATGTGGCTGAGCGACGATCTTGATGAGGTTGACTGGGAGATTCTCGGGTTTAACGACACCCATGCTACGACAAACTACTACGGAAAGGGTGTTGAGGATTTCACCAAGGGAGGATGGCATTTTGTTGAGGGTGGTATGCAGGAGGACTATGTCAACTACACGACGACGTGGACCAAGGACGAGCTCAAGTGGTACATTAACGGAGAGGAAGTGCGAACGGTTATTGCAAAGGATGATCCGGACAGTTACCCTCAGACACCCATGAGACTCTCCATCGGAATCTGGGCCGCTGGTGATCCTAGAATGCCCGAGGGAACACGACAGTGGGCTGGTGGTGGTAAGTTTTGATGACATTAATAAGTTTGGGCTGTGCTAATAAAGTGTAGATACCGATTACAGCAAGGGTCCTTTCACCATGCACGTCAAGGACGTCACAGTCGAGGACTACAGCACAGGAAAGGAGTACATCTACGGCGACAAGACCGGCAGCTGGGAGTCCATCGAGATCGTCAAGTAAGCTCTTCCCCGTCCCTCACTGACTTCCACTCTTGACTAACAAAAAACCAGGGGTAACTCAACTGCTTTCGAGAACCTCCACAAGGTCCCCGAAAAGACCACATCCGAGAAGTGGGAGGCCCTCCCCACCGGCACAAAAACCGGCATCTACGCCGGCGGCGTCGGTGTCGCAGCCCTGGGCCTCGGAGCTCTGGGCTTCTTCTTCTGGCGCCAGCGCGCGGCCGGCGCCATCGAGGCCAAGAAGGCCGCGGCCGAGAACTCGGATCAGGATCTCATGTCCTACAAAGCCGGCGAGGACTCAACCAACCAAGGCTTTGAGTACAGCGCTGCCAAGTACTCCAAGGTGCCAGCCCAGGCGTCTTAGAACCTGCCATCCCACATCTCTTCTTATCTCGTGTGCTTTTTCTATTATTTATATCTCAGAAATTCTCTTAGACCATTTTTTCATCTTTAATTGGCATTTTCTTGTGGAGTGTGCATGACAAATATCCATATATCCTATACACCATATCGAAGTTATACACATACTGTTTTAGATACCTTCTTTCCTTAGCAGGCCTGGCGTTGTTTTTTGATCAATTGAGATGCATTGTAACCTGAACCTCATCTGCAATACCTCGTGTAAGTTGTAGCTGCTTACAAACATGCCTTGCGACATCTCATGACCAACTTTCTGCATCGCATTCCAGAACTTTCCAGACCTCAAAGAACCGCGCAAGTAACAATGGATCATGTTGAACTTCTCCAAGTCTTCGGATATACAGCTTGACAGCCATCGTTTAAAATTAACAAAACAGGTAATCTGTGGACCTCTCCATCCACAATCCTGCTCTAGTCCAATTTTGTTAACTCTATACGGTCCGGGTCGCATCTTCAAAATGTGACTGCTAGAGCGCATATGCACATGCGCAATTGGCAGTTGAGAAAAAAAAACGGTCTCCTAAATCGGAGGAGCTTAATTGTTTAAATCCTTTATCAGATCTTCTTCTTGTCCATCTCTTTCTATAAAAGCTAGCTCTTCCGTCTTCAATCTCAATTGCGCAAGTCACTTCAACTCAATTCAACTAAAGACCTGAAGTGGATCGTCAATCGCATCTGAAAACTCAATAAACGACTCACTCTTTCACATCTCAACGGAGACTCTCATACATCACCCCCACTTACAATCTCACTCAAACCAACATGTCTCTCACCTTCAGAAAAGCAACACCACTCGACATCCCCCCTCTCCTCTCCCTCATAGTCTCAGCCTACCGCGGCGAATCCTCCCGCGCAGGCTGGACAACAGAAGCCGACCTCCTCGCCGACGAGCGCATATCCCCCGCGGCACTTCACGCAAAGATCACCGACCCAGAAGGTCTAGTCCTCCTAGCATTCAATTCCACTTCAGCATCATCCACAGGAACATCAACACCAGAATCCGAATCTGAGACCAATCCCTCTGGACTGGTCGCATGCTGTGAAATCGTACGAAAGGACGATGAGCGCGCTTACTTTGGCCTTTTCGCTGTATCGCCAAAGTTGCAGGCTGGGGGAATTGGAAGACAGGTGCTGCAGAAGGCCGAGGAGCATGCGAAGAGGGAGTGGGGAACTAAGATTATGACCATGTGTGTTATTTGGACGAGGGAGGAGTTGATTGCTTGGTATATCAGACGAGGGTATGCTCGTACTGGTGAGAAGAGTCCCTTTCCGTATGCGGAGCTTTATAATGGTAAGGCGCTGAGGGATGACCTTTACTTTGATCATTTCGAGAAGGTGTTGTAAAGGTGGTCATGAGTTATGTGGTGAGAAGAGCATATGAATAGAGTTAGACGCATAGATCAAGAATACATCAGCACACAAGCAGTGGACTTATCACTCAAAAAGAAAATCGTCAATCATAGGCTATCTCCTCATTATATACATCCAAACCTGCTAATCGCTCACAACTTTTGAACTGGGTATCTTCATCTCTATTGACCCTCAACCTGCTTAAGAATGCCCTCGAGGTTAATGCTCTTGGGCCGCTCAATGGGCAGACCCAAAGCACGATCCCAGATCAACTGCGCAAGAGGACCGAGACCACGCGACACACCAAAGGTGGCAGTGTAGTAAAGAGTCTCGTGGAAGCCATAGTGGTGGAATAGAACACCCGAGCTGCTGTCCACGTTGGGGTAGGGGTTCTTGGTCTTGCCGTGCTTCTTGAGAACCTCGGGGGCGATGCGGCTGTTCTTTTGGACGAGCTGGAACACGGGGTCGTTGGCGATCTCGGGACGGGCGGCGGCGTAGTCCATCAGAGCCTCGAAGCGAGGATCGGGCTTGCGGAGAACGGCGTGGCCGTAGCCGGGGACGACGCGGCCGGAGTTGAGGGTGGACCAGAGGTAGTCGTTGACATCCTGTTCGGTGTAGTTGGCAGGAATGGCCTCCTTCATCTGGATAATCCATCGAAGAACCTCCTGGGCGGCGAGACTAGAATTCGTTAGTGTTGATCCGTGAGTAAAAAGCGACAAACTTACCCGTGAAGAGGACCGGCAAGACCCTGGAGACCAGCACTGTACGACAAGAAAGGATCGGACAGAGCGCTGCCAACCAAGTGAGTGGTGTGAGCAGAAACATTGCCACCCTCGTGGTCACCGTGAAGAGCAAGGTAAAGACGGAGAAGATCCTGGAAGTTCTCATTCTCCTTACCACCCTTTCCAAGCATAGCAGCAAAGTTGTAAGACCAATCCTGCTCAAGATCAACCTCAGCAGGCAGAGCACCACCCCCACGGTAAGAGTTCTGGTAGATCTTGGCAGCAATAGTAGGAAGCTTAGCCAGGAGCGAAATACAATCGTCAAAGGTAGGCTCCCAGTAGTCAGCCTTGTTAAGACCCTGCTCATAAGCCTTGGCGAACTTGGACTCGTAGTTGAGAGCCGACACGGCCATGGCGAATTGGGTCATGGGGTGAAGGTCCTTGGGGAAGTCATCGAGCATCTTGTTGACAAAGTCAGGAATCTGAGCCTTCTCAGCGAGTTCGCGCGAGAAACCGCGGACCTGGTTAACTGAAGGGACTTGTCCGGTGAGGAGAAGCCAGAACATAGCCTCAGGAAGCATCTCAGTACCAGTCTTTCCCTTGGGAAGCTCCTTTTGGCAGTCCTTGATAGTTCGGCCGTGGAATCGAATACCCTCGTTGGCATCTAGAACGGAACCTTCCCAGACCATGGCCTTGAGACCTCGCATACCACCAAGAGTGTTCTCAACCTTGACTTCGCCAAGGACCTTGTTAGAGTGAGCCTTGACCTTCTTAAGAAGCTCTCGCTTGGCAGGAATAGCCTCGCGGAGAGTGGCCTTCAAGTCAGGCTCAGCAGTAGCATAACCGCGAGCTCCCACAAAAGCGGCACGGGTGAGGGGCTACGTGTAGTGTAAGTTTCCATTGTTGAGTATCACATGTAAGTGTACATACCTTGAGCGAGCCCAAAGCCCGGCGAGAAGACGTCGTCAAGTTAAGAGCCATTGTGATGTATATGTGAGTGAGTACAGAGAGGAATGAAATCAAGAAGAGAGAAACAATAAAAGATAGAGGAAAGTCGAGTAAGATAATGGGTGAGCTGGGCCGCGGCTTCCCTGTTGTAAACGAGTAGAAGCGGCAGGTGGGGGGCCCGAGCAATCTGGGGTAACAGCCGGGGGAGCGGGGGGGCAAGAACAGCTGTTGTTTAGTGTCTGCTGGTTTATTTTGTCATGCGGGGTTGGGATGATAGATAGAATGACGCAGTATTGAGTGCGGAGAAGATGGTAGCAGGTGGTTTACAGCAAATGTTACAAGATATCAGTTGAGTAAATACGACTAGACTAAAGCTTGATGTAACCGTATACACAACCATATAATTAAAAATGACACTTCCTTCTGTACAACAGTTGCACAAAAGATACAAGGACTCGACGGTTATTGCATTCAACAACCGAGGAAACCCGCCATGAACCGCCGACTTACTTCCACGGCTCAAACGCTCGACCCCAACCAATCAGCATCTCACGTCTTTACCGTACGAGCTCTACCATTGGCCAATTCCTTCGGTAATGCTTCTCTTTAACCAAGGTCTTTGCTGACATGAAGACGTCAAGTGCTGAACCCCCAATTTGTAAGTGTTTTTGTCAAGTCCCCTAGAATACCGTACGGTTTTAGTAATGGAAAGAATAATATCTATTGCTCGGTTACCGAAGTTGGGGTCGGTGATCGAGTGAAGCTTAACCACGTACAAGATAGATATAGATGAGATGACAATGACCATTTAGTATTCGCAGAGAATCCTGTTTACCTTCTAGGAGCTGGCAGAGAATTGTTTTTGTTATCTATTTCGTTGGTGTTTATATCCAGCGTCGACGGTTGGAGCTATCACGGGCTACAGATCAATATCCGGAGTGCTCGACTTTATTATTCATCCAAACCCACTCCACCCATACCATACCTCTCCATCTTCACAACCATCTCCTCTTCCCTCTTTACACAACACAAACAACCCTCAAAATGCTGCGCAGACTATCCCCAAGGGCCTCCCAGCGCTTAATCTCAGCTTCTCTCAAACCCAGAAGCTGCGCACCCCTCCTCGCCATCCGCGCCCCCGTCGCAAGAATGTCGTCCCTCAGCACCCACGCGACCCAGCCCGCCGACGCTTTCCAACTCCTCCCAGAGTCGCAAAAGCCCGGTGAGGCAGAAGATAAGCTGTATGAAGCTACCGTCAAGGAAATCGAGGCGTGGTGGGCTTCGCCTAGATATGCGGGCATCAAGAGGCCGTATAGCGCTGAGGATGTTGCGACGAAGCGTGGCACACAAAAAGTTCAGTATCCTAGCTCTGTTATGGCACAGAAGCTGTTCAATTTGATCAGAGAGCGTGAAGCTAAGGGTGAACCTATCCATACGAGTACGTTTTCCGATCCGCTTCCGATATACCCGACTGACAAGCTCCAGTGGGCGCAATTGACCCCGTTCAAATGACACAGCAAGCTCCTCACCAAGAAGTTCTGTACATCTCAGGCTGGGCTTGTTCGTCCCTTCTTACCTCTACCAACGAGGTCTCTCCCGACTTCGGCGACTACCCATACAACACCGTTCCCAACCAAGTCCAGCGTTTGGCAAAGGCGCAGAACATGCACGATCGAAAGCAGTGGGACCTTCGTCGCAAGATGACCGCTGACGAGCGAACAAAGACTCCATACGTTGATTACCTCCGACCCATTATTGCTGATGGTGATACTGGCCATGGTGGTCTGTCTGCTGTTCTTAAGCTCGCTAAGCTGTTTGCCGAGAACGGTGCTGCGGCTGTTCACTTTGAGGATCAGCTCCATGGTGGAAAGAAGTGCGGCCATCTCGCTGGAAAAGTCCTCGTTCCTATCGGCGAGCACATCAACCGTCTCGTTGCCACTCGCTTCCAGTGGGATGTCATGGGCTGTGAGAACCTCGTTATTGCCCGAACAGACTCCGAGTCCGGCAAACTCCTCTCATCAGCTATCGATGTTCGGGACCACGAGTTCATCCTCGGTGTCGCAGACTCCTCCATCGAACCCCTCGCCGAAACCATCCAGGCTATGGAAGCCAAGGGTGCTGTGGGCGCTGAAATCGACGCTTTCGAGGCTCAATGGGTCAAGAACACCAAACTCGTCACCTTTGACGAAGCTGCCGTCGCGCACATGAAGAAGGAGGGTGTTGATCAAGCCAAGATCGATGAGTACCTCGCCGAGACGGAAAAGGACCATGATATGGGTATTTCGCGCCGTCGCGGTCTTGCAAGCAAGTACACCAAGACACCCGTGTACTTCAACTGGGACGTTCCCCGCACCCGCGAAGGCTTCTACCACTACCGCGCAGGTATGCAAGCGGCTACCAAGCGCGCCCTCGCATTCGGTCCCTACGCGGATCTCCTCTGGGTCGAGACAGGCGACCCCAACGTGGAAGTAGCTTCCAAGCTCGGCCGCGCCGTGAGGGAAGTTTACCCTGGCAAGGGTCTCGTGTACAACCTCTCCCCCTCCTTCAATTGGATGGCGCACGGTTTCACAGACGAGACGCTCAAGTCGTTCATCTGGGACATTGCGCGCGAGGGTTTTGTTCTGCAGCTTATTTCGCTGGCTGGTCTGCATTCCAATGCTACGATTACTACTGAGCTGTCGCGCGAGTTCAAGAAGGATGGTATGAAGGCTTATGTTGATATTGTGCAGCGCAGGGAGAAGGATTTGAAGTGTGATGTTTTGACGCATCAGAAGTGGAGTGGCGCGAGTTACATTGATGGTATTCTGGGTGCTATCCAGAGTGGAAGCTCGAGCAGTAAGAGTATGGGTGAGGGTAACACAGAGGGACAGTTCCACTAGAGTGGCAGAGGAAAAAGCATGTACTGGAGTTTGGGTATATCAATACTTTACGAATACATTTATTACATTCAGCCAGGTTACATCCTCGCACTTGTGAACTGTTTGTGATGTGACTTTCTTTCATTATGGTTCATACTAATCGTTACTACAGATATCATGTCCTCCTCTTACAATCTATTCCTTACAATGAGTCCTTGCTGGCGTTGTTCTGAGGGGCAGGCGCCGCAGGTCCCTCGGCGGTGACATAACCCTTGGTCATACCACCATCAACAGCGAAATCATGACCGTTGACAAAGCTCGACTCGTCACTAGCCAGGAAAACAACAGCGTGAGCCTGCTCAACAGCCTCACCGAATCGTCCCATAGGGAAGTGCACCTCACGACGGTGTCGCTTAGCCTGGTCATCACCAAGCCAGTCCTGAAGAAGAGGAGTGTTCAAAGGCGCAGGGCAAAGGTTGTTGAAGCGGTAACCCTCACGGGCGTGAACCATGGCGAGCTCACGAGTCAGGGCGAGAACAGCGCCCTTGCTGGCAGTGTAGGCAAGCTGAGGTGTAGCGGCGCCGACAAGAGCGACGACGGAGGCGGTGTTGATGATGGAAGCCTTGGACTTCTTGTGACGGCGCAGAGAAAGAACGGCGTGCTTGCAGCCGAACCAGACGCCCTTGACGTTGATGTTCTGGGTGAGGTCCCAGATGTTCTCGGGGGTGTTGACAGCGTCGTCATCCTGAGCGTGCATGATACCGGCGTTGTTGAAAAGGACGTCGATACCGCCCCAGGAGTCGAGGGACTCGATCATGGCCTGGACCTCTGATTCCTTGGAGACGTCTACTTTCTACACGGGAGTCAGTATTGCGGTCGGGAAGATCGGTGTAGGAATGTGGCGTACCAGGATCTCGACGCGGGGAGCATCGGGGACGAGCTGCTTGACCTTTGCGGCGGCCTTTTCAAGAGCAGGCTGGGAGATGTCGGACATGAGGATTGAAGCGCCCTCCTTGGCGAAGAGGATAGAGGTTTCGAGACCGATACCACTGAGATCGTCAGTATGGCGCAAACATTTTTTTTGGGGAACCGTTGTAAACTTACCCGCCAGCGCCGGTGATGACGGCATTCTTGCCAGCAAGACGACCACGAGGAGCAGACATTGTGATTGGAGTGTATGTGTATGTGACTGAAGAGAAAGAAGAGAATTGAACAAGTTCTGGGTATCAAGTGTGTTGAAGATGAATGATGGAAGGAGGGGCGAACAACGGTGAAGGAGGGGTCTTAAGCTTTCTTATCATCAGACGTTCTCGAAGCTCCGATAAGATTAGACTTGCTCTTGACTCGCGAGACGAGTGATGGAAGGCGGTAGAGCTAACGGGGTCATGGCATGGGTCCCCATTTCCGACAACGGCGGTAGTACAGGTGCTACAATTGTTTTGGAGGGGGCGGTAGGCGGCTCTAGTTGGTCTGTCATCGCGGCTATTATTAAAGAGAATACAGTAGTTGATGGGTCTAGAAACTGTATGGATCGTTCTATCGTGAGATGGAGCTTATCGTTGGCGGGGTGTGGTAATTGAATGGATATCAGTACCTAGATACAGTGGATAATGGAATGTCTGTCATGGCCTCTGTTACTGCTTGCAACAGTTGGGTGTCTTCTGTCATCGAGATAACATGCACAATGTATCAATCCAGCCAAGATCATCGGCCCAACTACCGAAGGCCTCAATATCTCGTTATCCTTATCCTGGAAAGTAGTCAGATCCAGGGTCCTTTTTCGGACGTCAGATCTCAAGGCTTGCAGCTGTATCATGCAGTACCCCTGTCAGAAGCGATGTCGGCTATGGTCACGAGGTCATCAAGAGCCATCCCAACCTCAGGCGGCTACTTGATACTGCGCGGCTCACCCAGATAAGCAATACTGTAGTTATCAAGCGGCTCGCGCATCACTATCTATCTATCAACCCCATATTGGCCAAAGCTCAAGATGACAGATGCGGGGAAATTGACTTTATGTCTAGCCGTTGCGCGGTAATGAAGCTGATGCTATTCAACAAATGTCATGTTCTGTAGATGGCAAGTGGATGCCTCGGCTCTGCAACTCAATTAGTCCTAGAGCGCATCGCGCACCGAAGAGCTTCCCTGGAATGTTCCCACTTTAGGTCACCTACGTCACTGAAGCTCGTCCCTTATCGTAAGGAAACACTCTCTTATCGTAGCCGCGCTGTCTTGCTTTCCCTTCTCGATGCAGCCAAACCTGATTATATCCGATTTGTCTTACTCTCTGACTTTCCCCCTCTTTGGATACAAAGTACGGATAATCTTGGTAGTATCGCCTCTCCCCGCATCTAAACAAAACTTCAAACCGTCCCGCGCGCATCGCGAGAGATATTAAAGCTCCACAACCCCGCGAAGCTTCAACACTCCCGTTAGACCGCGAAGCTATATCACGAGTTCTCGCTTTTACCGCGCAGATATCAGGGGCATTTCCAACGGTTACTCCTTCCATCTCCTCGTCATACCTCATTCCTTGTTCCTACTCTTCACCTTCTCGACATCTTGAGCTTCACAAGCTCTCTACACAGCAAAAATGTCTTCACAACCCCTCACCATCGAAACCCTCCCCAAAGTCCTCGAGAGTGACAACATGGTCAAACTCGCAGGCGTCGACGTCGACGGCATCCTCCGTGGAAAGCTCGTCTCCAAGAAGAAGTTTCTGTCAATCGCAGAGGCAGGCTTCGGCTTTTGCTCTGTCATTTTTGGCTGGGACATGCACGATCGCACATACGTCCGTGAGCTAAAGATCTCAAATGCTGAGAACGGTTACCATGATCTTCTCGCGATTCCAGACCTTTCTTCGTTTAGGCGCATTCCCTGGGAGGATAACGTGCCGCTTTTCTTGGTTGACTTTTTGGATCCGGATACCCAGAAGCCCATCTGTGCTTGTCCGCGTGGTATGATCAAGAGCCAACTTGATAAGCTTAAGGAGCATGGCTATGGCGCTATGGCTGGTGGTATGTATTGTATCCCTTGAGGTTTTGTTTCGCAACTGACAAGTCCAGCCGAGTATGAGTTCTACCAATTCAGAACCCCCGACTCGTCATCGTCTTCCACCGCCGCCTACCTCCAAGAAAACCCCCCTCATCAACTCCCCGCTCTAACGGAGGGCATGTTCGGCTACTCCCTCACCCGACCCGTCCACAACCAAGATTACTACTACGACGTCTTCAACACATGCGCCAAGTTCTCCTGTGACATTGAGGGCTGGCACACCGAATCTGGGCCTGGCGTTTTCGAAGCCGCGCTCGAATTCGGTGAGATCGCCCAGATGGCTGATCGCGCTGCGCTATTCAAGTACGTCGTCAAGAGCGTTAGCACAAAGTACGGTATCACGCCGTGTTTCATGGCGAAGCCTAAGCAAGGTCTTCCTGGAAACAGCGGACATATGCACGTTTCGATTGTTGATAAGGATGGCAAGAACCTCTTTGCGCGCGAGACAAAAGACGAGAATGCTAAATGGGGCGACATTGCCAATCTTTCTGACATGGGTCGTCACTTTTTGGCTGGTATTCTTGTCGGTCTTCCTGACATCATGCCCATTCTCGCACCCACGATCAACTCCTACAAGCGTCTTGTCGAGAACTTCTGGGCTCCTGTGACTGTATCATGGGGTCTCGAGCACCGCGCCGCCTCCATCCGTCTCATCTGCCCCAAGCCCTCAGCGACACGATTCGAAGTCCGCGTTCCCGGCGCAGACACAAACCCCCATCTCGTCCTCGCCGCTATTCTAGGCTGTGGCTGGCGCGGCGTGGAGAAGAAGCTCGAAATTCCTACTCCTCCTCTTGCCATGGGCCAAGACGTCGGCGGCGACGCTGATCAGGGTGAGAGATTGGCAAAGAGCCTCAAGGAAGCTACACAGCGCTTCATGGCGAAGGACAGTATTGCGCGAGAAGTCTTTGGGGATGATTTTGTTGAGCACTTTGGTGGAACGAGAGAACATGAGGTCCGTCTATTTGACGAGGCCGTGACTGATTGGTGCGTACAAACTTTACTTCGCGATGATGAGGATTTGACTAACTTTATGCAGGGAAATGAAGCGATATATTGAAACTGTTTGATCGGGTTATAGGACTTGTTCTGTTTAATTTTTACGTACGGGTATACGGGGCGTACTTGTGGGCATTTCTTTGGCATGAGATATGCATGAGTGACTAAACGAAGTGGATGAGACCATATGATAGAGTTACCTATGGATGAATATACCTTGCAGCTTTGCCTTTTGTAATTTGTGTCGGTATAATTTGTGAATATGTAGCTGGGTGGTATCACTGACCCCACGTAGTAAGTCCTGTTCAATTGAGCTTGAATCACCATCACCAGACGCACCTGTTAATTACAGACACGGGATGAACAAACTTAGTCTCACCGATGTGTATATCGCGGCTTAAAATATTGTTTGTCGGTGTTTCATCCTACAATTAAGGCGATACAAGTCGCTTGGTGAACAGCGATTCTGCGCCCCAGGGTAGGTTGTGTGACGTCTTCACCGACTTCGGCCCTTTGCATCAATCGACTTATCATGACTTCTCTAACATAAAACACCGACAAAACCCAACTAAGCAAGTTCCTCACAAAGTAAATCGTCAAAATGTCTATCTACGCGGCCAAAGTCTCTTCAACCGAGCCCCTCGTAAGTCTACCTCCCTCCTCAATTACCCTCGCTAACAACCTTAGTCTGAGGAAGATGCCCGTTGGATCAAGCTCGAAAAGTACATCCTAACCTCACCTTCACTCACTATCTGCGAAATCTAACACTTACAGAATCAACTACGACGATGCAAGAGGTGTCCAAAGAACCTGGGAATCAGCCTCCCGTTCAACCCGTCCCTCAACAGCCACAATCGACGGCGTAGGCATAGTCGCCATCCTCGAACACTCCTCTGGTCCCAGCATCGTCTTGCAAAAACAATACCGACCTCCGGTAGATAAAGTAGTAATCGAAGTCCCAGCCGGCCTAATCGACGAAAACGAAACACCAGAGGAATGCGCAATTCGCGAACTTAAGGAAGAAACAGGCTACGTGGGCACCGTCACCGAAACTTCACCAATGATGTTTAATGATCCTGGGTTCTGCAACACGAATCTCCAAATGGTGCATGTTAGCGTTGATATGAATCTCAAAGAGAATCAGGAGCCGAAGCCGGAGCTTGAGGATGGCGAGTTTATTGAGACTTTTACGGTTAAGTTGAGTGAGCTTTGGGATGAGTGTGTTAAGCTTGAAAAGGAGGGACATGTTATTGATGCGAGGGTTGGAACGCTTGCGGAGGGGATATTGCTGGCTCAGAGATTTAAACTGTAGGATGCTGTCGACGAGTCTGGTTGTATGATGGGTGTCTAACCCTCAGGGTATGAGAAGGATGAAGCATCATTGTGATGGCCTCAATTGTCATAGTGAGAGGCTATCGCTGTCAAGAGAATGCAATTCACCACGCCAAACAGAGTCAAACACTCTCAATTCCTGTTATATCCCCAGGCATTGACCAATCCTGAATCCTGACGAGTATTTGTCTGTAAAAGGAAAAGCCTGCCCAGACGTGATGTGTCGAGGCTATACTGGGTGTTTTTGCCCCATATCTCCACCGCCAACATAGCCCCGAGGGATTGAGATCCTAGCGGGCTATAGGGACAACATGGGTTTGCTTCCCAGACTGTTGACTCTAGATCCGAGCGTATCGATCCTTTGAATGGAACTCGAGGATGAGATACTATTCAAAGGAGTGCAAGGGTCGATGAGCATGGATTATTTCAGGATTGGGAGTGCCTTGCAAGGCTGATGAATGATGCCTCAAATGATCTCGAGCCTCACCATGCTCAATCATAGCTATTCCGTAGTCTCAGGTCTTTAGCGACTGTAGTCTAACAAAGCATTATCTTCATTCTAAGCGCAATCCATACCCATTGTCCAAGACTCGACACAAGGCAGTGCCCAATTCTACCCGCCAGCTAACTTGAGCTAAGCCTCAGCTAAAGCCGTCACCGTTACATCCAAGCTTACTCGGAATCTTAAAATTGAGTCTTGGCTCTCAGGAGCAATAAATCCGCCCTATATGCAAGGTTCAGTTCCCACAGCCCAATCCAACCTCTGCCGTCCCGACGGTCCCGCCATGAGTTTAATTTTCTTTGACAGGGTATCAGATCCTTAGAGGCTGATCGCACCTATCGCGTCCAAGACCGTGGGAAAACAATTCATTGCCATTGGGACTTTGGTTAATCGTATATGGGTCAATCGGATGCGTTAAGCTATTTCTGCAGGGGCAATAGAGACATGGGAATGGAGAGATATATAATGTTGATGGTCTAGTATCCATAGTCTGAATACCTTCACTCACCTTCACTCATCCATCATGTCTACCAAGTCCATCCTCGCCTCTCTCCTCGCCGTCGCTCCTTTGGCTCTCGCCCAGGATGCATCATGCGATTGCTACATGACTGAAGGCCAATACTACAAAGACCACTCCTTCTTCGACTTCCGCTCCCTCTCCCAATACGCCGGCGTCCCAGCCCTGATCGACAGCCTCCAAGGCAACGCCGACGCCGGCTTTTCGTCAGACTACTTCAACTGGGAGTCCGAGTTCTCCAAGACATGGGGCGCTCAGAAGTGGAACAATGGAAACAAGGACTTTCCTATGCAAAACACCCTCAACAATTTGTACATTGAGGAAAACAATGATGCGTCGCCTGGTAGTGATACTTGGTTGACTATGCGAACTGCGAGACATAATGGGTTCCAGACTGCTTCCGAGTTTGAGAGCATGGTTAAGCATCAGTTTGTTTCTATGAGGATGTACGCTCGTACAAAGGGTTCGCCGGGTGCTTGCACAGCAATGTTCACTTACCGTGCCGGCGAAGACCTCTCAACCGTCCAAGAAGCCGACATAGAAGTCCTAACCAAGGATCCCGGCAATGTAATCCACTACACCAACCAGCCCTCCTACACCGAAGCCGGCGGCGAAGTCGAAGGCGCTCATCTCGGCGCTGCTTTGCCTGACGGCCTGACCTGGTCCGACTGGGCCAAGCACACACTCGACTGGACGCCCGATGCCACAATCTGGCGTGTCAACGACAAGGAGCTCTGGCGCAACAGCTTCCAAGTTCCCAAGGACCCTGCGACGTTGACGTTTAATGCTTGGAGTAATGGCGATACGTGGACTGGTACTATTCCTGAGGGCGGTGTTGCGTATCAGCAGATTCAGTGGATTGAGCTTTTGAGTGGACGGGTTGATGGAGCTACTTGCAACAATGTTTGCAGTGTTGATGGTGGTGAGCCTGGTAAGGCTAAGCAGGTTTAGAAGACTGCTTGGTTTCTGGGTGAACTGTTCATGTATATATTTAGATGTTGTAATGCTGGGAAGAATGTAATGTTATGTATCGATGCATTTGATCAACGTTTCTATCAGTGAATGATGTCAGGCTTTGGTATACGTGATGCAGTCTCGAATAGGCGCGATCTTCGTGCTGATAAAGACCAATGGTGTAGTTGATAAGTCGACGCGAGTAAACATGCAGGATTGGGGGCTGCGTATCGCTCTCCAATCATCTTATGACAGAATCTTGAACGCATGAATGGACTGCCTCGGTCGCGCTTCAGAATGACGATGCGATTCACAACACGAGCCTAAGTGTCATGCCCATATCTCTTCATGATACTCGTTATCAACTTCACCAAGAGCACACGTCGTCTTACTCATGTCACACAGTGTCTCGCAGCCCTACGAGGCTTGCTTGGCTAACTCGTGGCTTACCGGCTCCGATCGGTGTCACAGACTCCGCTCCGGACCGAGATACGGATGATTTAAATGGATCGCCGATTCAAGCTTCGGTCTTCCGGGCACTTGACCACCTTCCCCAGATCCCACCAACGCTACGGCTAGATTAGTGCGAGGGGAAGCATACGCAGAAGCTTAAACAAGTATTATTCGCAACCATTGTCGTCATCAACTCGTGATAAAATACGTGGTGTTGCTTGCGTGTTGAATCCTAATCAAGACAAGACAGGGTCTACCTCTGTAGATTAGGCCCAATCCTTTGGTTCTGGCAGATAAGGCGGAGTAATCTCTCCCGGTAATAATAAGCAAGCGACGTCACCGCGGTCCAGACCAATCCGCTTCCAAAGATTTGTGTCGCAAAAGTTCCCAGGAGACGACGCTTGATTGCGTTTGTTGTTTGATGCGCGCTTCATTTTCCTTTTCTTCTGTTTCACAAATCCTATCCTGTCTTTCTTTAATATGCTGCAATATTCCCTTCCAATTAGCGACATTTTACCGTCGCGATAAACATCTTCAACATGGCGACGCGACGAGAGGATAGCGACACTGATGTCGAGAGCAACCATGAAATCGAAAGAACAGAACAATCACCTCTTCTACCAAACCCTTCACCAATCCAAGAAGGCGCATCAAAAGCCTTCCGCCGACGCGCCCTGGGCTTCTGCATGCTGGCTCTCCTAATGGTAGAAGTAAGCCAGTTCATAATGAACCCACCAACCAAAAAGATCATCGAGGATATCATTTGTCGCAAACACTATCCAGACCATGCTATACGGTCGTATGATATAGAAGATATTCGATGCAAGGATAGTCCAGTTCAAGGGACGCTTGCTATGGTGCAGGGTTGGCAGCAGGCTTTTGAGATGGGAGTTCGTAAGTACAGAGTATTGAGAGGATTTGGGTTTTTGCTGATGGTGGTAGCGATCTTGACGCAGTTTCCGTATGGTATTGTTGCGGATAAATATGGTCGGCGACTTGTTCTTTTTCTGGCGATGTTTGGCTGCTGTCTCTCTACGTGTTGGATGTTGATGGTTTGTAAGTACTCCCCCCATCTCCCCATCACCTCACAACTAACAAAATCAGTACACTTCCCCGACATATTCTCCATCTGGGCCGTGTTAGGCGACAGTATATTCTTCCTCATCGGCGGCGGAGGCCAAATGGCCGTCGCAATGGTCTACACCATCGTAGCAGACGTCGTTCCCGTCGAAGAAAGAACAGACATGTTCTTCCGTCTGGTCGCTCTAGTTCTAATCTTCAACGTCATCTTCAACCCCATCTCCGCCTGGCTATTGCAGTATGATCCTTGGTTATCCATGTGGATTGGCTTTGGATTCATGGTCTTTGGAACGTTGTGTATTCTTCTCATTCCTGAGACGATGCATCTACGCCGAAAGGATGATGAACGACATGAAAGTGAGCAGTTGGGTAAGAGTGGTGTTTTGAAGCAAGCTTGGTTTAGTATCAAGAACGATATGCAGCATGTTTGGAGGTTTATTTTTGCGTCGAAGAGCATCATGATGCTTATGTTTGCTGTTGCGCTGTTTTATCCTACGAGGATTACTCTTACGGGTCCGCTGCTGCAGTATATGTCAAAGCGGTTCAACTGGTCTTGGTCAAAGGTAAGTTCCTTACTACGATATGCTTCAATCACTAACAGGATAGGCTACATATATATCGACGATTGGCATCATTGCTACGGTGGTATGCTATCTCATAATCCTGCCCGTAACATCCGATTCTCTCAACAAGTCTCGTCGCTACAAATCACGACCCATCGCAAGAGATCTTCTCCTCTCGCGTATCTCCATCACCATCATGGCCGTTGGATTACTACTCATGGGCATAGCCGGGACACCATGGCTATTCGTCATTTCTCTCATCATGGTCAGTATCGGCAACTCGTTTGTCGCACTCAGCAGAGCTCTGCTCAATGCTCTGGTTGAACCTCATACCATCGCCACACTGAACACGACTGTGTCGCTTATTGAGGTGATGATGGGTCTTACGGCGCCAGCTATGAGTTGGTTCTTGGCCAAGGGTATAGAAATGGGCGGTTCTTGGATGGGATTGCCTTTTGTTGTGGTTGGGTTGTTGGCGATGGTTACGACTGGCATGCTTTTTGCTATTAAGCTTCCATCGTCTGGCGTTGGTCAAGCTCATGATGGTTGAGGGACGCAATCGGAGAACAATTTTGACACCACTTTTCTTTGTTCGATCTAGAGTACACATCGATCTAGAATACATATAAATATTAAATACCATGTAATGCTATGCTTCCTATCCATCTTCCCATACCCAAGTCCCAATGCATCCTCCGGCGCCGTTTAATGATCCCAAAACTCCGGTATATGCATGACCCTCTATTATATATGCTACCCATTCAATCCCTTTCTCGCAGTAACAAATGTTCTATCCATGTTAGCTTGTATACCAAGTCAGGTCGGCTGGCCACTTACACTTTAGCCAAACTGCGCAGCATAGGATCTTGCATCTCGCCTTTAACGCGATCAAGCAAAGCCCTCGTAGCTTTCTCTTCCCATCCACCAAGACCAAATAATCTCAACGTCCAGTTCTCTATCCCTGTATAAATCAGCGCTATTCTTTCACATGCCATGACGCAACAACTTACCGCACTCGACCATCTCAGCCAGAGCCTTGCGCTTCTGCTGCGTAACAGGATCACTCCCCCAATTCTGAATCGGCAACCAGTCCACGCGCTCCCTAATAACCTCTGCCCCCAATTTTGATAACGAACCTGGAACTCTGGGGATCGGATCGCAGTCTATGCCTAGCTTGATGCACATCTTTTCGAAAACTGTTTCGTACTCTATACACGCCGCGCCAATCTCTGGTTTTCCTTGCGTAGGCAGATCGGCCTGTTCGGGATCCACGTCGAAGAAATGCGGCCGTATCTCTGTGATTTCGAGCTGGCCGCCAGGTTTCAGGTGTGAGTATGCTTCGGTAAGTAAAGCGTCCCAGTCGCGCACGCCGCCGCCTGCCAAACTGCGCATGTGGATGAAGTCGTATGTGCGTGTGGGCCAGGGATCTGTGGCGTCGGCGATCTCGAACGTTACGTTTGGAGGAACATCTTCGGGGAGCAGGGCGCTGCTAAGATCAATTCCCAGAATGTTGACTTGGGGATATCGTTTGGCCATATCGCAAGCCCACACACCACTTCCAGCGCCAATATCTAATATCTCGAAGGGTTCGTCGGTGGTGTATTGATCGAGGGGTAGCTTGGCGTCGACAAGCCCTCCGTCGAGACACATCTGGTAAAGCTCATGCTGAACAGTCAAACGATGCGCTTCGGACGCATCGTTCGGCGTAAGGAGCTGTCCTGAGCCATGGTATGTATGACCGTACTCGTGAATAAGGGGAAGCGCGTCTTCGGATATTGTAGAGTAATTAGAAGTCGTATCGCTAAAGTCTGAGTCTTCGGCAGGACTGACATCCTCCACGGGACCGCTGAGCCACCTGCTTGTATCGTTCCGTTTCGCCATATTCTCAGATGATGCGGTTACAGGAGAACGATCGTTGTAGCGGGCCATTTATTTCGAGTATCTCGCTTGGGGGATCGACGGCGAACGGACGTGTATAAACTTTGTTATTATCGAGAGACGGGACGCGTGGCAGAGAATTGAAGATAAGAGTCCATGGCCAAAGAAAGAGGGATTAAAGAATAAAAAGAAAAGGAGAAGGAGAAAAGAGAAAAGACGACGAGACGACGTTGGGACAGGATGGCATGTCAAGTTACAGTGAACAGGTAGAAAGTGGAGGGAGGTGTGGAGGATGGGTTTTTTGGGCGATGGAACTAAGGTAGGGTCCAGGGTTTGGCTTGATGGCTTCACCTGGCCTAGCTCATTCACTATGGCTGTTGTTTGTTCTTTTTGATCAGTTCATTACTTTAAGTTGATTAGTCTATAGAAGGCAGATATGGAAGCTTCCAAATACTTTTGCCTTCGCCTTCGCCGTTCTCCGCAAGCCTCTTCCTCCGCCTCTAAAAAAGAAGCTTCTCACGTCCCTGACTTGACTAGACTAGTGGCTTCATCTTCATCTGATCTAAGGATAAGCTACGGATAGTTCAGATCTCCATTCCTCCACCCCCTATGATATGATATAATATGACGCATGAGATAGAGATAAACAAAACACATGGCAAACCGAGACCAGACCCAGACTCGTCTCATTTTACTGTCCATTCCATGACCCTGCACGGCCTCTCTTTTCCGCCCTGTTCCCACGAGGTGATCTCCAACTAACATCCATACTGTAACCTAACTCCTTACAACCAACATACCCTACCGTCAACCTTCCATTCACTACAACCAACAGATACTCCATATCATCAACACTACTAACCAATCTTTACCATATCCCCTTTGTTTTATCGCCCAATTCATCAGACAATGTAACATTCCACCCCCTCTAATAGCGGATCGCATGTAATTACCTTCAAACAATCTCCAATTGTTCACGTCATTAAATGACCCTTGTTCCCCGAGTGGATTCTCTCTTTTTTTGCCTCGTGGCCCCCTTGCGAGTTATGTTCTGGACCGCCAACCTCCATCCTACTACGTAACAATCCACCATTCAGCAAGACAAGGCAATTCCAAATTCCCATGATACCTAATGAGAAGAATCAGGCTGAAATAATTAAATGTCAGTGAAAAGTCAATTATCCACAGAGAACCACTATGTCATGCATCTCTATCACAACCAACCCCTGGTCGACATGCGGCGCAGCGCGCAGCGGAACGGCGCGATGGGGATCCCCATAACAAAAAACATGTGGGAATTTCGTGATGTGTCGTATCTGGGCGATAAATAGCGTGCATGAAGGACCCGAGACAAGGCGAATCCTTCGTGACTCTCCACAAAGTATCACATCATTGCGATTTATCACAAGCAGGCACATTGCATTTGAGTGGTAAATTGAGTCATTCATCACACGTATGGGACTTATTGCAGAGAGATGTGACCAAGTATTGATGCTACACACTAAAAAGTCCTATGGCAAGAATCGAAGAAAAAGAAAAAAGTGAAAAGCCTACAAACAACGCCGATGCTATGACAAGGCCAACAAGATGAGGGCTCGCCTGGGGTGTTCTGAGAGCAAATCTCAGCTTGAGTACCCAAGAGTACAATCCCATGCCTCTTTTATGTCGCCCTGTTATTTCAAGAACCGACTCTTATGAGCCCACAATCGCCGCCATTCCAATTCCCATGCAATCCTGGTCTTGTCCATCAATTATTTCACCAAAGAATTCCCATCTCTTGTGTTTGCAAAGGAGTCTCCTTCCTCTTTCTTGTGCTATCGCCAGGAATCCCTCCTCTTGGGTGTTTGCAAAGATATCCCTTCTCTTTCTTGTGTGTTTGTAAAAGCGTCGCGACGCTCGTGGTATCGGTTCAAGACCATTCCTCATCTTGATCATCCTCAAGTAACAAACATGCATGCAAAACAGACTCGCCGCCTTCCATTATGCCTGATCCGTTTGCCAATGCAGTAAAAAGAAAGGAAAGGTAATTTTCACTAAGCATCGCTAGCCTGCCCAACCATCATGGTCCGGTTCCCAGCTCTGCAATGCCCTCCCTCGTTCGCATGTCCTGGGGGAAGCACGTTGTTCCTCCATCGTTCGCAAGGCTGGGGGATGCATGTTATTGCTCCCTCTTGCATGCCCCGGGAGATACATGCTGTTCCTCCCTCGTTCTGCATCCTCCACAACTGCTTTTCGACTGAACTTCCAGTCTAAAATTGTTATCTGAAAGAAGAAAATAAAACAGAGGCTAATCGTGCGGTCATATCCGGGGGCTGTCAATTTCTAGTAAAACCAACGCCATTTCGCTTCAAGGTGTATCGTGTATCATGCGGAACATGTGGTTCAATCGCTGTTCAATCGCTGTTCAATCCCCTTCGGTCGCATCTCCTTCCTTGATCGACGCTTCGGTCTGTTAAGGAATCTCCTTCGGTCGACGCTTAGGACATCTCCTTCTTCATTCGGCGCTTGCTTCCAACTCTCCCATCAGTATGCTCGTCGTCAGGGTTCCATTCTTCAGGGTGAAAGTTGGGGTTGCAGTAATGAGCCCGGTTCCAAATACTATTCTTGAACGTATTGGTCGTTACTTGGAATGTCGAATCGGGAAAATTGTTCTTGCCCTCATCGTAGTCCAGTTGAACCGGGCTGAAACGGATGTGGTAGCTTGAAGCGGCGGTTCGGAGGGGAAGAGAGCTCTGAGGTCCAGACATCGCGGGACTTGGCGCCATTGCAGAGCCGCCAGATATAGAAGCAGGTGGTGTGGGAGGTTGAGGTGTCGCCATGATGGGAGGTGGCGGAGGAGGTGCTGCTCGCGGTGTCGGGGTGGGCAAAGGCTCGGGGAAGGATGACATCCAGGGACTTTGCTGCACGGGAGAAAAGGTTTCGGAGGCACTGACAGGAGGGGGAGGTGCGAACTGTGCGAGACCGCCCATACCAGCAGAACTGCTGAAGCCAGGGATGATGGACAAAGCGTCAAAGTTCATGGTCGTGTATTGACCGAGATCCGCTTGCTCGGATGTGATGTTAGTATTGTGCGTAAAGCCGCTGACGCGAAGCACCTGCGTGGCCATTCCCTTGTACAGAATGTCGTAGTGGCCAGGTCGGTAGAGTAGGTTGATCATGGGACCAATGTCTTCTTGGGGCCAGCGATAGGTGTTGGCCTGGGCGCCCGGGCTGCGGTCGAGCATAACAACCTCGAGAACAAAGTTGGCTGGCTGGAGAAGAATCTCAGCGAGAGCAATAAGGCCGAGTTCTTCGATATCCCGGTTAGGGATGTCGATCTGGTTGGCGCAATATGCCGCTACACCGCTGCCGTCGGGAACAAAATCCGCAAACCTGGTAGGGTTGGTCTTGAGGTATGTCGCAGCGAGAAGACGAAGATAGTAGATCATGCTATCGGCACTGCCAGGCTCGTTCCACTTGTTCTGATTCAACTGGTGCGCGTACTGAGGGTTGCCGATGTTCTGGGCGACTTCTCTCAAATGGTCCAACACCTCATCTGCCATATCCTCCCAGTAGGGATAGTTGCCCACGGTGCTCAGCAAAGGATTCACACTCATGAGGCGAGCGACCTCGCCCTCAATCTTGGCCTGATCGCCCGACTCAATGAGCTTTTCAAAATAACTGAAGCCAATTGCTATTGGTGAGAAATATTAGCGCAAGTTCGACATGTCACAAAAGCCAGCCGAGACATGACATGGGCAGCAAATGCAAGGAATGGTAAGCATTGGGATGCAGAACATGTTTCAGCGGCAGAGCACTGTTGAACAAGAAGCGGGGAGTTTGGCTGGCTTACCTCTCCAACCACAGTTGCCATCGCCTTGGATAGGGCGGTAGTGAGAGTAGGTCTGGGGGAGAGCCTTGATCATGCGATGTTAGCAAGGGCACAAATGACGGTATACCAAGTTTTGGTACAACATACGATTGTCTTTTCAACGTAAACTGGGTCGGCCTTTGCGTACTCGTTGGTGATGGCATCGCTAAGGATCTTGTTCCCAACTTTGAGGCCCTGCAAAAAATTGGAAACGGTCAGCGACGAAACAAAATGACGCGCAGGGCGTAGCAATAGCTGCAATTCAATTTAAAAAAAAGACCCTGGAAAGCCGCGATTTACCTCTAGTACAGGTTGATAATCCCTCGCAGCAGCCTGCTGAGCGGCCATGTCGTGCTGGCCTTGATCCTCCATCTTGAGCACCACCTGCGGTTGGTATTGAGGTTGCTGGTGTTGGTGTGGATGTTGAAGTAGTCTTTGGCGGTCCTGCGGTTGTTGCGCTAAACTTGGTGAGGAAGAAGGGTTTGAGTTTGAGTTTGAAGCTTGCGAAATAACGGGAGAGATAGAGTTCGAGGCACCGTTGGAATAGGGCGACGCTGAGGAAGGCGCGGCTGACGAGGTGGAAATTTGACGTTGTCGAGGAGGAAGTTGTTGCTGGTGGACAAGATGTGGTTGGTGTTGGTGTTGAGATTGCGACTGCGATTGTTGCGATTGCAGGTGTGAATGCGACTGGACGTGTGAGAGCGCTGGAGCGTTGTAATATCCAGCGGTTGTGGTTGTGGTTGGAACGGTAGCACCTCCACCTCCAGCAGACACGGGAAAGGCAAAGTCCAGGTCTTGAGCTAGGCCATATGACGCGAAGCTGGAGGAGGTAGTAAAGGGAGTGGGTTGAGGCTGGAACATGCCTCGATAAGAGAGGATGACGGAGAAAGAAGTGGAGGAGGGAAAGAATGGAAAGAGTCAAAAAATCAAGGCAATGGTTGATTGACTGAATAAGGTAGTAGTAGTAGTAAGTGATGAGTGACGAGATGTGATGGGGATGGGAAGGGAACAAGAATGGCAATCAGCAAGAAAATGGAATGGTCTGTCTGGATCCCTCTCCTCTTACTGGGTTCTTGTTCTATCACACTTATTCTCACTCACACTCACACTTCTCTTTCTGTGTCTCTTTCTATCTCTCTCATAGAAATATAAGTCACACTGACTGCAAAAAGAGGACGGAAGTAAATCTAGACAATTCAATCCAATAAAGGGACGGGAGGATGGGCAGTTTTTAGGTGACCTTTCAGGGCAGGCAATGGCGGACAAGCCACCCGTCTGATACTGCTATCTCACGCTGTAATGCCCTGTCACGACGCTGTGGATTGTGGATCATCAGAAGGACGGATGGACACCGCCGACTCCTCTTTTTCTCTCTCCCCCCCTCCTTCGGGTGCTGGCCGTAACCGTGGCCGGCCGTCAAACCTAACCTAACCTTCAGTCAAACAGAGTTATCATCCAATGGTGCCCTTGATGGGGCCCCGGGGGTCACTGCAGGGATTGAAGCAGGGGTTGTTGGGTTCAAGGTGACAGGGGCTAGCAACTGGCACAATCAACGGACAACGATGGAGACAGCGGGTGTGGCCCAGCGGGTGCGATGGCTCTAGCGTCGTGGATCAATTGCAACTCGATGTATCTCGGCTACTGATTTACGCCCGCAAGATACATAAGACTTGAAGTTTTAACGGGAGCTGTACCCTAGCAGAACCATGAATGGACGGCGAAAGACGGGACAGGCGTGCGGCACAGACAAGAGTCTGAGTTAATTAATCTAGGAAAAAGATTAATGAAAAGAATGGCAACGGGATCGATGGACACAGGGAAAAAAAAAGAAAGCATTGACAACGCTAAAAAAGAAATCCCCGGGAAGTCAATCTTGCCAATGCAACCTGGCAAATGCAGGACGGAACACACTATCTCAAGCTCCGTGTCTGGCGGTTAGAGGGCATGGATTGGCTGGCTAGAGACGGGAGAGGGGACCCAAGGTTCAGTTCAAGGTCACAAGTGTGGGTGATACAGAAGGATGAGAGTGAAGTACTGTGCTGCCGTGACATGGGTTTACAGCACGATCCAAGTTGCACAAGAGGAGTGTTTTCTGTACAGTATCCATGATTCAATCGACCAAGTATGCTATCGACGGTAAACTAGTGAAGCTTTGATTGATGATCGTCGGCAACAAACTGATCTAATAATAACTAGACTCAACAATTAGCTCATACCCTTGGCATCTGCACAAGAGGCGCAACAGAAGCAAAAAAGGTTCTCGATTCGAGGTACAGCAAGCACTGTATCCGTACCTGATCCATCTCCATCATCCGTGCCTCATTTCACCTCGTGGCAGGGCGGCCTGTTGAACGATCGGCTACAACAGTGGGTTTTTGGACTCCACAGAGCAGCAAGGGCAGGTGAACTCTGTCGCTGACGATCTCCCGTTGACGACGGGGGGTTGACTTGACAATCGATGATGATAGTACACAGTACAGTACTGATGTCGACAATTATTAGAAGTGGCGCTTGTGCCGCGGGGAAATCGACAGATAAGACATTTCGCTGGTGGAGGTAGAGAATCAAGATCGATTCGTGGGTCGGGTGATGTAGTGCAGTGCAGTATCTCACCATGAGCAGAGACAGAGAGAGAGACACGGAATGAGGAGTGCGATGATGACAAGTCTGAGAAGTGCGAGAAGGATTCGAACTAGAGAATATGCTGTAAGTTGATACGGTCAGGAACGAAAGCCAAGACTGGACTGACTAGGTACTGTACTGTACCTACGATGGCATAATTCTAGATTGTGCATCAACCAGCTTCATAAATATAAATATACCCGGGCTGGCTGACAATTGTCTGTCACTGTAACCCATCCGGTAGCCATCCGATGTGCCGCTTTTGAGGTCAATCCTATTGGTTATCTTCACCCATCATCATTAATTATCTACCACCACCTCAGTAAAACAATTCACACCAACAAGTATTTCGTTCAGCCGCTCTCTCATGGATCGTCCAAGTGGAGAAAATCTAAAACCCATCTAAAAAAGCCAAGCCCTTAGCAGTTAAACCCGTTGTTCCCCGGGGATCCATATCGTGGAGAAACAAGTACAAGTTCATTGCCGTAGGCAAAGCAAAAAAAGTGATACGATTATTCGGGTAACAAATATGTACAATTCTATCCGTCCGTCTCTGCACTCTACTGTATGCTTTGAAGTACAGCTCACCGTCTACTGTGCATGTTGTTTTCCCCGCGGAAGACGGCCCGTCACGGGAACTTGTGGATAAATCCTCCGTAATAACAAACTCAAAAAAATGAGGCACAAACATTAAAGGTAAATGCAAGGAACTTGAGTTTTTTCTTTCATTTTATGTGCTGGACTTTCGTGGCGATGGTGTGTGCTGAACCCCTGCGCTTGGCAGGTAAAGGGTGACTGTCGACTAAGACAGGAACCGTTTAACTGATGCCATTCTGTTGGTTCTGTTATATTCGGTCTCACATGTCTTTAAACCCAGAGAATGCCAGGCAGCTTCACCTGAGAGTAAAAACCGTTTGTCCAGGGGTGTGTACGCCCCCCGTCTGACCAACAGCTCGTGTCACCCCAAACCTGAACCCAAGAAGATCATGTTGCTCTCTCTCTCATGAGCTGTTCACACACGCCGACAATTAAAGCTGATGAACAAACGGATCGGTCTCCCGATGGAAGCCATGGATCATGGAAGTCATACAGTACATTAGTGTTCTCACCTACGATCAAGCAGAATAAGCCACGATCTAGAACTTGACACGTTCTCTTCAGTAAGCTGCAGGTGACGAACGGAAGGAAAAAGCAATTGGTGAATATGTCTCATCCGACACCGGGTCCACGGGATAAGAAACCGTTTTTTTCTGATTGCTATCTCGATGAGAATGATGCGACGCGCCGCTGAGACAACGCAAATCTGCATTAAACAAACAATTCCTTCTACAGTACAATCTACACATGCCTACTTAAGCTAAGACGGACGGTACAGTACTGAAGCTAGGGCCATTCAGACATCAACCCCCTTGCATCGATCAATCTGCACCTCTCGCAAGGTCAACCTCGACAAAGAAAACTAAACCCCGACCACACTCGTATTTTTGTTCAAGGGGGAAAAAGTCCGCCATGCTGTACAATCTTGAAAGAGGAAGGTTATACAAAGACAGTGCTTCAAACGCATCTTCCCGCGACGGCTTCTTCTCTCCCTACCACACATAAACTACTATTCTCTTTTCTCAGAGAAAAAAATCTTGCAAGCCAAGGCGTCAGCCGCATCTACGAATGCCGCTTTACCCCTCGCAGCTCCGTCCTGTGTAACCCTCCGGGGGCGATAGATCAGCAAGTGCTGAATCGCGGACCAAGAAATCCCTGTCAATGATGATGATTTGCCCATACAAACTGCATCTGTATTAGGCTTTCTAATTCTTGTAAATACTAAACATAATATGGCTGGCTACATGAACAAGGAAAGGATATCAAGTCCGAATACGGCGTCACTTCGGGCCTTGGATTTCCCATGCTGTTACCCGTGTTGGACCGTTGCCAAAAGCCTCGTACTATGCGAGATCCCGTCCGCCTCTGCCCAAACACGGAGACGCCCGCATACGAACTGTAACAGGATCTGCTTTTTTTCTCGATCCAGCAAACGATGAATTTGGCTAACATGGATTGTAGATGATATCAGTGTTTTCCGGACTGCTTTGTGGTGCCATTCAGCGCTGCAAGCCACTCTCTTCAAGCCGCCCATGCTTGCCCTGGCGCCTTACCCTTCTTACCGCGATGCTGGCCTCCTATTCTACTACCTGCCTTTCCAATTGGCAGACCTGGCACGTCGATGTTCTGCTCATCTACCCCCGAGACTTCGATGTTGCGGAAGCCATCACCATCCCTAAAAACGGCTCCAAACAGTTCAGATATGGAGGATGTAAGTCCCTGTAGAGCAGCAATGCGCTCAGCATCTGCATCAGACGTAATCTCCAATAGTCCCTCCTGCTGATTCACCCGACCATTGATCTTGCCATCGATGATGAGAAAACCCAGAATGTCCTGAACCTCGGGCTCAGAAATCTTGAGCTGCTTGGCAATCCAGGACAGCTTCATGCGAGTGTAGGGTGCAATCAGTTTAACCACGCCCTTGGTTCTCATGTTACGCGTGACTTCGTCAATGTTCTCGGCGATAAACGAGTCGTCCAGGATGTCTTGGTTACGTTGCAGCACCCTTTCGTACATGTGAACATCATCCCGTTGATAAGCGTCCACCAACTCCGTCATGGCGGAGATTCGGGGATCTGTCTTGTAGGGCTTTGTCTCCTGGGAGTCAAAGGGGTTGATGTCGGACTTCATCAACATGGTCGTCAATAGCAAGTACTTCAGGACCTGAATTCGCTGTAGTGAACCGGCTTCGTCGTAGTTTCGGAATGACTCGAAGAAGTCGCTCTGGGCCTCCTTCCAGTTCTCCTCACTCATGTGCATCTTTCCACCGCACTCTCGGATGATACCCATGATTCGGGGATGTGGTACAGCGGATTTCACCTTGAGAGCACGCTGGTATAAAGCCTTGAGCTGCTTGTTGTTCTTCGTCTCGGCGAACATCTGGATCTCGAGCGCGTAGATCTCCAACGAGTATGTGCCTTTGCTAGGATCGTCGGTGCCATCCTCTCGCTGACAAGACTTGTGTAGTTCTCGTAGTTTCTTCGACACGGCGGTGTACTCCTTTCGGTCGAGAAGCAGCTTCGCTAGCTTGATGTTGGTCTTGAGCCATAGTCGCTCGTTATTTGTGCTCTGGAAGCTCTGAAGTGTGAGAGAATAGAATTGTTCCATACACTTGACAGCCTCGGGACCGTCTGCGCCTTTCTCAATGTAATCGAGCATATTGTTGATTGACTTTTCGGAGTAGTTTCTCGTGACGGCCGACTTGACGTATGTGAGGAGCTCGGCGTAGTGTTCAGCAGCCTACTGCCGTCAGCATGCATCACCATAAACGATACCAATAAACTGACCTTGTCATATTGACCTAGCTTGAATTCAAGCTTTATCGCCTGCTTTATACCTTTGAATCCCCATTCTCCCTTCTCGTCTTCGAGTGGCGGGATGCCTAGAAATTCGGAGATGGCTTCTTCTGGATCGGACAGCTTCATCTGTTTGGCATTGTAGTACTTGTTCTCGATATCGACGTCGCCGGTCTCTTCGTCATCGTCTTCTTCGTACTCGAAATCGTACCTGATCGCAATTGTTAGTAGTGCACTGCGCTTCGATTGGGCTTGCGTACTGCTCCTCATCGGAGTCTTGCATGAAATCCTCGTCGTCCGACATTGTGAAAGAAGTTTGGATGAATTAAGTAATAAGCGCTTCGTAGATAAGTTGTAAGGAATGGTTCGGTCGTCAAAAGTTATGGCGGAGCAAGAAGTTGAATGTTGATGAATGATGATTGTTGGTTATTGGACGGAGGCTCCAGAAGCTGATGTGGAGCAGGCAGCCGCGGGGCTTATCGATAACGCAGCTCCAGCAGCCTCAACACCAAAGCTTATCGACGGAGGATCGCAACCAAAATAGTACGGACATCTCTGATGGAACATGTTAATATTGGAAACGGTGTATAGTAGCGGAGGGTAAGAGCTGGGCTGCGATATTTTGGAGTCTCTACATAGACATTGAACTAGCATAGCATCTCATTCATCTATCGTTATTACATTCACCATGTCATGATATCATCAAGTCCAGCATACAACAGCAATCACAGCTTCCCATCATCCTTCAATCCCCTCCAAAGTGCCAACGCAGCCAAACACTTCGCATCCCTCGCCCCCTCCCTCCAGGCCTCTCCCATCGGCACAACCTTGAGCGTAATCTTCTCCCCATGCTCCCTCAACCCCGTCAACCGTCCACTCCACTCCTTAATCTTCTCTCTAGGCAACTTCATCTCATAACTAAAAATCGTAACGTGCTCATCACAGCCCCCTGCAGAAGGAAACATCGCCTGCGCCAACCCTTCACCATCTTTTTCGACAGGTGCAGCAAGTTCGCTCAGGTTGGTAAGTTCATCCTCGTGGATCGTCACGCCGAGTTCTTCTTGGATTTCTTGCGCGGCTGCGCCTTTGAAACTGCCGTCGTCGACCATGCCGGCTGGGAGCTCTACGAAACTGAGACTTCCGGCGGGAACGCGTGGTTGGACTGTTAGCACGACGTAGCGCTCTTCGGGCTTGTCTTCGGGTATGAGCATGAAGAGCATTGCGACACTTGGTCCTCTCAACAGAGCGGCGGCGGGGAGGGTTTCGCCTGCATCGTTGGAGACGGTGGCTGTGAGTTTTACAAAGCCTACTCGTTTACCGAACAGGTCGAAGGACTGAATCGTTACTGAGCGCAGAGCGTAGGGATCTTTGTGGAAGGGGTGAGATGGGTCGGATTGAAGTTTGAGAGAGTTTGTCAGCGTGTCGACCCAGTTCTTCAAGTCTAGTCAGTGAGAGTTCGTTTATGAGGAGGGAGGTAAGTACATTGAATGGTCTGAATGAGTCTAGTTGCTCTTGTGAGAGTCCATCAGGCAGACTGAGCTGGACGTTCTGGCTTTTGAGCGTGGTAGTCATGTTGCGCGTCACTTGAAGAGGTCTTTGGTGGGCGAGACAAGTTGCTGTAAGTAAAAATCTTGGGTTTTTGCAAATGTTGGAGAGAAGTCGCATTTCTTTTACTTCGTGATAGAGGGTGTTGAGTTGGAGGTGAGTTCAGAGTATGTTTGTGAGCCATCCATTCATTGGAGGGGCATGACGTAAAGCACGCTTTCATTCACTCAAAGCTACTTACCCGACACCACTAACACGAGACGACCAATTGAAGAATTGCAACAGATTGACGCATAGCAAAATCATTTGCAGTGATTGTTTTAACTATATTTATTTTTTGAGAGGCAATTCTTAAGAAAGCAACCAAGCTCCTAAGCAATCGTTATTCAAGGATAATTCATGAAATTCATCTTTCGAGGCAGCCCCATCCATACATACTATTTACACAGCCCAATAAACATCAATCTTGACACTCTCAACATGATTAACCCAAGCCGAGAATCTCGCCTTAGCCCACACAGTAATCACATCTCCCATCTTCAAGTCCCTGATAAACGACCCATCACCCGTCTCCCGACCGCGACCAGTCTCCATCCTCATCTTCTCAGCGGCGTCAGACTCAGGCTTAATGTCGTCTGTCCACATCCAAGTAACAACATGATCCTGCCAAGCGCGGTGAGCCGTCTTGTTGTGCTGAATAACCCATTTATCCTGTGGTTGCAGAGGATGCGTGAAGCCTAGCTTCTTGTCGGAGATAGGTCCGGTTTCTGGATACAGTGGACGCAAGGCGCAGACGGGCAGGGGGACTGCTTCGGACGTGTTGGACTTGTAGCGGACGTCGTATGTGCATTGAGGATCACCTAAGAAATTAGCACAACCCCCAGAAAGAACATGTCTTGACTTACAGATCTGCTCGGCATCGAATTTCTCCAATCCTGCCTCAAACCATGTCCATGACCCGTTATACGTGTGTCGATTCTCCGTATCGCTAGACCACCCCTGGTCTTTACTCCGAATCGTAAAAACCACCTTTCTCACAGGATACTGCAACTTGGGCGTGGGATAATTCGCCAACTTGACAAAGTAATCCTTCTCATGCTCCTTTTCCAACGCCTGTGGCTTAGCTTCAGTCATATCGTACGCTAGGATCTCCGCCAGCGCATGTCTGCCTTGAAGACCCGTTAGACCCACAGGGTAAGACCGGAGCTATAAGGTGTTAGTCTAGACCCCCATTGCCAGGCAAGGCTGACTTACAAGGAATTTGTTCTCAGAGGGACTACCTCCGATGACAGTGAGGGGGTGTTGATGTTGTAGCTTGTAGTCGATCTCGTTGCTTGAATGAGCCCAGTACTCTGCGAAATCGAGGATGATGTCGACGACGTCGGGAGGAAGTTTCTTGCCCTTTGTGAGCATAATCCGAGCGATGACAACGTCAATGGGTGTAATCCCTTCATCGACAACTTCAGGCTCTTTTCCATTTTGGTTGTCTTGCCCGAATGTTGGAAGCATGCTTTGTAGGCCGTGGATTACATTCTGAGGGATACTTTGAGCCATGATGATGTAGGCGATGATGAAGCCGAGGATGTATTCCAGCATGTAATTGTAGGTCTTGTAAAAATGAAAATGAGGATTTAAAAGGACACTTGGGAGTATTTATTCAGTGTAAAAGGTGACGCGTTTAAGCTTGATTTACAAAGGCAGCAGCATTCACACCCATTCACTGCCCGTCCCTCGCTTGACGTCAATGTACCACGCCACGTGCTATCTTATCTCGCACCAAGCTTTATCTTATCGCACGTGCAATGGCATCATCCCTGACTAACGGCGTATCATCCCGTTCCCCGTCTATCCCCCGCGCATCGGAGGGTCCAAAAAACGTCCGATTACCCATCTTCGATTACAAACACCCATTGAAAATGCAATTCCCCTTCCAAACGATAATTTGTCTCTTACATACTCATTTTCCGCCATGATGAGGTCCTCACGGTCTCTTGCTGCGTCAACTCGCCAGTTAAGAACTGCTTTCAAACCCAATGCCTTGTCTCGCGCATCATGGCTCGCCGGAACTCGCCAGCTTCACACCTCGCCGATCCGGAAGTCGGGCGTAGCTTCAAACCCAGCAATGTCCTTCCCCTGCCTCGACGCACTAGAATCTCGTTCTGCAAAACTCACAGTCTCAGACGATACCGAACCTTCGTACACATCCGGCGCGACGCTTAATTACCACCACAAGGAACCCTTCCTGCTCGACTGGGGCGGCATCCTGCCCGAGTTCAACATCGCCTACGAAACATGGGGTGAACTCAACGCCGACAAGTCCAATGCTATTCTGTTACATACCGGTCTATCCGCTTCGTCTCATGCGCACTCTACCGAGACGAACCCCAAGCCTGGCTGGTGGGAGAAGTTCATTGGACCTGGCGGTCCTCTTGATACGAACAAGTACCACATCATCTGCACGAATGTCATCGGCGGATGCAATGGTTCTACAGGACCAAGCAGCGTCGATCCAGGCAATGGAGAGCGCTATGCCACTCACTTTCCTATCTTGACAATGGACGATATGGTCCGCGCCCAATTCCGTCTTCTCGACCATCTCGGCATCGACAAGCTTTATGCCTCCGTCGGTTCCTCAATGGGCGGCATGCAATCCCTCGCCGCAGGGGTCCAATCTCCCTCGCGCGTAGGCCGCATCGTTTCAATCAGCGGCTGCGCACGCTCGCATCCCTACAGCATCGCTATGCGCCACACCCAACGACAAGTCCTAATGATGGATCCCAACTGGAACCGCGGATTCTACTACGGCAAAGTGCCTCCGCACGCAGGAATGAAGCTCGCGCGCGAAATCGCAACAGTGACATACCGATCCGGACCAGAGTGGGAGCAACGCTTCGGTCGTCGTAGAGCAGACTCTAGTAAACCACCAGCCTTATGTCCCGATTTCCTCATCGAGACGTACCTTGATCACGCTGGTGAGAAATGGTGTTTGAACTATGATCCCAACAGTCTTTTGTACGTCAGCAAAGCAATGGATCTTTTTGATCTAGGCATCGAACACCAGCGCGCCACACACGCTCGTCGACAGGAGCGCGAGAAGAAGCTTGCTTCAGGCGAAGCATCTCCTTTGTCCACCGACGCAGCATGCAGTCTCACTCTTCCCAACAAGCCCTACGAGGAACAACCCGGATCACACCCTGATCCGTCAGACCCAACTGTCGTGCCTGGCTCGCGACCACCTGAGGATCTGATCCACGGACTTGCGCCGCTGCGTGATACCCCCACGCTGGTGATGGGTGTCGCAAGTGATATCCTCTTCCCTGCATGGCAGCAGCGTGAGGTAGCTGAAGCAGTTCGTCTAGCTGGTAACCGCAATGTAACACATGTTGAGTTGAGCGAGGAGATGAGTATGTTTGGCCATGATACATTCTTGTTGGATCTCAAGTACATTGGCAACAACCTACGCATGTTCCTCGGTTAGAAAAACGTACCCAAAATGTAAAATAGGTGTTGGTCTTGGTATTTATCAGTCATAATACGATTCATTTCACGCTGCACCACTCAGTTCTCACAATGCGATTCATTTCACAGTAAACCACCCAGTTCTCACTTAGCGTCGTGCACAAAATAATCATGTAGAGCCAGGCTCAAGGCTCTGGATATCTATTCCTTAGACATTAACCACTAATCATGTCCCGATGATTATGAGTATATACATGAATCAAAAGAGAAAATACAACAGCGAGGGACGGGGGTATGTTATAATCTATAAGCGAAAGACGCCATATGCAAAGGGAATATATAGACAAAGAAATGGGTGTAAGCGATAGACAATACGCAAGAAAAGTCATGAGACATCTAGCCTCTTTTTAATAAAAAGCCCAACAAACGCTCCGGTATAATGAGATCCAAGAAATAAATGGCCAGGTTAGATGAAACCAGGGTTGTTCGCATCAACCACAGGGTTGGGAGTTCTGGCTCTTGCAGACTCCAACGAGTGTGGTCCAGAGGCGACTCCTTGAGGAACGGTGATGGGGGATGGTCGAGGTGGAGCCCTCTTGGCCTCGACGCGAGTCCTGCTGCGGTCTCTGTCCCTAGGCGGCACAAAGTCGACCATGACAGGTGAGATCAATGGTCTGCCTTGGTTGGGCTCAGGTCGATGTTCCCATGGTCCATCAAAGTCAAACGCCCGCGACAGATTCTCGCTCGAGCTAGAGATGGACTTTTGCAACGAGGGGAATGAAGGCGAGGGCAGACTTGGGGGTGTATCCGAGATGGGCGAAGAAGCGTACTGAGCGAGTCGAGGGCTCAGCGAGCTATCAGTAGCCTGGGTGGGAGAGCGAGCGAACTGAGTGCGGAAAGGCGAGAGAGCAGCGGGAATAGCAGACTTGTGTGCTTCAGCACGGTCAAAGTCATTCCAATTAGGGGTGCTGGGGTGCTCAAAAGACTCCTTAGGACGCACAGGCGAATCGTTTCTGGGAGGGGGATACACAGGAGGCTGGCGACGCTGCTTCCTTGGCTCCAAACCAAAGCCCCTCTCAGGGCTTTGAGGCTCGGGCTGTTGAGGTCTGCGGCCTCGCGGTAGGCCCTTCTGGATGGGGAATTCGCCTTCCATAGGACTCTGTTGGAGGAATGGGCTGGCAGTTCTAGGTGGTTGAGGACTCGACTGCAAGAATGGACTCGCCGCTTGTGGGGGCGCAGGGCTATGAGTGCGAGCAGGACTGGCTGTTCGAGGAGGTTGAGGGCTGTATGCGCGGAACGGACTTGCTGCTCGCGAAGGCTCGCCGGCCTGGCATAAGAATGGGCTTGCCGTTCTTGGTGGCTCAGGAATACGCGCCGCCTTAACGAAACCGCTGTCATCAAAGCCCGTACCAACAGCACTTCGTGGTCCATTTCCAACAAGAGGAATAGTTGCCGAGCGGTCAGCAAGAGCCGGAACTCGAAGAGGTCGGCCAAGCTTTGGCTCGGAGTCGGTTCGAGCACGCAAGCCGCGTGGCGGGGGTTCGAGAGGTCGGCTCATGAAGCCTGGATCGGCGCTCGCGGTTGTGTCGGGTGTTTTGCTCCTGAGAGTTGTGTCGGGGGTTGCGCTTCTGGAAGCAATGTCGGGAGTGTTACTCCTGCTGTTTCCAGGGTTCAATCGAGGTGGTGGCACAGGTGGGAGAGGAGCGGTAGGTGACCGGTATGGCGAAGGTAGAGGTTTCGTAGGCGGAGAAGAGTTGGGAGGTTGGTATGCCTTGTACTGCTTAGGAGGGTACTGAGGTGATGGTGCGAGCGATTGCTGGTTTCGAGGGGGAGATCGAGGGAACTCGAAATTAAGTAGAGGCGAGTCCTCTCGGCCTGGGAAGGAAGCGAGAATGGGAGATGGTCCAGGCGAGCTTTGCTGAGGAGGTTGCGACAGCGGCGATGGTGCAGGAGAGCGCGAAGGAGAGACAGGTCGAATGTTCTGTATGGGCTCTGCCAGCTGACCAGGTTGGAGAATCTTGGGGGCCTGGTGCATCGGCTTGGGCTGCTGAGAAGGCTGGGGCGTCTGGATGCGAGGAGCTTCCTCTGCTGCCGCTGATGCCAACGAAGACACCAACGACAGAGGTGACATCGCATCACTAGCAGTTCGGGTTCGGGTCAAAGCTGTGTCGAGCATGCTCAGACTTGGACTCGACTGCATAGTCCTCAAAGGACTGGCAGTTCTCGCACTTCCAAGAGGACTGGCCGTCCGGGCAGATGCCAGAGGCTTGGGCTTGACATTTGTGTCAATCGGGCTCACTCCTCTCTCACTCGCTGTGTCGATGCTGTTGCCTCCAATGCTGCCCTTCCTGACAGTCTCACCAAAGTCGAACCCAGCAAAGTTTCCAGCAAGACCCTCAGCCATGGGCTTAGGACTATCGCGAGGATCCGTCTCCATCGTAAAGCTTTGTCTTCTAGGCATGTGGAATGTGAATGTGTCGCGCTTAGCTGAAACATTTCGAATCACAGGCGACTCCCAGACCTCCTCACTACGCGCAACCGAGACAGCTGGGCTGGGGAGAGACATAGGACCGGCAGTGCTAGGCTTGTGAAGACTAGGCGCGGTAGGCACGTTTTGGCGGCTGCTCGAAGGTCGATTGTCGGGGGAGAAAGGTCGCTCAGCGTTGACGATGGAAGGCGGAGGAGATGGGTAGCCGTTATTAGCTGTGGGAATCGGGCTCTTGGTCCTGACATCTTTGATTTCGGTTCCGAGATTAAATTCGAATTGTTCCGAATGACTACTGGGCTCGTCCAAGGGCGTATTCGGTATGCTGCTGACCGAGTCCTTTCCAAAATGAATATTAAACGGGTTCGGGGTCTCTTTTGTCGACACAGCGGTTCCAGGACGTGTGGGTGTACCGGGTCTGTTGCCATCCGCATTTATAGGGCTGGGCGCCACAAGACTTGTCGAGCTGCCATTTCCGAAGCGAGTATTGAGTTGGATATCCGAGGCGTGGAATCGAGGGTTTCCCATTCCTGGTGCTCGCGGCGCACTTAAATCGACCATAGAAGAAGCCGCTCCGCCGCTGTTCTTGTAGGGAACACGCGTAGGAGGCTCGAGGGTTGAGTGTGAAGTGCCAGGGCGAGCGAGCTGTGGGCGGGAGAAGTTGCTCTGTCTCTTGATCTCCATGGCGGTGATTGTGGTGATGGTTTCGTATGTGTCATTGCGATGTAAATGCTGTATCTTGTTCGTAGCTAATTTACTGCTGTCCCTGAGTCAATTGTTAGTGATGTCTGACGGGAGAGATGGGAGTAAGCAATCTTACTGTGACTTTTTCCTATTGCCTCCAAGTCTGAGGCCAAAAAAGGAAACCATCTTGAAGACGGTAAGAAGGGAATGAATAAAAATGAGTGGACGACCTATCGAAATGTCATGAGCGAATGGTCAAGGTAAGGAAAGTAAAGAAAAAAGAGATGATGTAAAGGCGAGATAAGATGTTAGATCATGGATGGGACGGTGCTAGGCTTTCTGTGCATATTTCTAGAAGACCTGGGACTGGGACCGACCGTTGCTGGACCTGGACCGGAGAGCACTTACCGTAAAGTAGTACCTCACTAAAAGGGTCCCGCTCAACGGGGGTAAAAAGTTAGGGAAGCGACGGTGCAATAAGGACCTGGGACTGAAAAGCCAAGTAAAGTAGGGGCAGGCGCACGAGGCGTCAAAGGGACCAAGTGGGTTAATTTAAATCAGATGGACTCCAATTTTAGACGGGAACGATGAACGAAAATGGTCACCTAAAACCAACCAAACCAAAGAAGAAGAATTCAACTGATCAACTGAGTTTCATCACAGTCTGACTGGATCTGTCTCTGCATTCAATGTGTAAAAGGGGTCCGTAAGCGTCAAGTTAATTCTTCTGGTCGTTGGCGTTGTGATGGGATTGGACAGAGGAGATCTTTAGCTCACTGCAAGCTTAAGAGCTAAAAGAGAACAGAAATGGATCTCTGCAGGTACAAGCTCAGGGGCTCGACGCTTTTTTTCCTTCTTTCTGTCAATTGGGGCTGCCCTGTCCAATCCTGGGTTCGCGGGGTTCAGTTTTTTTTTCTGTTCCCCTTCTGAACTACTTTTTTTTGATGGGGTTTCCTTTTTAAAATAGGGGAATTGATAGAAAAAGAGGAGAAGAAGATGTTAAAAAAAGAGAGGATACTGCCACAGACAGAGATCAACAAAGGTGAGAACTCAATTGATCATTCGCTTAGGTGAGACGAGTGAAAGGAGTGGACTGCGCCTCAGATGGTGATAGTACAGTATCACAGCCCTTTGGTCAAAACAAAGGAGTGTCAGTGAGTAAAACGGACCAGAGGAAGAAAATAGCAACAGAAATTCGATATGATGCAGTAGGGAAAGATACCCGAGACAATGAAAGGAACGGCAATGAGAGACGAGACACGGCAAGGCGAGACAGACAAGACGGGCCAATGTCGATCGCTAATGAAACAGCGTAGCATCTGCATTGGATATATCCCCTTAGTCGCGCGCCAATTCTCTGTCTACACCTCCAACTAGAATCCTACTACTACGTACATAGTAAATGCTGTCATAGCAATGGATGGATTATGGATCCATGAATTCGGTTCTCAAGATGATCGAGATGTCAATTGCGCCAATCTAGATAACTTCATTATATTTAGAACTCTCATTAAACACAAACCACACAGATAAAAGAGACAGACGAACTCCCACCTGAGTGGCGTCTTAGATTCCAATCTCAGGGGTGTCAAGGATCCCTTATTCATAATCCCCAGGGTGACCAATAACGATCGTCACCCCCCTTCACTATTATTTCGCTTGGCAGTTGAAACGAAACAGGAAATATTGGCGGTTATGCATGCAAATGCAAAATGCAACCTATGCAGCAGTTTCTCCGTCCGTTTTATTTCCCCGGCACTTGAACTTTCCGTGACAAGTTGACAGCGGAGGTTTATTCTTTTAGAGGTAAGAGAACCCTATACTACAGTCCGGTATGACCTGTGTGGAAACAAATGCATATCTCAGGTCGTCTCATCATGGTGTAAGCGAAATGGTATGACCCAGTGCTCTCAAACTCGATTCTGTTTGACATGTTATGCCATTAACTAAATGTGATTCTTGATGTAAACGAGGTGGGTTGGCAGAGAGACTGAACTCATAGCTGTTTATGCATAGGCAGGGCGCCCTGTTGCCATTAGAAATCTGACTGCCGCGAGCCTAAAAGATGGAATGGTAGGCCAATTGATGTCATCGTAGACTATCTCTTGGAACATACAATAGCTCTGCTGCTAGATTTCGCGCTTGGGTCACGATATGCACATGATAATCACCCGCGACAACAACAGACCAAAGCTCTAATAAACTCCAAACCAAAAACTTGCTTTGATCTTTTATGCTCTGCTCTGCTACCCTAACGACAGATAGGTATCGTCATAATAATTCCCATAGATACGCCTGCAAATACATGATGACCGTCCTGAACGCCATGGTTGTGATCGCCCCGTGCTAACCGCCTCGTCTGACTTTGTATCGTGTAGTAGTCCCAATACGTGCTTGAGAACTTGAGAAACTGTATCAAGACACGCATTATAGCTGCTCCAACAGCTTTCTCCTCCGTCTCTCAATCAACTCCTCCTGCACCTCTTCCAAAGTCGGCAAGTCCCATGTAACTCCATCACCACCGTCTCCAGGCAAAGGCTCCCATCCCTCCGGCACATCCTGAGATCCTGTCTTGATCATATGCTCAGTAGCCTGTCTCTCCTTCTCGGCCTCATAAGCCAACAACTCCTCATCCTCCTCATCAGGCGCATATCCATAGTACGCCGCATCCACATTCCTCCTCATATCATGTCTTTCCTCAAGCGGCTTCTCATCACCCTGATTCCTGGCGGCCTCAAAAAGCTCCTTGACACCAGGAAGTTCCCTCGCACGACCAAAGTACTTGTAACCTTTTCCACCGCCAGGTATTTCACGGCCTTGCTCATCGTAGATCTTGCCGCCACCGCGCATGTAGTTCGGTCCGCCTAGATTACGTATCTGGATCTCCCACATGTGCTTTTCGCGCATGAGCTTGTTGATTTCGTCGTTGAGGTCGCGGATCTGGTAGTCGCTGAGGATGGGGTCCTGGATGCGTGACATCTTGCGCGAGATTTCCTTCAAGACCTGACCGCGCCATTTTTCGCAGGCTGGGATGGCGGCTACTTCGGTGATGAGCTTGGGTCGGCGGGTGCGGCCGGCGTCGATGATGCCTAGGTCTGCTGCTTGGGCTTCGCGGAAGCGAAACAGCATAGACTGGGCCTTTTCCGAGTTACGAGCCTGTTATTGTTAGTCTGACGCACTGAGAATGGTTTGGAGAATAGGGTGTCGTACCATTTTGACGGTTCTGCTGCGGAGAGCAAGATTGGCAGAGTGTAGCGATTGTAGAGGCCAAAGTTGAGTGTTGTTCGCGACCCAAAGTCAAGGAACTTTTCCCAGCCACTCCAGCCTCGTTAGAGCTGGTACCGATGCCCCGCTAGCGCCACAGCGGCACAGTTAAAGGTCAGCCTGCTCTAGCGCTCCCGCTGTCAATCGCGCGGCGCAACGCGACTTGGAATTTCGACCATCATGAGTTCGGCCTGCCAGTGCCAGCCAGTTGTCAACGGCTGTCAACCACGACGAGAGAACAAGATATTGTGCGCGCAGCCCGCAATCACTCATCGCTCTGGAGAAGCATAAATAATGGCTTCCCCTCCAATTCTCTGCCACTTTCTTTCCTTCTCTCCTCATCATCGCTTCGCAACCTCAACTTTGGACTTCAACTGCGACTTCGACTGCGATCTTGCTATACCTCGAGGGCTTTGATACTCATCTACTCTACTGCTAACCGCCAGCTTCTTTGCTACACACTATACTCTCTCAATTTTCTTTCGTCTCTGCGCCCGTCTTCTCTCGCCCATTTCCTCCCTCTCCGTCATCTTCACTTCCTTACCACCATGCCTCCCCAACGCCCTCACCTCCTCTTGCGTGGCCCAGTCAAGCGACCGGTGCTCACCATACGGTATGTTCAAGTGCACAACTAACCCATCTGTCTTCTCTGCTTTCTTTTGCTTTTTGTTTCTTGGGGGCGTTTCGGTTTCTTGGTTTTTGGGGGGTTGCTTTCTAGACTTTTTTGGGGGGAATATTCTTATGGAGTTCGGCGTCAGGAGTCTGGCGTTCTCTGTTTTCTCTCCCTCTTCCTGTTCTACTGACTCCCAGCACACTTCCTTCCACACACTGTCTGTTGGCTCACCGGGTCTGCTATGATGACAATGTTCACACCGAGCTTGGGTGATTCCCCCCTGATCGTGTATACCCTCGGGCAACCATCCAGCGGTGGGAAAATGTTCCACACACAAGAACAGAGATCTGAGCAGACCCAAAGTTTTCCCCTTCCTTTTTTCCCTTCTTCTTATGTAGCCCTATAGTAGCCGCAATGACAGATACCTTCTCAAGTGTGAAGTGGTCCTCTCCTCTAGGGGGTGTAAGAGACAGCTCGTGATAAATGCACGATATAGTTTTCAATCGGAGCAGGCTTGGGCTCTGCGGGGGAAGGATGAAGAGGAGGAGAGATTCTTTGAGATACGAATTATGTTTTGCCCGGTGATGATCAATCGACCAAAAAGCCAAATTTGCAGGCAGCAGCGGCGGGCTTCACGTCAAAGACGGTTGCGTGGGCTCTGTCCAACCGCCGCGAGTTGTCAGTGGGAACCTAAGAGAGCTAATCTGAGGGCCTTGACATATTTCGATCTCATGAATCACATGTAACTAGAATACGTAGACATAGACAGTTGTAGAAGAAAAGACAAAAATTTTATTCTATGATTCACTTTTAATCCTGCTCTACTACAGCAATGTTCCCACGATTTCCTATCGTGGTGTCGTTAAAAAAGAGAAACGTTGTTACAATCATCATCCGCCTCTTCGTTTATTGCGTCTTCTTCGCGGCTACCTCGTCCCTGGGCTTCGCGCTGTACAGCCATACGACGGAGAAGGCCAAGAAACCGAGGATGGTAAAAAAGATACCAGCCAGAGGAGGCCAAGCTCCATTGATACTGTAGCTTCGATCATACTCGTTGTGAGCCAAATGTCGTACGCTGACTGTCTTCTTCTCCTCGATGTTGGTGAGGAAAGAGCGCTTGTAGTTGACCATAAAGTTAAAGATGCCGTGCTGGTCGGGGAGGGTGAAGTTGGTGCCGTAGATGGTCTCGTACTCGTTGGAGAGGATGGGCTTGAGGTTGAGGCGCCAGAAAGGGGACAACATGGAGAACTCAAGCTGGATCTTATCGCCCTCGGGGAGGTGGTAGGGTTGCCAGTTGTTCCAGGCGTACTCGGACAGAGAGATGTTGTAGGACTAGATTGTTAGTAGTGATCATGACCAAGTTGGCTTGTTTGACTTACCACATCGTTCTTGACGCGATATCCGTCGGGGTTGGTCTCGTTGCTACCGTCAAGGCGGTGCTCAATCTTGTTTACTCGCAGAACACCAAGCTCCTGGAAAGTCCAGGCAGCCAAGTTGGTGACAAACTCACGGTTGGCAGGGAACTGAGCCTGGCCACCCTGTCGAGCAACCTTGGTGTCGAAAGTCTTGTCCTGGAACATCTCAGCGGCACCAATGACGGTAACGCGCGCAGAGTTGCGAGCCTGGAAGACAGTGACGAGGTTAAGCTGTCGGCCGGAAGAGAACAACTCATCAGGCTCAATGGTCTTGTTCTGCTCCTTGGGGTGGTAGCTATAAGCTGTAGCAGGAGAGCGGAGGACGGGTGTAAGAAGCTGCCCGTTGCCGAGAATGTGGCCGATAGCGCGAGGAACAGAGAGGAATGCGCCAGGGATCTCGAAGTAATCCTTCATGCCCTTTCGGACGGCAGGAGGAGCCTCGAGGACGAGGACATCGTGGTCCTCGGAGGCGGAGATAGTGTCGTATGAGAAGTGGTCGACGACCTTGGCGGTGCGCTCAGCGGGAATGTGAATGTCGAGCTCGGTCAGGACGGCGTCGAGAGTAGAAGGCACGGTATGGGTGGAGGACATGGAAACGAGGATGTTTCCGCCGGCATTGATGAACTCGATGATAGCCTGGGGAGTCATCTTAGGTCCAAGACCTGCGCAAGAATTAGTATACCCACCATCACAAAAAGATAGAAATGACGAACCTTTAATCGTGGTGGGGAGGAAGAGGAGGTGATCATAAGTCCTCTCCCCATGCAGAAACAATCCCAAGCTTTCGCTCTTTGGTGATTCGTAGGTGATTTCATAGCCTCGTTCTATCAATCGTAAGCTTCAATCCCAACCCAATTGTCAATGGAGATAAATACCAGACAGGTCGCCGAAAAAGGTTGTGTAGGCCTTCTTGTCATCTGGACTATCCAACACGACCAGCAGACGGTTACCAGCTGTGCTCACGGCCGAAACCACCGCCGCGAAGAGAAAGAGCACAAGGCTCAAGAGTGACCGCATTCTGAAAAACAATATCGGGGGAATGTGGTTGAGACTTTTTGGTTGGTTGGGGATGATCTCGTTCTCTCGCGAGGTGTAAGTTGATGGATACTGGCGTGGACAGCTTGCGCTTTAGACAGAGAGCTCTAACCTGGTACGCAGGTACCTGGAGCGAGCTTGCGTTTTGGGATACGTAGCCTTCAGTGGGGGAGGTGAAACCCGTCACGCTAGACTCTGCGTGGCAGCGCTCTTACCCTAAAGAGCTAAGCGCTGGGTGTCGACTTCCAAATAATCCGACCTCTTCGGCTTGGTTTTTCCGCTCCTGCGATTGGACCGTTGCTTCGATAGCCAAAGCCCATCATCACCACCAAGACCCGACGACAAACCACCTCCAGATCCTCGTCAATTGAGTATGACTCGACTCTCCGCTGCGTCATACTACCGCTAACATCGCTCCGTACAGGTCATCATGTCTGCCGCTCCTTTCTTCTGGCAAACTCCCCTCAAGTACTGCCGCTGGGCAGCCCGCGAGCGTCCCGCCCTCTTCTGGTCCGTCATCATCGGCGCTGCTGGTCCCGTTGCCATGCCCATTGTGCCTCCGATCCGACACTACTTTGGCGACATCGATGCGCCCCCGGTTCCCGTGACCTACCCCAGTGCGTGCCCTTCAGACCGGGAGTTTCGTGACATGCACCAACTAACTCGATGCAGTTCCCGCTGGTCCCAGGAAACAGCTCACCGGCTACGACGATTAAGATCTCGAATTGAAGACGAAGAAACAAATATCACGGCTCGGAGAGAAAGTACGGGAAAACGAGCAAACAGTCTTGTACAAAGTACGGCGTCCACCGACAGCGCCACGGCGGAGGGGGAGAAATATCATAGAGGAATACAAGGGACAAGAGTCCAATTTTCAGCAGCAATTGACGCTTCAATTCGATTTTCTGCATCCAATCAATCAAGCCGACTACCGACCATAAAACGTTTTCGGGATATATATATACGCTGTGCGCCCACTTGCGCGAGTCAATGATTTTCTAACATACGGGTACGATGAAACAGGAAACGCCGCGGTGATGTGCAAGCAAGAAGCCAAACGATCCTTCCCATCTCTTCTAATCATACGAAACTGTTGCGGCGGTTGTGTCGAACTGATGTCCGGTTCGGTAGGGCCAGGCTCTATCTTTCCCTGTTCACTAGATTCCATTCGTACTAGAAGCGTGTTAGTTGTGGTATGGTAGAGAGTGGTAGAGGAACTTACAACTCGTCCGTCATCATCACCTGTGTAGACGCATGTTGGCATTGGGCTGATGCATGTCATACCCGCTTCCGTGTTGGCGCCCTTCTCGTTCTTGTAGTCAGCATGGTCAAGCTTTCTGTATAGCTCCAGAGTCCATCGATTGCCAACGATGCTGCGCCGCCATATGTTGACTTTGCCGCGCTTGTGGCCTGTGAAGATCAGGTAGTTTTCGAGCCACTCGTTTCCAGCGCCTTCATAGAAGGCACATGAGTGGATGTAGTCGTCTTGTTCAAAGCAAACGTTTTGTTCCAGAAGCAATGTGCCGTTCAAAGTGTATAGGATCACGTTGGGTCCAGAGCAGAGAAGGATCTCGCCCGAGATGTCATTGATACGCGCAGATTCGACGGGGCGCACCAAAGGCAGCTTGCGAATGAACGACAGACGGTTGAGATCCCACAAGAACGCCTGGCCATCCGCAGATACTGTCAACAGAGTACAGAAAGCTTTGCTGACTGCAATTGTGGTGACGGGGAATTTGTGTCCAAAGAGACTGGATCTTGGAAGCAATTCAACTGGTTTGCCAGGTGAGGTCTGAAGTGCGTACACCGAGACAACACAGTCTTCGCCAGCGGTGATCAATGTCTTGGAGTCAGCGAAACAGGCGCAAGAGATTTGTCCAATGTGAAGGTTCTCAAAGAGGCCAGCGGGCTTTGTCGAGTTAGCGAGGCGACTTGAGCTGGGAGTATGGTGTCGGTTTACCTTTCGATTGTCGCTGAAGAAGAAGCGGATGCTGTTGTCGGCATAACCCCATTCCAAGAACTTGTCGTATGGTGGGAAATTTAGGCGGAACGGAGAGGCGCACAGTAGGCGGTCCAGCTTGGGTGCGTAGATCAAGGATGCTACACGCTCGTGGCTTTCTGTTGAGAATTGATCAGCCAAGTTCAGAGATCGAGAAGCAGAGTCCTTACCAAGAAGTGGGTGCGGCAAACAGCTCAGCGAGAAGACACTCGTGTCCAATCGTCTAACCGGAGATCGGTTATGCTCTCTAACCGGATGGGACTTCATAAATACTTGATGGGGCGTCTGTCCAAAGTTGTGGATAACGCCAGCCATAATAGCTCTCTCCTTTGCGTCGGTGATGCTATCCAAGTCTGTCGCGCCACGGTACGAGAGATGATGGAAGACGTTGAGGTTCTCTACCGCCGCCTCGCCTCGCTGCTTGAATCCGAAGACGAGATCAATCCACTGGTGCAGATTCTCACTCACGTAGGGACTCTCAAGCGCCTCTCTGTGCTTGGCGATGAAGATCCTAGGGTCACCCTTGGCCCATGGGGGAAGCTCAACGTGGTCGACCTTAACGCCGTTGCTTTCGCGGTTACCAAAATTGTAGCCATTGACGTTGGTCAAGAATTCGGGAAGACAGTAGAACTCGGGGATCAGTTCTCTCACATCAGTCTTGTTCTTGCAAGAGGCAGACTTCCATGCTTCTGGGACGGATTGGAAAAGACGATCTGCATGATCAAAGCTTCCTCCCTGGAGCAGGATGTAGGACTGAACAAAAGGCGGTAGACGGATGAGGTATGAAGACACAATCATGGCAGAAGAATAGTGTGTGCCATAGTGGAAAGGAACCTCTCCAATTTCTTCCAAAGCATTGTAGCTCTCGACGAAACCACCAACTCTGTGTGGTGTCTGCGCGCCCATTGGTTTGGACAGATCTCGGAACGTATTGGGGTCATCAAGATCCAGATCTTCACTGGTGTAATCGGCCAAGACCCATGGGAACACTGGGTACTGGGTCAAATCGTTGAAGGTCCTGCCAGCCATGGTGTTCACCATCATGAGATAGTGAAAGTTGGAGATTTCGCCCTTCTGCCACCTCTTGAGAATGGGGTTCCAAGGCGATGAGTTGAAGAAGGTACCGAACTTGGAGCCAAATCCTTGAGGCGATTCATCGACGACCTTCAGAGACTCCAAACGCCAAGCATCCTCGGGGTTGGGAAGAGTATTGGCGCCACTGGTGTGAGGTGCCTTGCTGAGCATCTTGACGAACAGATTATCCCGAACCGCGGGGTTGATAGTAGTCAGAAGATAACTGCGGCCATCAGTGAAGAAGACCTCAATCGCAACATCTCGGAAGAGGAACCGGCGTTTCGAGATACTGATAACATCGTGCCATCGCCAATGCCTCGATTCTTGCTCCTTATTGTTCTGCCTCTTCTCAGATGTCTTGGCATCAGTGACGATCTGAGAGAAAGGATCGCGCTCTTCAGGCGGAGCTTGCCAGACGTTAACAATATCGCCATTAGCGCACTGAAACACGTTGTCCATGATATAAAGCGCATCCTTGCCGATGATAAGAATACCCTCACAAGCCTCCAGTCCAATGATGCGCGAGACATTGTATGCAGACTGAACTTGGTCTCCACGCTCTAGTCGACGCATCACCTTGCGGTTCTTGTCTTCAAAGTTTTCGTCTCCCTCGTTTGGATCATTCGGGTCATCCACAAGCTCGAAGTCATCTTCAGGCGCGACACCAGAAGCAGGTTGTTCTCCTGGCTCAGTACTCTCAGGCTCTTCGGTCAACTGGAGCGGTCCGTTGTTCCCTTCTATGGGTGCGGGAGTGCTTGACTTGGTTGGCGAAACTGCGGACGTGACGATCGAGGGCGCTGGACTGGCCGACGTATTGATTCGCAAACTCTGCAAGACCTCGCTCGCCTTTCTCTTCGGCTGATATTCATCCTTGCTCATCGTAAAGTCGGGCAGAACCCTGAGTCTCATCCGGTTTCGTCCCTCTGTTCGGTCCAGTTTCCATTTGGGTGGCGCCGCTTCGCTAAATACAGCGCCAGGTCGCATCAGGTCTCTTTCCATCTTCTTGTAAGCATCGCTCAGAAACACGAGATCATCCTGTTGATCTTGCATAATTCGTTGGTACTTGAAGTACTCGGAGTTATAGATACTTTTCATCCATGCGCTGTTGCCAATGTCATGACTGAGCAAGGTCTTCTCTGTGGTTATGCTCTCCGCGTGCCACACTCTAAGCTTATCTTTGCGTTTGGTCAACCGGGCCTTGGCTGTTTCTGCAGTACGCACGTTCTCCGAGCTGACAAAGTCTTCCCATGTTTTGGACATACCGCCAAAGAACAGTACATCCAACGATGGGCGATGCTTGTCAACCCACTCCACGAATGTATCGTCATCAACACCGGTCAATTGCTGGAAGTCCTTAGAAAGCTGCTTCTGGTCCGGCGACATGCATGCATGAATGAGCTCAGTAGATTCCTCCGGTTTCTGCACCAAGATGATACGCAAGAAGTTTGCTGCCGCAACTCGAAGGGGCATCTTGTCGCTGATGAGCTTGGTATAGAGCTGGTACCAGAAGAGCTTGAGGAATTGATCCTCATTGGTGAACGAGCCAAGGATTGACATTTGCCAGTACGCCATCTTGCCCATGAACTGCTTAGCTTCAACGAGCGTGGTGTCTGGACTGTCGAGGTCTGACAATCGAAGAAGGATTATCCTCAGAAGGCAACAACGGATGTTAGTGACCGCCTGGCTACAAAGTCGGACACTCTTAAGAGATGCGATGTCAGGCCGTTGCAAGAATTCGAGAAGCATCCCGATAAAGTCAATCATAACCTCAGCACCGTTCATAAACCATCCTTCAAAGATGGCTTCCGACATGTGTTGACAGAGTCGTGAGATGTTCGTCAGTACACGAGGCTCGCAGATTGCCTTCTGATTGGATTGGATGTTCTTCTCCAGTTGGGCAATTACATGCTTCAGGATGTAAGACTCGAAATAAGCTTGGTGCTCTCGGAAACCAGGAGGGACCTTGGTGAACAGGCCAAAGCCAGTAAAGTCTTTTCGTGACAGAAGCTGGTCCATGAAGACGCTCACTACCAAGTCCATAAGTCCGTCCAAGATGTCGCTGCTCGGTCTATTGCTGGGTGTCGACCTCGGCGATGGCAAAGCAGGACTCAAACGAGCCGGACTCGGACCGACAGGCGACTTCTGCTGAGTGAGCAGAATGAACGAGGATGCTCTCCTCAGCGGTGTGCCCTTAGGTGGTGTCGACTGAGGTGACGGGACTGGATCGACGCTTGTTGTTCGTACGATTGGTGTAGCATGGGAACCACTGCCAGCGATGGGCCGGATGATCACATCTGTTCCTTCGAATGTCAAGGCCGTGTCGCCAGAGTTCAGCTCAGTCTCAGGCGTCACTGCATCCGCGCTTACAATGACCGGGTAAAGCGCTGACAGCAATAACCTCACCCACTCGGATGTCAAAGCGAAGTCCCTGAACTCCGTTGAACGCTCGTGAAGATCTAGGAGGAATTTGATCACGGTGTGTAAGACTCCAGCATAGCTTGCGACTCTTTCGCTGTCACGAGTGAAGTTAGACCGTGTCGCAAGGGCAGTCGTCAGGTTCATAGAGCTTGCTCGCGGTCGCATTTCGGGGCGGAGTTCTTTGGCAGATGCGTGCTTCTTCAAAGCAGGCGTTGGGGCGACATGTGTTGCTGGTGAATCTGGATCATCCTGGTATCGCATCACATCTTTCAATCCATGCTGCAGCATTGCGGTAATGACGGACAAAGATTCAGGGTACACAACCTTACGTTTGCCAAACGTTTCCAGCAGGTTGAAGAAGTCAAAGTTCCTATCAAAATTGATCTCGGCAACATCGTATCCAAACAGGATACTGAAGCAAATAGGCCATAAAGTTGGCATGTCCCAGTACCGCTTGAGTCTGTTGGACATGATGACAAAACCTCCCGACTTCCCAGCAAACTTCGATGTGTAGTTGGAGCCATGCGTAACCAGAAGACGTGCCAAAATCTTGCAACCATGAACGACGATTTCCGGGTCGTTTTCAGCCAGAAGGTAGAGGAGCCACTGCTATAATTAGTAAAGGCAAATTGGCGGTACAGAACAATCTCACCTTATTTGTAACAGTTCTCGCAAACTTCTTGATGTGTGTGGTGTTGCCCTTTTCGCACAATATGCGAGAGTACATGCTGAGTACCTTGACACCAAGCTGTTTCTTAGTCAAGAACTTCAGCCCAGAAGCAATTCCAGCTGCGGTTGGATCGGTCGGTGTTCCTCTCCTTCTAGGAACCGGAGTGCCGCTTCTTGAAACAATCGAAAGAGCCCGTGGGCTTCTGTTGACTGGTAAAGGTTGGGTGTGAAAAGCGTAGGTGATGAAAAGCGACAAAGATCTCATGACCTCTTGACTAAAGTTGGAAGTGACGAGGATCTCGAAGGCGCCCATGAAATGCGATATCGTGTCTTCAGAAACGACCTCTCCTTTCATTGCATCCAGCAGCCTCTTGACGATTCTCATCCTGATCAGCCTCCGGCTGTTGAACTCATGATATTTGCTATTGACAGCAAAAGTCACAAACTGTTTGTAGTACAGCTCTTGGATTCGAGGCGCCGACTTTCGCCAAATGTCAAGGTCGATGAGCAAAACGCGATAGGCGAGCGGGTTGATGATGAACGACTCCATGGGTTCCATGTGGTTGTACCCAACAAAGCCAAGGATCAAACTGAGTAACTGGAAGGCGAGTCGATCGCGATCGTCGTTCGAGACTTGTAGTCGGGTAACCGTAGAATCACTAGTACCACGGTCATAGCCCAGCTTCACACGGAGGAGCATAGCCAAGATGCCGTATCCATTGTCCTTCTCGATGGCTTCACTGTTTCTCCAACTCTGGCGAATGCAGTAAAACAGCATTTCCGCCGATCGCACTGTCTCTTCGATTGAAGACGCTCTCTCAAAGAGTTTCAGAGCCAGTGGTGTGAAACCGGCAAGTCGCCATAAGTTCTCATCCAGGTACGACGGCACAGCGACGATGGGGTTGCCGCGGAAAGAGAGAAGACCTTGGACGCGGAACAGAGAGTCTGGTAGACTGGGAACGGCACAATTAATCGCTAGAGGTGCACCCTCTTGGTTGGAAGCCCTGAAAAGATTGCGAGCGCAGTTCCTCGGGAGCGATCGCAAAAGCCCGGTGTCATAAAATTGCACATTTTCGGGGAACGTGGCTGAAGGAAGAATGCTAAGCAAGATCTTGGATTCAGGTAGCAGTGAACCAGCCTTCTCACGGACAGCTCTGATGATGTCCGAAGTCTCACCCTTTCCAGGATGCGCAATCTCGTTGCGAAGGCCCAGAGTAGCCGATGCCTCATACGTCTGGAAGCCGCCCAGGCTGTCCTGGAAGTTGCCCTGGTATCGCGGCCCCAGACCAAAATGGACCGCCAAATAGTCATCGCTCAAAGCATCCTCGAATAAGTGCGCCGAAGCAAGCGACCACCGCGAAAATACAAGGCCGGGTCCTATTTGGTTGGAGAGATCCTTCGGTGTACCGACGAAAGCCTGCACAGGGTTTGTTTTGTTCTGGTTCGAGTTGAACGAGGCGAAACTGTCATGAGCACCAGTGGCCAGGGGCGGCAGATGGGGATAATTGCAGCGTATTTGTTCTGAGAATTCGCCATCGACATACAAAGACGCCTTGCTAGTGACCATCGTCTTGGGTCGGCGATGCACAATGGCGATGTGGTACCATTTCTTCTCCTTGAACGAAACAGACTTGAAGCGCACACTAGGCTTGTTCGAAGTAACAGATGTTTGAAGGATAAAGTTGTGGGTATCTCTCTCGAGGTACATGAGCAGAAAACATGATTGCGTAGAGTCAAAGACGCCGAATATCGTTGTGTGCGCAGTAGGGTCGAAGCTGTCTACTCGAATCCAGGCCGTGAAGGTGTAACCAGCACTAGATTGCGGTGGAAAAGAACGACCAAGACTGGATAGCTCAAGCGACGAATGGCCATGCAGAGATAAGTCGAATTGAAAGAATGGAGGACCTGTATGTTTCGATGTCATCTGTAAGCAGAATTCGGATGCCTCGGAGCCAGGCGTTGATAGTAAGAATTGAGTGTCGGCCGGCTCATTCACACCCAAGTACATGAGTATCTTGCAGATCGCCAACACCTTCTCTCGCTCAGGTGGGCTAAGAGCTGAATCGGCATTGAAAGCGACCCGGAGGAACTGCGACAAGGCGCCAGTCGAGTGGACTGCAGCTCGGTTATATATAGAAACTGAGATAGCACAATGGATTGTCTCAAGGACAAGTAAAGAAGCCGGGTTCGCGAGGCCATCTTTCATTCGAGGAATAGCGGTCCAGAAACTGACAACTGCCCGCAAAATCTCGGGATGCCGTATTATGGTCTTGGCATTCACGACTTCCCTCACACCGGGTGTAATGTTTTCTGCAGATTTGGCCAACACCAGATCCCATTGTTCTTCGGCGCTGTCGCTTTCATCCTCTTTTGGAGAGTTGTCGTCGTCCGGCCGTAGTGATTTTGCGATCGATTGACAAAGGAGATCGAGTGCTTCGTCGTCCAGAGAGAAAGCCAATAGCTTGCCAAAAACATGACAGCTTATCCAAGCATCAGGTTCAGCCCCGCCGAGTCCTATGCTTGCGATAACTTGCTCCAAAGCCTCCCATCCGCCTCCTTCAACCTTGTATCGGAAATAACGTCGGTTGCCTGCATGTCCATGTAGAGCAACCGAAAAGAGGTTCAAACAGTCCCCTAGCAACTTGAACAGAGCAAGCATGTCCGCGTCGCTTCTTTTATCGGGATCGTAGTAGCCTGAGAAGGCTCGGAGCAGATTAAGGATCGTCTCGAAGCCGTCTGCATGTCGGAAGTCATCTTGGTGGACGGGCGATCGTGTCGCAGAGATATGCTGTATAATGTGTCGGATTTTTCGCAACAATGGCGGTATTTGAGGGAAGCCATCCTGCTGGTGAAGAGTGGTATCGATATTGAGAGCTTCAAGTAAGCCTTTCAAGATTTCGAAGGACTTGGTTTGCGGTGGGTTCGAGGCCGAAGTAGACGACCGGTATCGTCTTGGTATTGAGGTCATTTTTTCGAGTATTGTTCTTTGTTTGATCACGGGTTCATTCCAGAAACCACCTCCCCCTGAGCCCTTCAAGGGTCCAGGCTGTTATCAGTCGTCGTCGGCATCGAAGAGTAAGATTTAGAACTTGATGGAGCTACCAGCGCGGGGCGCATGAAGCTCTCGGCGGGCAGGAAACAGCGGTCACGATACGGCCACAGGAGCTTCTCGGATAAGGTACTTTCGCTGGGTAACAGAGAGAATGTATCGAGATTCGTTCAAAACAAGCACTGGAAGCTGAGAAATTAGCGAAGGTGTCTCGAAACAATCGGTCACCCACTGAACTGGAGCCTGCGCTACCTGTGCTCAATGCTCCGTACTGTAACTCACCTATGGGGGGTCAGCCTTGGAGGTGTGGCTTGGCTGTGGCGAAGCTGGCCCCTCCTTCCTGTGATGGATCGTCTGAGCTGACGAAGCTCGAGTAATGGTTTTGGAGTGACATGTACGCGTGCGCATGATTGCTGCCATCCACGCCCGCGTAGCACGGAAGATTCAATCGTAGAGGATGGAGAGAACATTGAGAAACATTGTTTTGAGCATCGTGATTCTGGATATTGATGGCATATTCCAGAGACACGCGTGTCTTGGTGGTCCAACCATCATGTCTCAATGACGTCGTCATCTGGTGTAGGGTAGATTCAACATATATGAGACGGAAGCCTTTATTCGGGAGAAAGAGCGTTCCTTATATTTATTTCATCTAAACTGCAATGTTCGGATGGTCGGACTACCGCAGATCTCATTTTAAGTATTCGTACTACTTGTCGCGTATTGAGTAGTTCACAGAAATCGTCTCTTTATAATTGCATGTAGCATCCAACGCCAAAATCCATGTTGTATATATTTGAGCAAATCGGAGACGAAATCAGCTCACGAGACTGCTTGTATTAACCCCTTATCCATGACATTACATCCACATTCTTAAAAGCCCATGTTCTCCCTTGAATCAATGCGACACGGGAATTTGGTCCTACAAGGCGGTCTCGGATACAAGCCGGGGCCTTGTTGCTGCTTCAAGCGCAGGCGCGGCGCTTTGGTGCGTTTATGCTGTTCTATGGCCTGCAATACATACACGTCTTGGCAATGCACATCTATCATCCTATCTACGTCTCGTGCCTTTTGTCAAGATAAAGACATTGCATTATCGTGTTATCCTGACAAGCACCAACGTCAGACCTTTGTTGGCACCTTTGTAGCACCATCAGCACTTAGCTTTGTTTATGTCCAGTGACGCGGACCCTTGAATGCATTGAAACCACAATGGTTCCGAGGGTCCGCTTATCACTATCTTAATCAGGCAAGTATCGGTATCATCAGCTTATCAAGCGGATACGAATTGATAGCTCGGCGTAAATTCGTTGAGCATCTCGGCCTGGAATGATGAGATCCAAGCGGTGTTTAATGGCGTTATCTGACGGTAAAGTTATGGCATCTGAGTTGATCCAAAGTGGAGAGCTAGAGCTAGCTCAAGGTACTCCAGACGCAAACGCGCTATGTACCTCATCCGGGCTACCGAACTTGGGAGCTCGAGGTTCCTGGCCTGCATGATAAAAGTGCACTGGCCAACATGTTTTGAGTCTCATGGATGTTTTGGATGGATACGAATGGTTGCCTGAATGGCTGTTGTGAGCTGGCAGTTGGGATATCATTTCGCAGACCGAATCATGACGTCTTTCACGTCGCGTATTGTCTTTCCAAGGAATCACCTCCTAGACTCAGAAATGTCACTTTTAACCCCGGGAACGGACTGGGATGGTGAGGCGCTGTCGGCGTTGGCTTGGAGCGAACAGCGCTTCAGTTTTAGTTGAGACATGGGCAGGCACGTGCCAGGGACGTCGTCTGACTCGATGGATCAGGCGGATTAGGTCAGTGGGGGCCAATCGGAGTCAGATCCCTCCCCGCATTTTGGTTTCTAGCACTGGGTAAAGAGACACCTGCTTTTGGCTGCAGGCACCGCAAACTGGAAGGTACCCGTACCTTGTTGAAGCTCAAGCTGCTTGTGTGGACCTTGATTCGACGCTATCAGTGTACTTTGATCGGCTAGACTGAGCACAGTGTCTTCGAGCTTGCGCAGCCATGATGTACTGTATTCGGATACGGCTGAGTAGCTGTAATGGATTGTCAGCCTCGAGCGTGATGTGTGCTTCTGTATGAGGACTGTATCGTGATGGACGCTGGAATATTGGGAAGACTGTGAGTAAGAGAGAGTCTATTAACGAACTTTGCAATGACTAAGTGTCCACGATAACTAAGATTCAGGCTCTGGATTTGAGTTCAGAAAGACATTCATGCTCCCTGTAGTGACAGCCATCCATGATCCATGACTCGAGGCGAGGCGGACAAACACGACCGGGTCATCAGCCGTCAACAAGGTAAGGCAATCATCTGCCATCAGTTGATCCCCCAAACATCAAATAGCGGTAAATGAGACGCGGCAGAGACTCACAATCACTGTATGCTGGTTTCGCTTGTTATCCCTGAGGGCTTCCAGTGCTTCACGTCCATCATGACATTCCTCGGGTCCAGACGGCTGAAATCGAAGCCGGCTCGACCTTGCGTTCAGTCTACTGTGTGGACGAAACCTTCATACGGTCTGTCATGATAGCTCGGAAGTACCTTGAGCACGATATGCCGTTATCGCATTGCCTCGGCGACCGTCATTGGCCTCCGAGAGCGTGCACTAGGCCAAAAATGGGGCTCAGCCACTGTGTTATCGCTCATCCTAGGGATGGATGCGTCACACCCTCTTGCCCTCCCGACAGGGTACCAGAACAATTGTCCTACAAGGTTTGTAGCGTCAAAATTAAGTGACCTGAGAACGCCCTCAAAATGCGCTAAAGTGATTAAGTTATTCTATCGCACTGTCCCTCGGCGGTTAATATTTCTGATACCCTGACGCCTCCCCCAGGCCCGCTGAGGCAACACTGGAGCTGTCGCACGCAGCAGCTCGCGCTTGCTTATCTACCCCAGGTCCGCCGCCATCGCTTCTTCTTCCTTTCATCATCCCCATTATCACTCGCACCTTTCTCCAGTATCGATCTTGTCTGCTTCCATCAAGGCAGTCGGTCGAGGACATCACTTTATCCATTTGTCTTTGTCTTTGAGTCGCAGGTAGACTAGAACAACATACATTTCGAGTTTTGCGCGTATCGTCATCATCATGAAGTCCGCCCTCACTCTTTCAGTGGCCGCTGTCGCCAGCGCTGCCTCTTTCAGCGTCGGAACCATCCACGACAAGGCCGCTCCCATCCTCAGCTCCGTCGATGCTGAGACCATTCCCGACTCGTACATCGTCAAGTTCAAGGACCATGTCGACGAGAAGGCTGCTGGCAACCACCACATGTGGGTTCAGGACATCCACAACCAAGGCGAGACTGAGCGCCTGGAGCTCCGAAAGCGATCGCTTTCCTTCACAGACAAGACCTTCTCTGGCATGAAGCACACCTTTGACATTGGTGAGGCCTTCAAGGGCTACGCCGGCCACTTCGACGAGTCCATGATCGAGAAGCTCCGAAACCACCCTGACGTAAGTACCTCTTTATGCCTCACGCATCATCATAAGCTAATCATCCACAGGTCGAGTACATCGAGCGCGACACTCTTGTCCACACCATGGTCCCTGTCACAAACGACAAGGTCACCACCATGGACAAGTGCGACAGCGAGACTGAGCGACAGGCTCCTTGGGGTCTTGCCCGTATCTCCCACCGCAACACCCTCAACTTCGGTACCTTCAACAAGTACCTCTACTCCGCTGATGGTGGTGAGGGTGTCGATGCCTACATTGTTGATACTGGTACCAACGTCGAGCACGTTGACTTCGAGGGCCGTGCCCACTGGGGTGCCACCATTCCCTCTGGCGATCCCGATGAGGATGGCAACGGCCACGGTACTCACTGCTCCGGTACTGTCGCCGGTAAGAAGTACGGTGTTGCCAAGAAGGCCAACGTCTACGCTGTCAAGGTCCTCCGATCTAACGGCTCTGGATCCATGTCCGACGTTGTGAAGGGTGTCGAGTTCGCTGCTACCAGCCATCTTGAGCAGAAGAAGAAGGCCAAGGACGGCAAGCGCAAGGGCTTCAAGGGCTCCGTCGCCAACATGTCTCTTGGTGGTGGAAAGACCCAGGCTCTCGATGCCGCCGTCAACGCCGCCGTTCGCACTGGTGTTCACTTTGCCGTCGCTGCTGGCAACGACAACGCTGATGCCTGCAACTACTCCCCCGCTGCTGCTTCTGAGCCCGTCACCGTCGGTGCCTCCGCTCTTGATGACAGCCGTGCTTATTTCTCCAACTACGGAAAGTGCACTGACATCTTCGCCCCCGGTCTGAACATTCAGTCCACCTGGAAGGGCAGCAAGCATGCCGTCAACACCATCTCCGGTACCTCCATGGCCTCTCCCCATATTGCCGGTCTCCTGGCCTACTACCTTTCCCTCCAGCCCGCTGAGGACTCCGAGTACGCCCTTGCTTCCATCACCCCCAAGAAGCTCAAGGAGAACCTCATCTCCGTCGCTACTGAGAACGCTCTCTCCGACATTCCCTCCGACACCCCCAACCTGCTCGCCTGGAACGGTGGTGGCTGCAGCGACTACAAGAAGATTGTTGAGGCTGGTGGCTACAAGGTCAACAGCGCTGCTCCCTCTTCTCGCGTCGAGGAGATCAAGCACGCCGTCGAGCAGGAGGTCGAGGTTGTCTCTGACAAGCTGACCACTGGTGCTAAGCAGCTTGGCTCCAAGGCCGAGAAGTTCTCCAAGAAGATCCACGAGCTCGTCGATGAGGAGCTCGAGCAGTTCATCAAGGAGCTTAACCTGTAAGATCTATAATCTTCTCATGTGGTGCACTGGTTACGCATTGTTTTAGTTGGGATTACGGATTGGCATGGGTTATGTTTTAAATTGGGTACATGATATTGATGAGGGCGCTTGCTCTCTTTGATGACCAGTTGTCATCGCGCGCTATTGCATGGGTTAGGTCCATGAGAGTGGGCTGCATTTAGCTTTGCTCGCATTATTACAATAAATCTCCTTATTCAAGTGCATACTATTCCTTTTATTGCCTACGTGATGTCTCATCGCTTGCATTTCGCCTCATTGATACCTTTAATCGTCCTACCTGGTATTGGGGCACAAGAAACATTGGCCGTTGAGCCTGAAAGACGGAATGATTTGGACACTCTTGGTAGCTTAGACTAGTGGCTGAGTTGTCTCAAGACTGCTTCGCAGTTGCCTGGAGGTGTGCTCTTGCCGTTTTGCTGACTTGCGAATACTTCCTTCCACTTCATCAACAGCCGTTCCTTCCTCCCAAGAAATGACTGCCGCAAGTGCCAGTTCACTTCAATCGTCGCTGCCATGTCTGCTTGCATTTTCCACCTGGTGTCATCACCAACTGGACAATCCATCATTCTGTTGCTCCCCGAATCTTCATCACTACTCAGTCCTTATTCTCACAATTACCGTTTCAATCATCCATGAGCGATGCTCCGACGAAATAGCTCTCGAAAAACGAACCGTCGCCCACTGAGCCGAAGCAAATCTACCAACTCCGTTATCCGCCGACCCATCCATGACCTTGAGTCTATGGACCCCGCTGAAGCTGCAAGGGATGCAAACATAGCTGCAGTATTGTCATATCAACGAGCCCAAGACCGACCGAGAAGCGAGGGGATGAGTTTACCGCATGATCCAGCAAGCTTCTATCACGACAGGAGTGATGGCACCAGCAGTGTCATAAGACACAGTTTTCAGCGGACTGGCAGTGCCGTGAGCCGAAATGGCACTTCAGACATTTCTCGAAGACGAAGTGTCCGGTTCACTGGTCCTTCAGCTGCACCTCGCCGAAACATAGCGTCAAGAGCCAATGGGGGTCGAGACTCGCCCACAAAAGCAACTTCAATATTCTCCCTTACAGAACGTTACCTGGAAACGCTGCAGCCACCCGACGCGTGGTACAACCCTCAAGACGATGTTGACTCAATTTCTTCCCTATACAAAAAAGTGAGAAAGTCTCGCTCCATGATGACTTCTTCAAATCTCGCCACTGGAGGCGTTTCTACAAGAGACTGGTCTGCCAGCAATGATATGCGCCCACGTTCTTCACCATTACCGCCTAAGATCGATGAGAACAACCCGCCGAAAAATGCGAGGCCGCAAACTTCTGCACTCAGAGCCGTCGCATCAATGAGTTTCCTTAAAAGTCGTCGAAAAATGGCCGCTTCCCAAGCCAGCGACCGTGTCGAAAACAATGATGCTGCACTTCGACTTGCCCGAGAGAGGTTTCGCCAGATACAAGAGGACGAAGAGAGAAAAAAACAACACTCTGCTTTACTGAGACCTAAGACAAGAGAGAGTGAAGCTTCTACAGTCATGCGCAAATCTCTTCGAAACAGCAGCAACAATTCCACCGCAGTCGCTTCAACGTTTTCTACGAACAGCGCCTCTGTCCCAAAACAACATGGGATCCGAAATACGGCGCGCAAAGTTTCACATGGCTTGAGATCAAAGCTACGAGGCCTTTTCGGCAAAGGAAAGAGCGAGGATTCCGAACAAGAGCGGTATGAACAATGTGTGGCGGACAAGGACTCTGATGGCGAGAGCTGTCTGCATGCTGGGGACACTGATGCCGACGAGGAGGCCTCTATGTTCCGGGTTACCTCGCATATTTCCTCATTGCATGATGTACCCTCAAACCAACAACTCAGGTCTCGCAAAGGTAGCGTGGAGAGCTTTGGAGACGTTGATCACTGTGTCTCTGACGACAGGTCTCGCGTCACCAGTTGGACAAACTCGATGACAAACACAGTAACAAGCCAAGGAACCCTTGGAGACCGGGAAAGACAGCGTCTTTCTGTGATCAGAGAGAGTGGCACGCACGCCGCTTCACCCCTCCATTCGACAGAGCCTCTACAGCAACAGACGCGGGACATGATAGCAGAAATGTCGATTGACAGTGAGCGCGTTTACTCTGCTCTGATCGAACGACTCGGACAAAAAGAGACAACGGAGCGAAATGAAACTGGGTCTATCGCGACCACGGAAAACGACTTTGAGAAGAATAGAGAACTTTGCGAGTCTATGAACAAGCAATGGCCTCATTCCACCATTCGGTGCGTTCGACCTGACGATGACATCGCTAGTAGCCATGGACGTCAGTCCTCGACGTCGAGCTCGGTCACAGAAGTCCCGGACAAAGACGTAAACCACGCAGCCGAAACCGTCGTTGCACCTATACCTAGGCACAAAATTCCCTGGGATTGGAGCGACGATAATGCCGAAACCGAGCATACCAGTGTGCTACTCAACGGACTTGATCCACACAAAACGATCAGTCAAAGAAGTTCTGCATTCTTTGCCAGCCCTGAGTGTCACTCATTTCGAGAGCCCAGCCCCTACCGCCGTGCGTTACGGGAGATGAACTCTTCTGATGAGATGGATGGAGGTCTGCCGGGATCTCAGTATCTTCACTCATTGTCGACTCTGAACCTGCCGGCCCGCCAAGACAGCAACCAGAGTTCGGAGAAAGACTACCACGCGGCAGACGTCGAGAGTGTTTATTCCCTTGCAGCTGACGATGCCACCCCACTGCCTACACCTCGAGAGGCTGACCTCTTGGGACCATCTCCGGGTCGCAGGTACACCCGAAATCAGTCCCCCGACATTCCAATCTATGTGTTAGCTCACGAACACCAACGCGACACGTCGACAGCCAGCTCGGTGGAATGGAAGACCTGGCTGAGCTCCAAGGTGTCCAAGCTGGAAGGGCCTTCGACTCCTAGACGCCAGCAAGACAACGGTGTCCTGCCACTGCTCGGTCATGTCAGAGAAGGGGCTTCAATGGGGTCTACTCCTGAACTGCGTACATCGACAAATAAGCGTCCGTCGAGCCGTACGCCTCTGGGTAGTGTCAAAGGAAACACTCAAGCCTTCCCCGACAGTCCAACAAGATCGTCACGTCAAATCATCATTGGGTATGACGAAAACTCGCCACCAAATCATAACGGAAACACGAACGACAAAGAAACAACCCCCTCCATACCACGCCGAAGCACCTTGAGAACAGTACCTTCAATGCCAAGTGTCGCCCCAAGAGGAAATTTGATTGAGACTGGTCCCGGAAAGGAAATGCAACGAATGAAGTCTTTGAACGCGATAGGCTATCTGAATTTGACGTCGGAGGGCCTGCTCACGAAGCGACGGTCTCAACCTCGTGTTTCTGGTTGGCAAACTTCGCCAACTAGGTCGAGCCCCAGTGTTGGCGCCCGAGCGAATGCCATACCAGCAGGATTACCCGGTCCGGGACGACATAGATAGGGCTACTCGTCGACCAGATCACGAGCAATGCTGGAGAAGCCGGGAGAAGCGACAAGAGATGTAGAGCAGAGAGCTCAAGTAATGGGTAGCAAGACGATGGTGGACATGTTTCTGAGTAGCCGGCGCAATCGAGATGATGGAAACAGTGGACTGGGGAGTTCCCCGGCGGCGTTCCTGTGATACATGGTAGCATGGATTGGAGTCTTGCATTAATATCGGAGTCATGTTTGGAACGGTTACATGAAGTCATGACCGACAAGATCACAATAGACTTGCATATAAATTAGCAAAAAGGAAAGGTCATTCGGGATGACATTCCCATTAATAGATAATACCATCATAGCACATTGCATATGAACAGACTGTGCGTAGGTGAAATGGTTAGTTGGTGTCACTGTGATGTGCCTGTGTCGGACCTTGCAGTCAATCACGTCAACGCAGCGAGGACATGTCAAGGAAACGCGCTTATTATTACTATGTTCTTTTTAATTAATGACCTACTTCTGATTGAGAGGGCTTACATGTACTTCCCAATATTTAGCATATTCCTTAGGAAAACTCTTCTCCCTCTCCTCACTAACCCACTTCCCATACTCCTCATGCGTAACCGCCTCATCAAGCACACCATCCTTCTTACTAGTCTTTGTATAACCCAGAAAATCCAGCGTCACCTTGACGTACTCGCCCAAAGCCTTGCGCACGTCGGCAGTAGCACCCGTAGCAAAGTTGAGCAGTAGTGGTTGAAGAAGCGGTGCATCCGTCACGCTGGGATGTGCAGTGCCAACACTGGTCAGGAACCATGCTGCACCGACTTTGTCGCGCACGCCGCGGACGAGATCGGCGACGGTGTCGAAGTGTGGCCGGCCGAAGAAGATGCTGTGTGTTTTGGACCAGGAGTTGGAGTGCACGACGAGCAGAGGGACGGGGATCTCGGTGTTGAGTTGACCGCTGGATTTGCCGGGGTCGAGAGCGATGCCGCCGATGGCGGGGTTTGTGGATGTTGTGTTTGCTGTCTTGAGGGCTTGGAGTGCGCCTGTTGCGCCGTAGGAGTGACCGTTGATGGTGAGGTGATTGAAGTCGAGACGGTTGGACCACGCATCGAGCGTCTTACCCTCACGACGAGAGCTCGAGGTGAAGATCTCGGAGCCTTTGCCGGAATTGATGTCTTGCAGAACGCGAATTGCCTGCATGATTTCTTCAGTGCGAACGGCGAGTTGCTCTTTCTTGAGAATGGTATCGTTCATAGGCGGATCAGAGACGAGATCCTTCTGCTTGAGCAAAAAGACAGGTCTATCCTTCTCACCCTTGATCTGAACCATGGTCCCGGGACAACTTCCATCGCGATGTTCAAGCGCAGCGATAACATGTCCGCGACTGGCCAGTTCACCAAGGTAATGCGTGTAATCCGTTCTCGAACTCACAGCACCATGCGAAAAGACCATAACAGGGAACTTGGACGTATCTTCCAGAAGAGGGACGTCAACCTGCGCTGGAATCTTGATACTGCCGACAAATAACCATAGCGCAAACGTAAAGATCGGTCTGATGAGGAAATTGTTCACGCCTGCTGCGCGCGCGTAGCCTTCTGCTGTAAGACCCATGGGTTTCGGAACCCAGGGATGTAATGCGACATTACTCTTTGCGCCTTTAACGGACGGATAATAAACCGTAAAAAGCACGCTTTCGACTTCAAATGCGTATTTCCCATTTTCTTTAAGCGTGGTGTCCGAAATGCGCTTCGGTTTAGGAAGTGGGATTTCGAGATCTATGGCTCCGACGTCATGAGGTCCTGAGTAAGACGGTAGTCGTGAAGAGAAGAAGGGCTGCCATGTAACAAAGCAATACAGCACGTAAAGGCCTATAGTCGAGAAAGTAACGTAGCGCCATGTAAGACGTGGTCTAAGAGAATGTACGAAGCGCTGAAAATAATGCGACGATGTTATGCGTGAGAGGTATGTTGATGGTCTGGGGTCCAGCCAGCGCGGCTTAGGCTGTGGCGCGGACATTGTGAGCGGGAGATCAGGATCGGAGTCCAGGTCTGGGATTGGGGAGAGGGGATTGAGTTCTAAGTCGATGGAATTTTGCGATCGTGGCATATTAAGAGAAAGAGAATAAATGGTCTAAACTTTGGGTGTAGAACATTAGTGATGGGGAGATTGATGATGTCGTTGATGGGTTGAGGCTTGATTCTGGAGTGGCCATGATGACGCAAGCGGGTCTTGGTACTGGGTGCTTATTCCCGACGGGTATTATTCATCAACACCATGTTTGTAAGTGAAGCGACATCTGATCAGAGCCGTTTCCGCAGCCTTGTTATCATCAGTCAATTAAATGATGGTGCAATCTTTGCAAATGCAGAAATCTATGAGATGCGAATCGCATCACCAGATCTTCACGGCGTACTAAATTGATGAGTGAGTGTAGGGCAGACAGTAGGGTATGCCACATGTGATATCGGGAGCAGCCCCCTCTTCCTGAAAGGACGTCAAAGAGTCGTTATTATTGAATGTAGAATGTATGGAATCTCGATATGGTGTTCTCGCTTATTCTTGCATCTAAATGGACACTAAATTAGTGGTGATGCTTATTCACGGCTGAATTAAACCCCCTCGCTACTAAGAACAAACTGTCTCATCTGCCGCAAGACGAATGAACCCAGCTTGTCCAGCTACTGTCGACTACTCTTTAGTATTGCTTTTCAGACGTAAAAGGGCCGAATGCAGCTTGAAACGGGGAGGGATGGATAGACGAGTATGATCAAGATTGACAGAGTTGAAGTTGTAAACTGTCAAATAACAATCGGCACATTCATCTGGAATGGAACCTTTTCAGCATATCAAAAGCCGGTGCCTCTCAACGCCTGTGATGTAATTGAACCCTAGTATATGGATCGGCAGCCTACTTGAGAAGGCTGAGATCTCTCAACTCCCGTCTTGGCTCATAAATCGCTAGCACTAAACTCATCGGTTGCTCTCCCGAGCAAGACCTCTTTCCCCACGGGGGCTCAAACAGACAAGACCATTGGTAAACGAGTTCACCGAAATCCACCGAGCGATTTACATACCCATTGGAGTTTAACCAGGCTTGCAAGATTAGTGAACCGACCCAGCACTCTGGTAATCCATTACTGGCGTACCTGAGCTACCGGTACTTTGGAGAGCGAGCCTTTCCTCAACGGTGTGTTTCCCCGGACGGCATCAAAGCTTAAAGCCCCTGATCAGAGATAAGATCTCATCTCCGCGGGGTCATCTCCCAAATATCTCACAGCGAGTAGCATGTCGGGAAACAACTAGTTGTGCTATTGGATGGGAGTTTTTTGAATTGCCTTGATGAGTATAGTGCGGCTGATGAAAAGGGATGCCCGGCGGCTCGTCTCAGCATGACGCGGATACCTTCCCTTCCAAATTCTTTCGATTTTTCTTCTAGTGGGATGTTAAAAGGTCTGGCGTTGCGCCGTGGCTTGTCTGTGTCTTGTCTTGATAGTGAGATGGTGTAGTGATGTCGGAGCGACAAGTACCGTGATTGACGAATGAGTGAACGAGTATGACAGATTCCCAATAGTCCAGCGTCTGTTAACCCCTTTCTAGGCAACAAAAAGCAAGAACGATAAAATAATCACATTTGAGGATAATGTTTGAACCAACCACGGCATCATTTGTCAACCCCCGAGCCACTGTCCTGGTGTGTGGCGTCCATCTTAGTGCTTCAATCTGCTAATCCCGGGGGTTCTAGATCACCAACCCACTAGCGCGCACAGCCCCTCCCGCGTATTTTCGGTCCTGCGCTGCGTAACCTTGATCACAGCGTATAGGAAACCGCCGACGATGGTGAAAAGAACAAGATGGATATAAGAAAGAAATCGAATCCGCTCCGCTCCGCCCGAAACAGTAAGAGAGCGAGTGTTCCCTGTTTGTTTTCTCGTATTTTTTCCTATCCAAGATGTCGCTTGCCAAGAGGAACAACGGTAAGTTTCGTTCAGCCTTATGAGGATGGGATGCATGTGTACTGATGCTCGGACATAGGCTGCTACGAGTGCTGTAAAAGGCGTCTCAAGTGTGACAAGACTGAACCAGCATGTCTCAAGTGTCAGAAAAAAGGCATTTCTTGTTCTGGACAGGGTTTGCGGTGTAGGTTTAGCAGCCACATGGCTACTACTCCAGCCACTCTGACGTTGAACCTCACATCTACGTCCCCCACCAGTCCTAACCAACCCGAGAAGGCATTCAGATGGGTTGAAGCGGGACAACGCGTTAGAAAACAACGTGTTCGAAAAGATCAGGGTCGCAGTTCAAATTCTCCTGATTCACATTGTACGGATTCTGGATCTTCTGATGATGCCGGTTCGCCGACGGAGGAATATTTTGAGGGTGCTGTTGTGCCGTATGCGTATCGGATGAAGATTAATCCTGCGCTCAATGCCGTGGCTAGTGCGCAGACGAGAAAGATGTTTAGTCACTGTATGTTCCCATCTCCTTTGAATAGTCTTGTTCTAACATGTTTTAGTTTCCGAGATAATAGCAGGACACATGGTTGTTCTCGACTCAAACAGCAATGGATACAGAGATGTTATCTTGCCCCTGGCATGCCATGACGACAATCTCGCACAAGCTGTCTCTGTCGTATCAGCTTTCCATCTTGGACAGAAAGATCCCAAATTGCAACATATTGCCGAAACAGGGCATCAAGCGATTGTGCAGAAACTACGGCGGGATTCACTGCAGCTTAGTCCGGAACAACTGTTCAACCCATATATCCTAGCAACGATATTGGTTCTTCTTGTGGGAGAAACGATTACCGGAGCGGATAATTATACCTATCTTCTCGAGATGTTAAATTGTCTTACTTCGTATCCGGATTGGATTACCATGTTGCCGCCTAGTCTGAAGGATTTCTTTCTTCAGCAAGTCAAGATGAAAGTCACACACTCTAAGAAGTATCGATGCCGATGACTAACATGAACCAGGTTCCAGCTCTTTGGTGTACCTCTAGCCAACGAATCGAAAGGCCTTCAAATCCTAAACGGCCCGGAAGCATACCTCGACTTCCTCTCATGCCCAGACATATACCCCGACTCCGAGCACTTCCCCAACATCATGACAATCCGCTCCGCCATCTTCGACGCATGCAGCATCTACCGGCGCCGTGCCGAGTCCTCTCTCTCCGACTCAGAATCTATCCATCTCCTCGAGCAACTCCGTCAAAAAGTGCTCAACATCGAAGCTTCCACCAAAGGAGCACACGCGCTGGTGTGGACGTACTTTATTGCCGCCGCAGAAAGTATACTGCCGGAACACCGCGAGTTCTTTTCGGGACGGTTGGCGGATCTGTACTCTGTTACGAATTTTGGAAGTATTCCTGTTGCTGTTAGGGCGCTGAAGACGATTTGGGGGATGCAGGGGACGAGGAGGTGGACTGAGATTGTTAGTAGTGAGACTCCGATTTTGATTATGTAGACTTTTAGCGGGTTATGGACGGTATACCTTGGGATATATGGTTTTGAGCAACAAGCAGATTATAGAATTTTATATATGTTTGATACTCAGTATTCTAGACCGAGGTTGCAATGAGATATGTTTTGGTTTCAAGACAGTGGTTGGCATCGGTACTTGACGTCAGCAAAGCACTTTCTCTAGGTAAACTATATGATTTAAGGTTGACTCCTTCAGGGTAGGTCAAAGCGTGGGTAGGTTTATCTCATTCGAACTCGCCCGCATCAAGCTCTGAATCATATAAACCCATTGCATTACACTTCTGAGTCGCGAGGAGGTTGAAGGACTTTGATCGGCACGCCTTGATTAATGGATAATTGAAAGAAACTCAAATAAGGCTACAGTATCCGACCGCTACAGTGCGCAGTGAACTCTATCTACTTTAGGTAGCCATATCTAAAATACAACTGCAGTACACCGCTTTGAGTACGTCACTATCGCCTGATCAGACCCCCATCTTGTATTCTGTCATAACATAGTCATACCTAGAACAACACATGCTGTACCGCGTACAGCCCGCCTCTTATACGCGGCTACCATCCACCAATGAGAGCCTTCGGAAGTGCCATCGCCGAAGTGAGCAAAACCGTCCAATGAAAACCACAGGACCTCCCCGAGTCCATCCCTCACATCGACGATCGTCAGCGCCAAGAAGATGCGGACTCTAGATCTGGTGACACATGCATCCTTGATCGTGTAGTGTGGTGTAACCATGAACGATTGGATGTTTCGTAACATGTACGTTGAAGTGGGCTACTCAGATGTGTCGTGCGTTGAAGTGAGGAGAGTGAGAAGAGCAAATAAATTCATTACAAGTCTATGTCACTGTCTGTACTTGTATCATCTAATAATGTATGCAAGTTGCATTCCGTCCCAGTCTGTGGTATCATGTATCCCAAATTCGAAGTCCAAATCATCGATCCATCATCCAGCGATCTCAGTCCCACCCGACATCGATTAAATTACCGGGGGCGCGTTCCCTACCGTCGGGACCGCCACTGTAGCATCCACTGCTCAGCACCAGGCTGAAACCGGGCTGTTTCTCCTCCAACATGACATTCTGAGTACCATCTCCCTTTCTTGACAAGAATATCGTGAAATTGAAAACATGTCGTGTTGTTGTTAATTGTGATATGTTTGTTAAGCTGAACATTTGAGAGTCTGTTTCTCTTCAGCCTTTGAATCCATATTTGATGAATTCTGCTGCCATTTGGGACATTTCTTGTGCCTTTCGAGTAGTGATTGTATTATTTGTATCTCACTAGTCAAATAGCGGATTTGGCATTTGAGTTCTTCGTTTGCTGCTTCATAGTCTTGACCACTGGTGGATGTTGTATGATCTGAGTCGTCCATGATAGCTGCCATATTGAATAGAGTGTAGAATAAATGAAGATTGATCAACAGATTGGATTGTTGATCAATAAATGGTATATAGATTGAGTGGTGAGGAAAGAGAGAAGAAGAAAAGAGGACCATGTACACCGACATGTAAGAGTATATTAATATTACCAAAACACCGATATCAAATACTCATTAATATCTCTCACATCTCAATACTAAAAATAAAAGACCGCAGTCTAGAATCGGTTGCCTCCGGCTGTTTTGACTCGTCTCACCGAAAGAGTGGCATAAGAATTGTGTCATACAGAGGTAATCGAACCCCATATACGGCCCCCTGATCCTTTTAGTCAGCCCCGCCATTGGTGTAAGACGGTTCTTTTCCTTTTAAAATTCCTGATTTTCTTTAGTAAATTCCAGGGTCTGACCGATGTACATCGGTCGAGAGTCATGGCCAGCGGTACTTGAATCATAACATTTTATTCTGGTTAGTTTATTACCCATCGATCTTGAAACAACAGTCATGCATGACTCCATCGAAGTCTTCTAGCCTTGTACTGTACTGTACTGTGTTGCGCTGTTCACATCCATCCAACCCTCTTAAAGACAAATGTCGCACCACTAGCCAATGCAGTAGCGCCGGTAAATATAATCAGCGAACCATATCCCGTTCCGTATCCACCGGCTGCTTGGCCATGCCATGGCGTACTCTTAATTAATGCACCGCTCAGTGGTCCTGATACGATATTTCCTGCTCCCCGACCGGCGCAGAGAACACCGAGGACCATTGCTGGATCAAATGATGTTCCGCTGGTGCTGCTTCTGTCGGGGGCTGCTGATACCATGTGCATGATGCCCGTCCACGCCGTCGTATATGATCCGGCAAATACTCCATATGCTATACAGAAGATGTATAGCACTGGAAGGTTTGTAGAGAAGCCCCAGAGAAGAAATGTGCTGAGAGCTGTTCCGATTGCTGATATCATGAAACAATTCGTCACGTGTAAACGGTCTGTGAGAGCACCCATAACGACGCAGCCAAATACCGAAGAGACATTAATTAACAAAACCGTCAACGCCGAGGGAAACGTTCCAGCGCCAAGAGCAGTTCTTGCATAAGAAGGGAGATAGATCCCCGGTAAAAAGAAACCCAGTGCTTGGATGACATTCGCAAGTTGATGAAGCACAAAGTTCTTCCTCAGTGCAAAGCCTAGCTTGAGCGGATTGATATGTCTCGTCGCAGAATGAGGAAGACGAGGTTTGATAAAGTACGCCAGCGGTAGTGTCAAGATGAATAACGAAAGAGACCATATTCTCAACGTTGTGCGGAAGCCATATTCATGGAGGAACTTCTCAAAGATGAGTGGTAAAGCGAAACCAGCGAGACCGGTACCAGACCACATGACTCCATATGCAAGACCTTTTCTCCTTGCGAACCACTGGTCTAGATATAACAGACAAGGACAGTAAGAGATGGAACCGCCGATGGCGTATAGTATTCCTTGGGTAAGGATGAGATGAGTCGTGTTCTGGGAGAAGGAACTGAGTGCGAGGGCGATGCACATTATGAAAAGACCGATAATGGGAGAATGGCGGCTTTGGGAGGGGTAGAGACGTTGAAGAGTCATCATAACTGGAAGACCCAGATATAATATTCCCTGGATATGGTCAGCATAGATTGATATGCTTGGTAGGGGCCAGAAGAATTAGCCGCCAAGAGCATAAGAGACCAAACAATTTGGTCATCTTTAGGCCAGCAATTAGACCAGTTTATTTCTCTGGCCTAAGATTTAGACTATAATTCTTCTGACACCCAAGGGGACGTACCATTGCGCATGTACCGATCGCCGCAATAGACGATGACCCTTCAAAGGGACCGCTGGTACTATAATAATCCTGAAAAACACCAAAGGCAAATGGAAAGCCTGAACAGTCAGTTCAAGTATGAGCAGATACACAGTAAACTCACCCCAGATTAGAGCCTCAACCATGAATGAAGCTGCCAAGAATAACCAGGCATCTTTGCCAGTATCAACCGGTGGTAATGATGAAAACTCGGTGGTGCCCGTGAGATCGAGGTTTGAAGGGCCTTCTTCGTGGGCGATGTCTTGACGCAATTCGATTGATGTTTGGCTCATTTTGTTTATATATTTGAGTCGATGTAGTTTGTTATATGTCTGGGGATTGTCTCGTTTTTATTCTGACATGTCTTGTCAGTTGCGCCCTTGGTTTGACATCGGGAAGATATCCCGTGGCGTATTCGTATTGCCAATGTAGCAATGACTTCATAGATAAGCTTCTTGATGCCTGCTGCTAGGGCATCTCATGTAGGTCATTCAGGTCATGTTTATGGGAGGTTCAATTGATGAGTGCGTCGAAGAATTAACCCGCAAGCATGTGTGATGAAATAATTTAGATATGGATTATGATAGCTTAGACTGGACTTTATGCTACTTTATCTTTTAGTGCACTAAGACTTCAGCATCTTCCATTACTAACCTAAGCCTTGTATTGTTACCTGTAGCTGATCATTCACTTTATCCTTGGCGATGAGGGACTTTTTCGGATTATGGGTTTGAGACTTGAACGATCTTGAGGAGTAAACACAATATTGACCTAAATACCTAAATAAGGATAATACATCCCCACCCAAAAGGCGGCCTGCGGCATCGAGAACCAAGATACAAAAGAACGAACAACTCAAAACCCGTGACCCAAGAAAAGCTCGGCGGGGTCTACATTTCAGTCTCCCTGGATGGCTCAGTCCCCTGACTACCAGTTGCTCGGTAAGCCTTCTTCCACCCCATCTCGGCCACCCGATGATCCCACTCTAAACGCTCCCTCTCCAATGCGAACTCATTGTCCCTGGGCACCAAAGACCCATCACTCTGATCCATACCAGTTAGGAACTGAGGGCGCCCAGCACCACCGCAGAGAGCTGTGTACACTATGGAGGCCCAGTGTACCTTAACCGCAGACTCGGTCTTTCGCGCTTCTTCCGGTGTCATAACTATACGAACGAGAGTGCCAGATTTGGGTACAGGACCCCCGGGATAGTGAGGCGGAGGGGGACAGTCTGATTGAACAAATGCCTTGAACTCCCTTACGATGTTTTCCATATCGAAGGTACTAGAGGGCTTGTTGAATCGCGGTGTCAACTGAGGCATCCAGTAGAACTGCAAAACCACTTCTGACCTTCCGTCATTGCGTAAGGTGGCATCCCGAAAATTGAACGCACACCAACCATCTGAGAGGAATCTGTACATAATTCGGTCAACACAGACCATGTTCCATGCTCCATGAGTGAGGCCAAGCTGGCTCGCGCTGAGGATATCATCCAGAAGATCGACGTCAGCCAAGATCAAGCTTAACGGGTGCAGATTGCCCGTGACATTGTTGTTGTGCACATTGTTGTTCCACGTGGGCGGGATAAACCAGAAGCAGGTTAGATCACCCGTCTTCCTTGTCAGCATACAGGCATGACCACCGCGTTGAAAACAAATGCTTTCCTGTGATCGGTCGCGCAGAATCTTGGTGAGGCCTGGGTTAGTCTCGAACCGCTGATTGTAGTACATTGAACTCGCAATCGCCTCCCAACTCTCATGATGGATTCGTTCACGGGTCAGAGGTAGTTGCGGAGTGGGCGATCTATCCGCCGCGTGATTCCAGATCACGGCCTCACTTTTGAGATTGTCGGGGTTGACATGATGCATGTCTGTATCCATGGTTAGCTGACACATCTCAGATATCAGTTGAAGATCAGGTGGTCTCACAGTGCTTGCAAAATGGAGAAGCTCTCTCCAAATTTCTTTTCAGACCTCTAGGGCCCATCTCCACTGATAGTGCACGACCTTTCTCGAAATGTTTCAGGTTTGCAAGCAGAATCAGGGCATGCTGTTCAACGCGGAACTCGAAATCAGGATAAAGCGTCTGCACCGCCGTCCCGAGCTTGAAAAGCTTATCCACACGGGAACTGTACTGATTCAGACTAGGTACTGGATGGGCAAGGCCATTTGAGCTGCGCAGCAGAGGATTGGTATCCGCCATCTTGCTGGTAGGGACGAAAGAAGGATATAGGACAGTGTGATGAAAGGTAACAGGTAGTGAGCCTGTTGATCGGGCTGCTTGGGGTCAGACTTTAGCCTTATAACAGTTGATGGTGAAAGGAAATATCGATTCTGTTGACTGTGCCTCGAGAGTGAGGGAAGGGTGAGATGTAGTAAAGTTATCTTTGTGAAGCACCTCAAATATTAGGTTGCCAATAAGGGTGAACGGAAAATTGATTTGATTGAATGGGTGAAAAACAGGAACAAAGTTCGCTGTGACGTGGTTTGGCTCAAACACTGTTCAGCGTTGCCTAGGTAAGTCTCTGGTTACACAAACCGTCGGCACGAACTCGGTTCAGTGTGTCGACCTGATAATCAAGGAAAAAAGGAGGAAACGACATCGCTTTTGCTCATTGTGTTACCATGAAAACAAGAGTACTGTCGTATTATCGGTCTTGTCATCATCACATTGGGACGCACCATGCCTAGAGATGTTGCTACAAACTCTGGGTCGAATTGCATGTTGACGCAAAGTGATTGTGGCCCCACACGGCAGAATCAATCACGATGCAATGTTCAGTCAGTGCGCTCGCCTCTGGTCGTTCTATCTCTTATGCTCTTGGCGGCCAATCCTTCTGGCGCCCTGAGATCTGTTATCTCACAAAGCCAGATTTGGTCATAGAAACGGTGACATGTGGTAAAGTCACCTTGTCAGTTTACCGCAAGCTATATGATGCCAACCAACAATAGTGAAGAGAAGGTTTGAACGGGTGAAATCGCAAACAGTGATTTTTCTCAGACGCGATCTTGCTGGGGTAGGTATCTCAGATCCTGATTCACGGTTACACAAACCTGTAGGTAAGAATTCGGCTCGGTGTGTCTGCCCGGTGGTCGAGGAGAGAAGAATAGAGAAAACAGAACTAACCTAAAAATGAATGTGCAAGCATAGTCTGTCTTCATCACAACGTCGATGTAAGTGATTATGGCTCCACACAGCAAAACCAATCAAGATGAAGTGTTCAGTGCGATCGGACATGGTGATCGGATTTGGTGAGATGGGATGTGAGATCAGCCGGAGTAATAGCCTACTGCTGTGTGAGTTGGCCTGCCTCCTGTAGACGCATCCTAGACACCTGCGCGGCATAGTGCATGGTGCATACACGAAAGGTCTAGAATGAGAGTGGTTAAGCTTGTGATTGACCTGACTACCTCGCTTAGGTGCTTTATTGATGCGCAGGCGCCAGTCGCGGCAAGCAGCAACATTTACAAGTGCTTGCCGGGCAACGAATTTCCAGATCAATCAGCGACCAAATCAGACTAGACATGCAGGTAGCCAGCGGCTGAAAGAGATGGCCAGAGTGACTGGCTTAGATCAACCTTCTCAAGCCGCAACAATCCTGTGATTCAAGCACTCTAGGCGTCACTCTCACTGGCTATCAGTCATCACACATATTCTCACGATCGGCTTTGTAGCTGCTCACACGCAGCCTCCTGTTGATGACTTCTGTTGATACCCAACGCCGGTAGACAATCTTCACGGCTTGACTCTTCATTCAATCGAGTAAGAAGAATACGCATTCAGATGACCCAAGAGCATCCCAGTCACTGAGAGCATACTCGCATGCATAGATTTAGGTACTTCAAAACCGTAGATGTCGATCGGGAGATGCGGGGAGTGAAATCAGGACAGGAAATCTGACCTCAATGTCGCCGCCGTGCAGGACAACAATTAATCATGTCACCTACCTTAGCGTGACGAACGATTCCGCTCAAGTGACCGAGAACAAGGGCCCCTGTTGGAGGTAACAGTCGCTCAGGGCTATATCGCATGTGCCATTCGAAGGGACCTGATGCGACTTACTATGCATATGGTTTAACGTCATCCGCCAAGAAACCTCCAAGAAGAATGTTTGTTGAGAAGAAATTTTGTTCTGCACGTCATGTTCAAGCAGGGACGGGTGAATTAGCAGCTACGACAGGTTCGATACTTAATAAACTCAAAGATTCTATCAAAGACAAGAATTACCTCTACCGGTATGGAAATGCTCCCCTTTCACACGAAAGAGGAGTCCATTAGAACGCAAAGGATGTCTGCTCATGGAAAAGCTTCGATGTCTTAACCCTTGGCGACGTAATGCCAATACAACGTGACATTCCACATAGTGCATCGGGATGTAGTTGACACTATAGACAGCGGCCAGATCGTGGGTGGATATGAAGTTGCTTCTCTGTGTTACCCATACGCAGCGGCCTTAGGACACAAAGCATGAATCGGCATACAGTGGAGCCTAAGAGCGGGTCCAAGGTCAGTTCATGTAAACGGTGGACATCATACTTCAAACATGTAACTTGAGCCAAATCATAACTGTCATTATCTCAAACAAACGACTCGACTCGGATTGTACGTCATAGTAAAGAGTCAATGATTGAAATGCAAGTTTCTGAAACTAGACTTCACTTGGGTGATCAAAAACGTCAATCTATATGATCTGGGTCTCGATTCTTCTGTTGTTTGCCTTGGCTCTCTTCACCGACGGATAGCTACACTGGCCCCCTGCATTACTCAGTCGCCCTTCATTGACTTGAGACGTGAGGGGCTTCACATCGTGACGGGTAAAGTGTCAAACGGGCCATCTCCGACTCTGGCTGACGAAATTCCCTGGCAGTGACAAAAGGTCTGTTGGGAAGACATACTTGATTGATGGAAAGAAGAAACCGGTAGGCAGTAGATGTATCATTCTCTCAGGCTCAGGCTTTCCCGATATCGGTAGTTCATTCTAGTGACACCTTGACGGAGGCTTTGATGGGTTTTCGATGCATGTTTGTTGTAACTTCCGCAAAGTGATGCTTGGAATTGTTCGATCTGCAATCATCCTCTTGGTGATATCTTGTTTGCGCCAAGGGGAGTCCAAATATACAGAACATGCTTGTCCCCAGTGAAAGAGCGCAAACACCGGTTCCAGGCAGCGAAAAGTCGCCTGCATAGTGAATGAGTTCACTTCTATCCAACCCTCTGTAATTCAAAGGGCACCAAAGACCATAAATACAGTTCAACGGCTGAGCTGAACTGTCCCGAATCAACCCACTCATTGCATGCATCTACACACCTCGCGACACTTTAGACCTTTATTATTGAATCATCTCCACCATGTCCAGCACCAATCATCCGCGACATCCCAAACAGAGGATGATGTCGCAACAAGAAGCAGATGCAGGCCGCAACCTGGCCATACAGATCAACATCCAAATCCAGCGAAACAAGGCTGGATTTGAGCTCACTTACGACGATTTGATGTGCATTCTGAGCAACCAAGCGTGCTTCAATGCAGTGTTGCTTCCAGGGCTTAGTTACACAGACATTCTGGATTATCTCGATAGCCATCGTATCTACTTTGAGCTATTTCTCATGCATGTCCCGAAAGCCATACCCACTGGCAGTGGGGTCAAGCCACCAAAGCCACGAAAGCCGAAGTCTAACGAAAAACCGGCGACGAGAAGTAAAAAGGCGAAGGCTCAAGCTTCGGAACGGGATATGTATCAGTGTATCTTTGAGGGAACTCCATACCCCCCAAACGCCCACATTTTCCCCTATGCCGCGACTCGCACCTGGCCGGCCGTTAACAAGACCAAGGATTGTTTTGTGGTTATACAGCACAAATTTGGATTCCAGGTGTACATGCGTTGGTATCCCAATGCCTCCAAGAAGGGTGGATTCGAAATGAAAGTTAACTTACTGGGAATTAACGAACGAATGCATGGTTGGCTTGATATCGGTCTCTGGGCGTTCAAGTTCATTCGCATGTACCAATCCGGAACCAGGTACTATGTTGAGGTGGCCATATACTGGTTGCCAGCTTGTAGTCGCAAGGACGGACCGGCGATCCTCGACAACGGTCCAAGGGACTCAGTCACCCACGTCTTCAAACAACTTGAAGCTGCCGACCAGGCTAACTTCCCACCCCGAACTCCTGCCAAAGGGAACGGCGAGTTCATGGCGCGTTTCCCTGATGGAGTGAAGATCCAAAGCGGCCACATAATTCAGATTCCCCACGATACCGCAAAAGAAGGCGAAGAATTCAGGAATTTGATCGACTTCCAATGGTTCGGCATGTTTGGCCTGACGCTTCGTGGCGTAACGAAGGACGCGACTCCTGATGACGAAGGCGAGGATGATGATGATGATGATGATGATGATGATGATGAAGACGAGGAGGATGATGGTGTCGTTGTTGGGAAAGGCAAGCAGAAGGCCACCCCGATCGGCAAGTTCGGTTTTCGCCCAGCTACCTCTGCTGCCAGTCTGTCCATCTCGACTACAGCCGGAGCCCCAAATCCCCAGACAGCCCCGCGGCAGCCACAAACGAATGTGATGCCTGGTAGCCGACAGGCACGACAGATCCAACAGGCCAGCCAAGCCGGTCCTAGTGGCTCTGGAAATCCTAGTAGCTCTGGCTATGCCTATGGTACTATTGGACGTAAATCAGGTCGCGGTGGTAACTAGTTGGGCTGGTTCTCTGTTAGCTGCGGTTGCATTTCTGTTTATTTGTCTTGTATTTTCCATCTTCAACGGCTCTGACCGATCAATCCATTGCAGCTAGCGAGTCGTAATCGTGTGTTCATTAGGTCCAGTAGTCGGGTCTAAGGCTTTCCCTCTGACCTACCAATTCCCCCCTGCCCCCCGTGTCTAGTTAGTCATTATCGGTAAATGCACAAGTTTTCTCACATATGTTTAAACCCTTCCACTGCGATGTTCGTGATATATATCTGACAACAAATCCGCCAACTACAGGTAATTCATCACTGGCTTCCCGTTACTACTAGACTGAGCTCCAGGGTGCTAAAGTAAAGAACTGTGAACAGCGCCATAGCTACTAGGTATGGTTCTGTTCAGTGAGGGCAGCACAGTACAACTTGAACTTTAGAAGCGAGAGTCTTTGGAACTAAACGTCAATGTGCTTGATGTCAGGGCTTGCAGACAATGCTCGTCGACTCGCTGGCGAGTTGCTGTGATGCTCCTGCGGTGCGTGCCAAATCATTCGTTCAAGTACAGCAGACTATTAGTCATTATGATCAACATAGAGTCTTGAAATCGCCTGAAGTAAGGTACAAAGACGAAAGCAATAACCCTTGCGTCCCGAGTGGTATTGTGTGAACAAAATGTGTCCCACCGGCCTAAAGGAATAACCAAATGACCCATTCTCACGACCAGTAAGCTAGATAAGAAAGCGAAAAGAAAAGAATTCACACTAAACAAAGCGTTTATAAGAGATCAAGGGCAAGATACAATACGCTGACTTCTCCTCCGCATCTGTCCCCTTTCTACACGACGGGCAGCAGTCTGGCCTTTGCAACTACTGTTGTTTCGTTCTCTTTACGCAGAGACTGATGGGCATCACATTCCACTATTCAGCATGGCTTTAAGATTGAGTATTGATCATGCACCCAAATTGATGTCAGCGTAGGCGTCTTCCAATTGTTGGAAGAGATGGGTCATCGAATTGTTCAGCCGGCCGGTTAACAAGGCTCTGAGGGTGGCACACTGGTAACTACCCACTTCCTTTAGAATTGTCTGGGAGTCTTGAGCCTTTTATATGGACTTGGATTAAAAAGCTGCAAGTCCGTTATCCACGAGAAGATGCATTTGTGAATTGAGAGTTAATATGGTAAATGTCGAAAATACTAGCGAAGGAAAACTACACTTTGCCCTATCTTCCTGACCACCTCTTCCCTCATACCACAGCACTAAGTCAGTATTTTAACTTCATCTGATGCAACCAGGAAATAAAGTAACATCTGGTCCAGGAATGCTTGCTAACGGGTGCCAGCGTAGGTAGAGTTAGCTAACCTCTACTACTTGGGATACTGAAACAAAGAAGCCTAAATTCTTGTCTAAACTCGCATAAATGGCCTAAATTCTTTCGTCTCTTAGGCTCACTTCGGCTTTGATATTTGAGCCAGTCCGGGTATAGAAAGTGCTCAAGAGATAGGTAATAATTCGCTGGGCACTCTGATCGTTCGGTAAACCGTCCCCACTAAAGAGGACGCTTATCTTCACGATCATCCACTTACATGATCGGGCGAATGTCACCCGAACCGAGATTTTACGAGAAATTTTCAGCGGGTACCCTGTCTTATTCCCGGTCGTTTATAAGTAGAAGAAGCGGTATCGGTCACGTCGTAATTTGTAAAGATAACATGATCCGAATTTTCCAATTTTTACTGTCCTTTTATGCGAGAAATCACAATACCTTGACTCTTTTCCCCAATTGAATGACTTAATACCCGTGACAATGGCCGTGAAGAATGAAGAACATGATGGCCCAGTTCTGGAGCCAATCGCGTAAGTCCTTAATGCCTCTTACAGAAGCCATACTGACAAAATACAGGACGCTCCGCCGTCAGGCGACGCGCTCGGAAATGCAAGATCTCGAAATCATAGCTTCAGCAGGTGCTTCTTTCCTCCCCAACAGCATCCCTCCACCACCTGATGGCGGTCTTCACGCCTGGACACAAGTAGCCATGGGTTGGATCGTCATCTTTGCAACGTGGGGCTACGTCAACTCGTTTGGCAGTTTCCAGGCACACTACACGTCTATACTCCCTCAAACACCCTTCCAGATCTCATGGATCGGGTCAATTCAAGTGTGGTTCACCTTCTTCGGTAGTGCGTTCTCTGGAAGGTTGCTTGATGCGGGTTTTTGGATCCCGACCTTTTTGGTAGGATCTGTGTTGCAGCTGTTGGGCATTTTTATGATGAGTTTGTCGACTTCTTATTGGCATCTTATGATTACTCAAGGTGTTGTTACGGGGATTGGTGGTGGCATTATTTTTGCGCCTAGTTTGGCGCTTGTTGCTACTTACTTCGAGAAGAGAAGAGGTATCGCCATTGGTCTTGTTACCACTGGGAACTCCCTCGGAGGCACAGTCTACCCTCTTGTTGTGCGAACACTTCTTCCAGAAATCGGCTTCTCTTGGACATCGAGAGTGTTGGGGTTCATTAACCTCGCTGGTTTTGCGCTTGTGGCTGTGTTCATGAGACCGAGACTTCCACCGCGACAGACTGGACCGATTATTGATTGGAGTGCGTTCAAGGACGTGCTGTACGTCTCGTACGTTAGTGGGTTGTTTTTCTTCGTCTGGTCTGTTTACTACACCTTCTACTATGTAAGTATTCTATTCCTAACCTTTGAACAAGAGGATGTGCTAACTGGATAGCTTGCTTCGTTTGGACAAGAAGAAGTCGGCATGTCCTTTGCGGACTCATCGATTCTCACGACTATCATCAACGCCGTTGGTCTTCCGACTCGTGTCCTAATTCCTTTCGTCGCAGATCGGATCGGTCCGCTGAATACCATTGCTCCCGCAGGGTTGTGTGTAGCTGTCGTGGCATATACATGGCTTGCAGTACACAACCAGACAGGAGTATACATCTTCTCCATCTTCTATGGTATAGCATCGGGAGCGTTTCAAAGTCTTATGCCAACTGGCGTTGCGAGTATCACGAAGCGACTCGACACTATTGGCACCAGAATGGGGATGTGTTTTAGTCTTATCTCCTTTGCTGGCCTATCAGGACCACCTATTGGAGGGCTGCTTCAGTCGAAGAGTCTTGCAGGCGCACATGTCTGGGCGGCACTATCGAGTACCTTGGCTGCAGTGCTGCTAGTTGTCGCGAGAGTTTTGAAAGTAGGATGGAAGGCGAAGACCAGATGCTAATCTCTCTCAATAATGTATAGTCTGATCAATCTTGTCAATAGCATAACAGAAGAAATAATTAATCACTTTATGCCAGCTTCTACCAGTACTCAGAGCGTGTGAGCATGTAAAAGACCAACCATCGGAACATACCTGATGCAGTAGCTCTTAGAGTGCTTGAATCACAGTATTGTTACAATGTGAGAGGTTAGTCCAAGTCAATCATCACGGTTGTGCGATATACATAGAGAGCTTTCAATTATTAAAAAGAGGCACGTGGCTTAATTCATAAGTTATTTGTTCGTCTAACTACACAGCAAGGTCATGAACCTCCATTAATGCTAACCCTAAGCCTTCTCTATAGCTTTACTTTCCCTACTTTAGCTTCTCTTTTGCCTCCCTCCGCCTTAGCCTCCTTCCTCTTCTTCTCATAACTTTCGCACTTGGTAGCTAGAAGATAGCAAGTAAAGAAAGCAATTCTTGTTGTGCAAGTACCTGCGGCTACCTCTGAGCACAGGAGGTTCTACTTGGTAATGTGGATACAGCGCTGGTATACTGCGTAGTCATACTTTGTGCATTTGTTAATACACTTAACGTTAAACCTTTCCTTGGACAAAATAACAAAATTAAGGTACTCTATTATTAGTATAATAATAAGTAAGAGGTATATTTAGAGTATTTAAGAACTTTTAATAAATAGCTAATTAATTTATTATTAATGATTAGATAAATATACTCTAATAATCCAGAATTTCAATCTAAACTACATAGCAAATTCTCTTTGATAATAACCAGCCTACTTGATAAAACAAGGTGTCCGCTGCCCAGAAGCACGCCAGTTCAATTGGCACGACAAGATGTTCGCCGCCCAGTAGCACGCCGGCTTCGAGCAGCGGAGGCGAGGTAGTGCCCAGCGAAGTATTATCTAAGGTGATGGAGTTTTCACTGCGCATGCCCAGTTTTCCCCATCTGTAGTTAGTATTAGCTAGCAATGCAACGTATTGATATAGACTTCTCCGCGATTTACACTTTGAAGTATCATGACTCCAACGATTGCTTTTTTGCATTGACCCAACATAAGCTTATAATCTTGGTTTTGAGACGTCAGATATGTCAAGAAATAAACACAATCTTGACTTAAACAACTAGAGTAAAAGCGAGTGTGCGTAAATGGTCTGGACCCTGATACAAGCCAAGATACATAAGACTTGATGGAAGGAAAGTTGAGCTGGTTCCAAAGGAACCAGCAGACGTGATGCCCCCTTCACCCTTGTTGACAACACAGAGTTGAGGTGCTTTTCAAAGTAACTTTACCGCATACGAACCTTGCCATTATACTCTCAAAGATGCACTCTTCCCTGCTACTAAACTTTAATTGATTATCATATAAATTACATCTCCCGCCAAGAGCACTGGGCAGCCAACGACAGACCTTCTTCTACTTTTTCATCTTTACAAACCATCCCATATCCTCCTCACGGTAAAAATTGTCATCTCCCAGTCAGCCAGAGCCCAAGCCGGTCGACCAGATGGTACCCCATCCACTCCCTGGTCTCAATGAACTTGGCCCCCGCATCAGCTACGGTCAGCGTATTCAGGGCGAGATACAGGACATGTGGTCCTGTTTCACCATGCGCATGGAAGCGCATGCCCTGCTTCTGATTGCAGACCGGAAGCATTTTGGCAAAACTGGTGCACTAGCAATCAATCGCACGCCGTCATGCCTGAAAAGGCAATTGGAAGGGGCATCCCCATTGTGCAAGCATTGTAAGTAACATCATCTCAACTCCAATTCTGACACCTACCTGACAGTATCAGCTAACCCTGCTTACAGACTGGATGCATCACCTTCTACCCTATCAAGCGGCGGATGTATGGGAGCACGCCCTATATCGAGCACCTATTTACCGCCCTAACTTGACTCTTGAAGACTACCAAGATGCAGAATGGGAGACATTTTCCCAGACGATTTACTACGCCCAGCGCTTTCGCACTGATCCAAAACTCGAAACAGTCTCACTTGATCCGGACGAGGTCCGCAAGTGTCTGGAGCGTGACCAAAGCTCCTGTGTGGTAACGCACCAAACAGGAGTTAAAGTGTTCCCTTTTATCCCGATGGAATGGAATAACAGTGTGGATAATAACAACGCCACAGGTAACCTTGAAGAAGTATGCCTGGCTATGACTGATGTTGATCTTTTGGATGACATTATCAGCGCGTATGAGCTTGGTAAATCTTACAAAGTATGGAACCTGGTTTGTGTTAGCCCAGATTTATACAGTAGTCTCAGACGCGGCTGGTGTGGGTTCAAGTACCACGAGACGATCCCAATCGAGGGCGATGGCGATGGCGGTCAACTCGGTGGAAAAGTCCAAGTGGTTTTGGTATTTTACTGGATGCCCCAGTTGTCCAAAGCACGATTCAACGAGGTGACTGACGCCGCCGACCTGGAGGATATCGCAAGAAGCTTCAACGACTTTGTTTCCCAAGGCTGCAAAGAACCTTCTTTTTATCCGAAGCAGGATCCAGTGCCCCGATCCGGCGATAAGGTCTACTTGCCGATGACAAGCGAAGATGCAGAAAAGCTCAAGTCTGCAGTCAAGGTGCACTGGGCTTGCGTAGTATACTTGGCTCTTTGCGGCGGTACCGGGCGACCTCAGTACCTAACTGGTATGGATCAGAGCGATGGGTCCTTACAGCCTAGGGACAAGGAATTCGCGCTGCATCAAGCTGCAGAGGCGTCAAAGGCTCCAGGGGACCGGTCAAGCGATCCCAGTTCAGGGACTCCAACCATCTTCTCATCAGCTGGAGGGCGGTCAAGTGGGTGCTAGAAGAATTATCTTTTAAGGCTTAGGCTACAGAAATAAAATATCCTAAACACTAGTCTAGGCTAGCCTAAGGGTGTGGATTTTATGTTATCTTAGACTAGCATTTATGATGCTTCATCTCTTAGTTCACTAACACTTAGGCAACCCTTTTATTACTTACCTAAGTCTTGCAGCGGGCTATTCACTTTATCCATAGCGACGAGACGATTTTGAGTTATAGGTTTGAGACTTCAGATAATAGATGTCGAGAAATAAAGACAGTCTTGACTCAAATAACTAGAGGCAAAGCGAGTGTACTAAAGGGTTTCGCCTAAAGACCCGGAATTACTACCACCATTTCCCAAATCGCCGGATGGCTTGTAGTACCTTTTCCACGCTATCTGGGCGACCATATCCTTCTCCTCTAGCTCGGTCTTCTGTTGTGCGAATTGCTCATCCCTAGGTTCTAGATGCCCGTAGCTCTGATCTATACCAGTCATAAACTGAGGGCGCCCGGCGCCACCGCAAAGAGCTGTATAAACCACACATGCCCAGTGTATCTTAACCACAGACATGAACCCTTCCACATCGCCCTCATCTCTCTCCACAACAACAAGCTGTCCGGATTTAGGTACGTTAAAGCCCTCGCCCTTGGGGTAGGTGGGTGGCGCGGGACAGCCTGCGCGAACAAAAGCGTTGAACTCGTTCGCGATATCCGTCATCTCCTTGTCGATGGTACATTCTCGGTTGAAGCGTCCGGTCATCTGAGGCATCCAGTAAAATCTCAGTTTCACTTTGACAATGCCTTTATCGTTAGGTTGGCCTGCCTCTTCGAACCTGAACCCACCCCAACCGCGTACGATGAAGTCGTACAGAACTCTGTCGATGCACATGATATTCCACGACTTGTGAGTATTGCCAATCTCGCGCGCAATGAGGAGGCCGCCATCTACCATGTCGACGTCGGCCAGGTCCACGCTTGCGCCCTCAAGGTTGCCAGTTGCATTATTGTTTGGCGGGCTGTTGTTCCACGTGAACGGAAAGAACCAGAAGTACTTCACTTCGGGAGACAGTGTTACCACACACCTGCCCTTATCCCGTGAGCAGGCCTTGCTGATCTCCTCCGGCTTGGCCTCAGCGATAGTCGGGAGATCTGGGTCAGTGTCAAACCGGCTATCCCAGTACATCGATCGCGCGATCGTCGGCCAGTCTGCGTTTCGGTCATCTTCAGCAGACATTTCTGGTTGTGGAGCAGGCGGTTTGTACAAGGCGTGTGCCCAAGTTGCACTGTCCAGATTTTTGGGGTCAAGGTGATGCATATCTGTATCCATGGTTAGCTAATATTGCTCAAACGACAATCGGGTTTTCTTACAATGCTTGCAAAACGGGGAGGCACCCTCCAGACTACCTTTCAGAGTTGGAGTTATATTGCATTCTGTTGATAGTGAGCCTCCATCCTCATCAAATTGTTCTCGGTCTACGACTAGCATGAGGACGAGGTATTCAGCCCGCATTCTGAACTCAGAATATATGAACTGTATTTTGGAACAGATCTTGTCAGCACGATTGATACGCAGGCTCAGCTGGTTCAAATTGGGGAGCGGGTGGGCAAGGCCCGAGGAAGTTTGCGGCAGCCCCATTTTGGCGAGTAGAAACGAAAGATTTGTATGAGCTGGTGGAGGTGTCTTGATTTGATCCCACGTCGACAGAATTTATAAACCTCGCTAACCACGTGCATCATATGGCCCTACTCCATGGGAGAGTTGCCGAATGCTCAAAAGTATAAGCTGCCTAAAGTATAAGAAATAAAATGCATGCGGGTGATTTTAGTTGACATGGGCCTATGCTTCGACCAGCAAATCATAAGAGATAAAGCAACTTGGATAATCTATTCCAGTTTTCTTTAACGTTTAAGCCTTAGATGATAATTCTGTTGCCCAGTAGATAGACGCGAGAGATTCTCTGAATTCCCTCTAAACTCCTTCCAATAAAGTTCAGCGTTATGAAATGATCCAGCCGTAGGGATAACAAATTTCGTAGACACTACAGACTTTGGTGCGACTGTGTTGGCGGAGGTTAGAGTTCAGTCGCTGTGGGCAACTTTTACCAACATGAACCTATTGAGATCTGACAAGTTTAGAAGAAGTTAATCTAATTGTTGAAATACTGAACACTAAAAGGCCTCTCCATAGCAAGATATGTCCATTTGGTAATGAAGTAATTCCTACATCGACAATACCAATTCGCTGAACAATGTTTGAGCCAAACCATATTGCAGCAAACTTTGTTTCTGTTTTCACTTATTCACCTATTTGCAACCTAGAATTAAGTTTCTTTACGGAAGTAACTCTACCATGAATGGAACCTTCCATCATCCTCTCAAAGGTGCACTCTTTACCGCTGCTAAATTGTTACATAAATCCCAAGTCTAGCTGAAAGCACTGGATAACCCCAACAATGCAACGCATTCTGCTTTTCAGATCCTTCTCAAACCGAGCAACTTATGTGTCTTTTGTTTCTACATACGACGACATGGCTTCTTCCAAGCAGTCCCTGTTGCCCCGGCCCAAGGCCTCAGACATTCCTCATCCACTCCCTAGTCTAACTGAGCATGAACTCGGCCCCAGATTGATTGCTACTACCGAGCTGGCGACTGAGATACAGACCTATGATCGTGAATTCATTATGCGCGCTGAACAGGCGGCTCTCATTCTGATTGTAGGAAAGAGAGAGTTCGAGCACGACGACGGTCTATTGTCAACAGAGAATTGGACACCTCCAGACCTAAAAAAGCGATTAGAGAATGCCTCTCCATTTTGCAAGCATTGTAAGAACATCTGATCCTGAACTACTGCCGAGTACTGAGCAAAAGAGCTAGTCGCTCGCTCTTCAGCAAAGGCATCCTATATTTCTCCACAAAGGGCACTACAGCTAAACATGATATAGATATGCATCACCTCAACCCCGATAATCTCAAAAACGACGCTTGGCGACACGCGCTGTATCGAGCGCCGATCCCGGCACCAGCCTTTACCCATGAACTCATTTGCACATCAGACTGGTATACACTCAAGCAATCGATGTGGTACGAGTTACGATTCCAGACAAGAGCAGATCTGCAAGATCTCTCTGACCCTGTGGAGGAGATCGCCAAATGTCGGAAACGCGATAAAGACGTCTGTGCGGTAACAGGAAATCGTGACCCTGTAGTCTTCTGGTTTATCCCGCGCACTTGGAACGATACCAAGGACCACAACGACGCCACAGGCAACCTGGCGGATTCAAGCCTGGACGTGGCGGACGTCATTATTAGGGGTAATATCATCCACCGGAAAAAACTTGGCAAAACTCACGAAGCCTGGAATATGATGCTCGTTGACCCGGATCTGTATGCATGCCTCGTCCAGGGTCTCTTCGCGTTCAAGTTTGAGGCGATTGAGGACATTCAGAAACCGATCCCACTCGACAATTACCAAGATGATGATGACGATAACGAAAATGTCCATGTCGTCTTACGGTTCTATTGGATGCCCAAGTTAACACCGCGATTCAACCAAGTCACCACCGTGGAAGACATGAAGACCATCGCAAGAGAGTTCAATGCCTTTGTTGCCCTGGGCTGTCCCCCACCGAATGGCTGTCCTAAAACTCTTACGACACTGAAATCAGGTGATCTTGTCCGCCTGTTAAGGACAAGAGGAGAAGAAGCGCAAAAGCTCAAGTCCGCAGTTAAGATTCACTGGAACTGTATCCTGTATACAGCTCTTTGCGGTGGCACCGGACTTGCTCACTTTATGACTGGTATGGACCAGAGCGATGGGTCTTTGCAGCCCAGGGACGAAGAATATCGACAGGAGGTGGCGCTGGACTCACGCCTCGGAAAGACCTTACCTAGGACTATTGGGAATTGGTTAGAAGGAGCAGCAAGCGTCTTTTCAAAGACGGCTCGGTGAACTGTCACTGGTGCCAGCTTATTAAGCAGCAACAGTATGTCGGATAAAGGTAAAGGGTCCAGCTCAGACCAGATTGGGTCAGCCGGAGGTGAACAGCCATCTGAGAAGTGAGTTCCCTTGGGTCATAGGCATCATGAATCTTGGTTCTCTCTTGTCCTGGTCTTCTTGTATCTTGGCTGTCGATACTTCAAGCTCCATTTTGAGTGGGAAGGTATCATTTTTAGCCACGTATCTAGCAATACTGTGTTTGCTTCTCAAAATTTCTGAAGTCTATGCTTCCTCGACCTTCGTGATCTAAGCCTTAGATGCGTTCAGTTTAAGTTATGAAGCTTCCACTTCGCCTCCCACCCCGTCTTAAGCTCCTCATCGAGAATCAAAGCCTTACCGTAGCCTTGTACGTTGAAATTAACATCACGATAAAACGGGTTAATTTAAACAGAGCTCCTGATATGATGGTAGAGATGAACATGGCGTACAGTACACGTTGTGTTAAGCTCACTCTTGATAAGAGCTTTGACCAGTCAAATAGCGTATGGTCGGACCGATAAGAACATAAGGTGGGGGCTGTACAGTGCCTCTGACTGTAAGAGGCGCTCAACAGCTAACCCTAGATACCTCATCCGCGCAGTATGTTTAACGTCATTTATACACATCGGAAAGCCCAAAGCCCCTTTCTACCTACGCGTGTGGCTGTTAACGTGGTAGCAATCTATCTCCGCTCTGTAATGTTAGCCCGAAAACAGCTGAAACAAACCTCGTATAATTGCGCTAAATTGCGTTTGAAGATACGAGTATTGTATCCGTGTGGCGAGAGAGATCCGGAACAAATTCTTCCTTCATTTACAACAGACCATGTAATATGGAAACATGGATGTTTCGCCTAGAACGATAACGCGTTGTAGTTTTAATCAAAAGCCGATATTGAGGACCTTTGATGGGTCTTCTGTGTTCATACCTGTCTTGTCACCCTGTTTAATATCCTCTTCATCTTATAAAAGGTTCTCAAATCCATTCCATTCATCAGGCCTTTTTCGTTAAACCTAACAGTCGAACAAACACAGTCACCACCATGAAGATCTCCGCAGCTCTTACCATCCTGGCGATGCTCGTCCAGGATGTTCTTGGAAACCTCGATATTGTCACTCTATTCGCGAAGCCTGATGCGTACATCCAAGAGGCTTCTGCGACACTTGTTGTTGGAGATGTTCCCCAACCCATCACTGGTGATGTTGCCCTGTGGAGTGCTATCATGATGGAAAACCAGGCCTCCTTCCTCCAGGGCGTCACCGAGAACGCCCCTCCTGGGTATGGCTAGATCCATCCATAAACCTCGTAATTATAGCTGACAGTTATTAGGTTAGGGTATTGCACCAATCTCGGGAAGTCATGGTGTAACTTTGCCTATGCACTCGTGAACGGAAGTAAGCAACAAGTGTTTCGGTTTACCTGGAGTCAAAACTGACGCGGTATCAGGCTCTCAAGCCAAGAATGGTACACCGGTCAAGGCCGCTCCGGGGTCCCGCATCAGGACGCACTGTAAGACCACAACACGCCTACCATCCACTTCCACCAAAGCTGACAAAATATCCAGACAAACTCAACTCCTCGACCCAAATGTGGGATCAGAACCTTTATATCAATGATAACCTGGTTTCAAGTATCTCGACTAGTATATCACCCCCATTTAGCATGATGGATATCACATGATTAACACGTCAACAGGCAAGGGACAACACGGCGAAATCTTCTATATCTCAACTGAATGCTCGGCTGGTAACTGCGCTGCTGCTCCAGCTCATAGTATGTTTCTTATTATGCCCAGTTCCCGTATAGTGGCTAATCGAGATCGTAGGCTGGGAGGATGTGTCTATCACGCTAAGCAAGGCAGATTCCAGCTTCGGCCGCACAGAAGGAGGTTGGGAACATGGCGCTACTGGTGGCGAGATGTCAACCTCAGATGGTGGTAAGACATGGAAATTTACCACTCTCAAAGTTCCTGCCACCAATCCCTAGAGAGGACTTGTGAGACAGGGGGTAGGTAGGATTTCTCAGTAGCTGGATATTGCGTGTATGTGAAGTGCACTGCAATCTACAACCTGTCATATTCGGAGACTGTCGGACCAAGTATACTTGCTGGAAAGACTATTCTAGGTCTTGAACATGTTTAGTTGAAATCATAAAACTTCCACTCCGCCTTAAAGTCCTTGTCAAGGTCCTCATCAAGAATTAAAGCCTTGACCATCTCAATCGGCAAACCTCCAGTCCTAAGAATAGCATCATGATACTCCTTCTCACTCATCTTTCCCCCATCAACAGCCATCTCCCGTAATTTCCAAAGTTGTAGAGCGCCGAGCATATATCCAGCTTGATACAAAGGTGAATAGCTCCCTTCCACAGACCGACGGACTTCACCTTCCGCATTACTCCTCTCGTGACTAATTCTGTCGACGAGAAGGTCCACCGCTTCTTGAGCTGTCATCTCTCCCAAATGGAACTTGAGCGAGAAGATAATTCGCAAGCAGCGATGCATGCGCCACCACAGTGCTCCGATACGGTTCTCAGGCGAGTGGTGAAAATCGTCTCGCTCGTAGAAGAGAAATTCCCAGTATAGCGCCCATCCTTCTACGAAGAATGGTGTGTCGAAGATGCGCTTGCGATGGGAGTTGTAGCGATCTGCCATGTAAAGCTGTAATCTGTGCCCAGGAAACATTTCGTGGAAAGCAGTTGCTTTAGCGAAGTGCTTGTTGTTTCCTCGCATAACCATGAGCTTGAGATCATGTTCCATGGATGTAACGGGGTATGAAACTTGGATCGTTGGCCCGCCGAGGAAAAACGGGGAGACCTTTTGTCGTTCGGCGTCGATCATGATCATTCGCCATGTAGAGTTTGATAATGGAGGTACAGTAACAAGATCACGCTCTGTGACAAAGTTACTTCCCTCAACGACCAAACTTCGTACATATTCAGTCTGTTTGCCAGGATCGACATAATCGTTCTTGACATGTTCGAGAGCCTTCTTCCACTCCTTTCCATAACCCAAAGCTTCGGATTGTTTGATCATTTCCTTCTCACACCATTCAAATTCCTGATTACCAATCTCGATGAGCTCTTCCGGTGTGTAGGGAATCATTTCAGCTTCGAGTTCAACCTCCAAACCTTTGCGGCCAATGGGTTCCCCGATGATGACGTCTTGACCCTCTTGGTTCATACCTGCTAGTTCAGTTTGCACGGTGGTGAGATAGTTGCTTAGAGAGGAATTGGCGGCTTGCCAGGGTGTTGTGACCCAGAAGTCAAAGAGAGGATCATAGGTTGAGTAAAAGGTGAACCACTCTTCCAAATTCTCGAGAAGATTGGTTATAGCCTTTGTAGCGAGATATCCAGTTGTCTCTGTGACGTTGAATCCTCCATCTTTGACTTTCGTCTGTACAGCAGTGATGCTCTTTGTAATATTGTTCAAAAGTCCAGCTGTCTCCTTTGCTTTCATAGGCTCAACATCCTGTCTCGCCTCGAGCATACCAACAAGATCTTCCGCAAAAGGTAGAAGCGGTAAATAACCTTCCTTGGAAGACTTTTGCAAATCAAGATTGTTCAGCTGGCGCGTATGGTACGTGTTCAGCATGATATAATCGACTTTGCCTTCTTGGTCAAGACCTTCAAAGTCGATTCCATCGAGAAGGTCTTGTTCACTCTTGTGGTAATCCTGCAGGGCGTTGAAACGACGGGATGCAAAGTCTATGTTGTAAAACTCGTTGAGTTCACCGAGATCTGCTTCTGTGCGTATGACATGGTCTGTCATAGACACATTGAACGAGTCGCCCAGGGCGAACAGGCCCAGGGAGGCGCTGAATGTGCTTGCTGAGGACAAAGACATGGCGAGAGGTTTCTGAACACGACAGCCTACCATCATAACATAACAGCATAGGACGAAAACCTGCATTTTTATACTCGTGCTCAAATGTCGGTCACTCAACCCGACCATCGGATTCATCCTCCGCAGTGAAGATCGGTACGACAATTCGACTGAAGCAGGGTTCCCCGCTTAATGATATCTGGGCACTTTTGATAGAGGTGCAGTTATACAAGGATACAGATAAACTCTTTCTGGTAGGTCGTTTGTGTCGTACGTCACTCAAAGGATTTTAGCTCCTTGGAGGTTAACGTTGCATGGATAAGGTTAACCTATCGTTTCCCGCGGGGAAGTTGACGTGCATCGGGGTAAGACTTCTGTTCGTTTCCCCGACAGAAGACTTGTCACGTGTATCTGGGTTTGAGAATAATGAGGCCGTTTTGTTGCATTAATTGTCAAAGACCAATGGTCACGCAACTGGATCAAGGTCGCCCACAATGGTTACGGGACTATCAGAATACATTACAATGACTACTGGATGAGGAATGATCCTTGGATATCGATTACAAAAGATCACAGTGCCCTGGCCTTTGCATTGAAACAGTGACAACAATTCATTCTTTTCCATCCATTAGCTCTTCAGGTTGGACTTTATCCTTGGTATTGATGGCTTAGAGGCTGACCGTCGGTCTCGGTCATCGGTCGTGGAGCTTCGGCCGTGAGATTTCGGTCGAAAAACAACGCTAGTCTGCAGATCCCGTCAGCAAGCTCGACAAATCAGAGAACAGTATTCATGCTCTACCCTATCACGTCCCGGCCGGCGTCGGTATTTAAGGTCGCCGATATCAACAGGATGAGCTTCCCGGTTACAGAGCGACAGAAAGATTCTGCCATTGCCCATAGTAAATATATTTGTTCGCTTGTCCGACACGTAATTATTGAACAGGGCTGAGTTAGATTTTAAGCTTATTATACTAGCATAGCCATCTCAATGCCGACATGGAAGTGGGCCCGTCACCGAGAGGACGATGGGATATATAATTACCATCTAGAAGATGGAAATTGCATTCTTCATTACACCTCTCCAAGCATACTGTCCCATCATTTACACAATGACTCAGCTATTCGCTCTCGCATCTCTGATATTCACCCTGGCCATCTCAGCAGGTATAAGCATTGCTTTAATCAATGTAGACTGCTACTCAACCTTCTGCTCCGAAGGACCCTTTACTTTCGAAACAAGAGTCCACATCACCGTCTATTACGCTTTCCTCGCTACGCTTATTTGTCTTCTTCTACTCCGCACAAATGCCCAGCAGATCACAAACACCCACATCGCTCATCAACTCCCTCTCGTGGGCAAGCGAGTGACCCTGGGTGGTCTTCTTACTTCCCTTGCTATCCTGACAGTTACACTCTGCTCTACCATCTACTGGCTACCTGCCCATGATGAGCTATGGGGTTACAAGACTGACCCTCTTGACTGGGCTTCTGCAAAACTTCAACTTACCATCACTGGTGTCACGGGACACTATGCTGATATTCTTCTTGGGCTTCTGCTTATCCCCGTCTCGAGAAATAGTCTTGTTGGCCAAGCCTTCTACCTGCATCAGAGCACATTACTCTTTGCTCACAAGGCTGTGTCTTACATGTTCTCACTGAGCGTCATTGTCCACGGTGTCGCGTACATGGTATGTTTTACGTATGCATTATAGTCCATATATTAACACATCATAGCTACACGCCAATGACTCCAGCAGAAACGAAGAAGCTCGAAAAGAGGCTTTCGCCATTGGAAATCCCGCTTTGACAGTCACAGAAAGCAAACAACTAAGTGGATGGTTTTCACTCACTTACTACGTCGGAATCGCCGCCATTCTCCCAGTCCTTATAATCCTCGTCACTTCCATCCCATGGATCCGTAGATGTCACTACAACCTCTTCTACTTTAGCCACGTCATACTCGGTACATTAACTATCGTCGCATCATGTCTCCACGCCAGCACCAACTTTTATCTACTCCTTCCAGGTTTGCTTCTCTGGGTTGCGGACTGGATCAGACGCTTGCTCTTTGGAGCGGCTAGAGGTCTGACTACTAAGACCCCCGCTGTGCTCGAGATTGCAGAGAATGGTTGGCTCAGAGTCTCTTTGTTGCCCAACAAAGCAATCTTTGGCCCACCTCTTCTCTACTATTACCTTAACTTCCCATCAATCAGCAGGTTTCAGACACACGCTTTCACGGCGGTGGCGCACCCGGCGAACAATGGTGGTCCCGTGTTCCTTGTTCAGCCGGAGGCGAAGGAGAAGGAGTGGACTTGGCAGTTGAGGGCTCTCGTTCAAAGACCTAGAGCTACCCTACGACTAGATGCCCGAGTCGAAGGACCATATCCTGTGTCCGACGCAAACTTCGCTTCTGCTACCCATATCGTGTGTATCGTTGGGGGATCCGGTATCACAGGAGCTTTAAGCCTTGCACACTGGTGGCTAGAGACGCGACCTGCCAAAACCCGATTCGACCTTGTATGGACTGTCAGGCATCGGGAGACTACAAGGCTGGCAGAGTGGCAGAATCTCGAGGAAGTCGCTAAGACTGCTTCTGGCTTTACAGTGACGGCTCACATCAGTTCCGAGAGTGGAAGGCTAGATGCTGGACAGGCGCTTCGACAGGCTCTCTCTGGACGTCGGACTGATGGTTCAGATTGGGTTTATAGCTCTGGACCTCCTGCTCTCTTGAGTGCGACTGAGCGAGCCTGTGTCGAACTTCAGAAGGCCAATCGCAGCAAGAACAATGAAAAAGGCTGGAGTGTTCAGGATTTGTCGTGGTATATGGCACGTTGGGAGGTTTGAGGATGATGGACATGGATGGTTTGATCGCATTTAAATGTGACTATGGATGGGTGGGTTGGTTAGAGTTTGCTTGATAGAGATGTCTTAACCCAGAACCAGAAATAACACAGAGCTGTTTCCGCGATGCCCTCCATTTTCTTGCTGTCCATTTTGCCTAAACACACCTCCTAAATCAGGGTTATACTGATTTCACTAGGACACTTCATCAAGATAAACGAAGGAGATTTAATTACCTCACAGACGTATTAACAATGTAGTAAATCCAGTCGCCTCCCACAACTAAATCCAGAGAGATATAAAAACTGCACGTGACAAGAGCAGGGCCTGGGGGCGGGTTAAATTTGCAGTGAAGGTCAGTGACGCTACCGACTTCTTGATTGGTTAATCTCTGGGCAAAGGACTCATAATGCCTTTTGAAAAGTGTAAATATTTGCAAAAACCTTATCTGATCGTTGACCGGCTAAAGTACGGTCCATTTTATCTAACATATATCTTCGCATCAAGAATCAACCTGTTTTACATCTTCTGGACCAAGGGCCTCTTGCCAGAGTCTCTTAACTTCTGTTCTGAAGGCAACATCTGACCAGATAAAGTCCCTAAGTATCTCGTATGTTTGCATCCATGACTTCGCCGCGCCATATATCTGGGATCGCAGGAGCGCTATGTAGCCCGAACGTACGGGTCCCCTCGGGGCGAACGCACCACCCATGTAGATGAGCCACAGCAGAAGATCTTCATGCTCGTCCCATGATGGATCATCATACGACTGTTGAAGTTCGGAGAGTAACTTAGTAGAAATATTGGTCTGGAAGATCAGCAGATGTACCACAAAGATTGATCAAAGACTTACAGGGATTACCAAAGCACACCAGATCGTACAACAAAGCATGACTGAACATAGATATGCCCCAAGATAGCAACACCTCATTATTGGTGTCGACTTCGGAAGGCCTTCTAAACGCGATTGTATAGACGCTATATGACGGTTGATGAACAATCCCGACACTACACAATCTGCGGGTCGATAATCGTCCCGAATTCGCTCAAGGGCGTATATATCCTCTAGAACTTCGATGAAGCCGTCGCTGAATAGATGAGAACGTTTTCGGAGACCGGGTGGTAGCTGCAAAAGATGCCGAACAGACTCTCTTTTCCATTCGAGCTCGGTAAAGCTCGTATGGTCGACAATGCGTTTCGACCCTACCAAGATAGAAGAGTTCAGGTCTTGCCTGACGGGAATTAGTCGGGAACCATGCAATAGTAGAATGCGTACCAGAATATTGCGCGTTTGATCCCTTCGGTCAAACGGATACCTGATTTTTGACAGGCTTTAAGTAGAAGCTGTACAGCTCCCATATGTAGCTGAACTTGAGATGTTGTTCCAAGTCTTGCCTGGTTTACGTCAGTCAAAGTCCATACAGAAGTTACAGTCTTACCTCAACTCCAACGAGAAGTAATATCGCCCCGATAGTAGACTCAGATACAGTCTTGCTCATAGTCTCGCGGATATAGTGAATGGCCTGTCCTCGATAAACGAGCGATTCATTGCTCAAGACACCACCACTAGCGGCAAATGCCAATGAAAGCATGACTGCATTGGTCAATGCAGGATCAACGAGGCCAACTCGAAAGACGGAATGGAAGTTTTGAAAGTCGAGGTCTTGAGAAATACTAAAGACTGGTTCTGGAGCCTGTCTGGCTTCATCTGATGAGAATGTCAGCCTGGATTGGATATCGTATGAACAAAAACGCTTACGATTATTGAGGAAATGTTGTAATCTTGAGCTTCTGATTGAAAGGCTGTCAAAAGGATCAAGACTACCGGCGCCCAGACGCGAAACGTCAAGTTTTCCCTTGCGGTTAAGGTTCTTCCCATCTTCTACGTAAAAGTTCTGCACAGATGCTTTCTGGAGGTCTCGTTTCTTCTGCAACGCTTGTTTGACAGCATGTGAACGGGCCAAGCGTTTCGCAGCCTTGTCATTGTCGTTGGGGTCTTGGACAGTTATGAATTCGAATTGCACCACTTAGAAGTCAGAACGCCTGCAGCAAAAAATTGCCCTCTTCCATACTGTACTTACTTTTGCCGGGGGAGAGACCGTCTTTTCATCCACCGTCATGTGATATGTATCTAAAACAAGTCCTATGAAGGATCTGGTAAGAGGTAGAACGGGTGAGATGACGCCGACCCATAATCTCACCGTGGGTTCTGCTGAGAAATCACGACGTCGGCTTTTTCCGTAAGCGCGGGACTGCAGGATCAGCTAGTCCCAGATCAGAAAAATCTCATTTCCTCTTTAGGAAGTATCTCATTGCTGAATGTAGAAGAAGATAGCATCATACACAAGCGAAAACAATTTCAAACTCACGATGGATGAGCCAAGTCTCTGCTGTATTTCTAATCATCATAAGAGTAGGTCAGTTTGTCATCAGGATTTGAGTATAAAGGGTCAAGATGGGGCATTGAGAAAGTCTGAATGCGATCACTATTATCACCACCCAAACAACAGAATTTTGTACTACTTCAACCACACATCTACTATGGCAGACTCGCGCCTTTTCAAGCCAATGAAAATTGGCAACATCCAAGTCCAACACCGCATCGGCATGGCTCCCATGACGCGACTCCGAGCAACCATGGACCGTATCCCCAATGCCCTGATGAAGGAGTACTACAGCCAACGCGCCGCCGTACCTGGTACTCTGATCATAACCGAAGGCACTCTCGTCTCGCCTGCTGCAGGCGGTGGTTTTGCCAGAACACCTGGAATTTGGAATCAGGATCAAGTCAATGCCTGGAAGGTCATCACCGATGAGGTACACAGCAAAGGTAGCTATATCTTCGTACAGCTCTTCGCCATGGGCCGAGCTGCTACTGTTCAAGTTTCGAAAGAGGAGGGAATCGATATCATTGCTCCGAGCGCGCTCTCATTTGAGGGAGGCGCTCAGCCTAGAGCTATGACTCTGTCAGAAATCGATGAGATGATAAATGCTTTCGTATCTGCTGCAGAGAACGCCGTGGCAGCTGGTTTCGATGGGATTGAAATCCATGGTGCAAATGGTTATCTTCTTGACCAATTCCTTCAAGATGTCAGCAACCGTCGCCAAGATGAGTTCGGTGGAAGCATCGAGAACAGATCGCGCCTGCTCGGCGAGATCATGACACGCGTCGCCGCAGCCGTTGGTCCCGAACGTGTCGGCCTTCGTCTCAGTCCATGGAGTACCTTCCAAGGCATGCGCATGGCAGACCCGATTCCTCAATTCAGCGACATCATCACAAAAGCGACAAACCTCAATCTCGCTTATCTACATCTGATTGAGTCACGTATCTGTGGTAGCACGGACGATGTAAACAATGGTCAGGAAAGACTTGACTTTGCTTATGATCTCTGGAAGGGACCTCTGCTCATCGCTGGTGGGTACAAGATAGATGGTGCAAGAAGTTTGGTGGACGTTGAACATCCAGAGAAGGAAATCATGGTCATGTTTGGAAGAGATTTCGTGGCGAACCCTGATTTGGTGTTGAAGTTGCAGCATGGATTGGACCTCACTCGAGGTGAGAGGAACACTTACTATACAAGCGACTCTGCTGGATATATAGATTATCCTTTCACAACCAGGGTTATTGTTTCAGCTTAAGATAGTTCAATTTATATTTGTTTGTCTGTGTTTATATATCCTTACTTTATAAAAGTCATTCGCCTCTTGCAAGCTGTCTTTGTCACCCGGCTGAAGCAGAGTGGAATATCCTGGAGATGGATTAAAATTGCAGTGCAGCAATCCACAACAACAGGAATCCTGGGAGTGTCTAGACATGAAGACCTCATGCGACAGTAGTAGCCCTTGAGCGGGGGTTAAAATTGCAGTGAACCACATGGCAAACCATGGTCAGGGCATAAGTAGAAGCCATGTATCGCACCCCCACTAGCTGCACTGTTGGCTAGTATCAATAGCACTGTATCTAAACAAAGCTTGGACTAGAGACCCACTATAGCTAATCTGCTAGACTAATGACAGCCCCACTGTAGAGAAGTCAAGTTAGGCATCAGATGCCCAAGAGGGCGCTATAAGCTTGATCATCTCAGTATATCTCTCGCACAGTAAAGCTGCAGAAAAGCGGGTTTTGTTACCTCGGAGTACCTCGGGAAATGGCCTCTACGAAGGGCTTATTGATTGGCTTACTTGTTGTTAAGCTTGCTTGGTTGGCCCCCCCTCCCCTCCCGGCTAGCCAACGAGTATTTATCCTCGGAACCAGTGTTGTTATTCTAGGCATTCATCAGCGACTTGATCACTGACCTACAAAAACCTTAAATGGATAGTTATTCTAGGCAGACGTTTAGCCCACATCAGATCATCCAGCGGTACCGGATATATCAAGACGACTCCACTTCAATTTATAGCCCCAACTCCAATCCAACCCATTTCCATCATGGACGCAGACAACCCATTCTCAGTTTTCCCTAGGGAAGTACGAGACATGATATATTCCTATTCCATCCCAGATATCCCAGCTACAGACGCCACAGTCTTGGATACAGCCTATAATCCCAAAAATGCCCCTCTTCTGTTTCTCAACGAAACCATCTCCAAAGATGTTCAACACGTGCTCTACCAAGATCACGCGATAGTTATCCCGGTGCTCAATCCAAGCGAATACGAACTGAAAGAAACAAAATTCGCACCAGTCGTCGGCCAGTGCTCACGATTGATGAAACAGCGCTCTAACAGAGTCATCATCGGTACATCACGCTTTGTTGTCAGCTACTCCCCGCTGGCTCACATTAACATTGCCGACGGAAAATCAGCCGACGACTGGATATATAAATTCTGTGGATTCGATAATCCTGAACCGCTAGCTAAGAAACTCATCGATGAGCTGATCTCGCTACGACCTGAACTGCCGAATGTTAAGGTCATTGAGTTTAAGTTCTTTGAGTGTTTTAATGTTCTGGTCGCCTTGAGGTGGAAGGAATACTTTTTGCAGTTGAGGGAGGCGTGGCCGGAGATTGAGATAGAGATTGATTTTGTTCCTGCCTTTGTGAGCTGGGAGCATGTTGAGGGATTTTTACAGGATGCTCAGGAGAGTATGGAGGTAGATGGAGTTTTTGACGAGGATAGACTGAGGGAATTCGAAGAAAGGAAGTATTGCACTGAATAGTGGCCAGTCTTCAACTGAAAGGAGGCATTGCTTTTCATTCATCATGCAGCATCAGATATTATATCATGGAAAATGCATAACATAAACATTCTAACTACAAACAAGCTACGCTATGCTATCTAACTCATCCCTCAAAGATCATACTCAGCAATCAACTTCTCCGCAGCAGTCATACCCGTCACATAAGCGACAGACTGAATATGACAACTAGCCAAAACAGGCACGACACCCATATCCGCCACACGCAGACCCTCAAAGCCAATGACCTTGAAATCACTATCAACCACAGCCTCGGGATCATCCTTCTTACCCATCTTGGTAGTACCGCACATGTGCCAGCTGGATGAAATAGTAGCTCGCCAATGCGCAAGAAGCTCTTCATCGGAGTCTCCCACTGGTCCTACCATCGTGTCCACGTTGTTCTTGACGTAGTCCTCGTGCTTGACAAGACGGAATGCATCGCGGAGTGATTCGATGGCTGCGCGACGGTCGAAGGGTGTGGAGAGGAATTTGGGGTCGAATTTGAGAGGGACGTTGGGGTCGGAGGATTGAAGAGTGACTTCGCCTTGACTCTGCGAATTGTAGTAAAAGACTAGAATGCAAGAGTAATTCAAGTTACAATCCGGAAACTGAGGGATAAACCAGTGAATAGGGAAGTGCGTCAAAATCTCATAATGCGGCACAGTCTCTTTCATGAGATACTCCTTCTCCTGTTGAGGCAAAGCCTTGAACTCTTCCGACTTGACAAGCTTATCAAGCTTGAACCAGCCGATACCAAGCTCACATGCAAACTTGGTCCAAGGGCCTGTACCGTCTTGACGCCATTGCTGGAGTGCTTCGTCCATGGCTTTTTGGTCGCCGTAGAAGGGCTTGCGGGCTGTGTCGCCTTCTTTGCGGGTGTAGACTAAAGGAGTGAACATGTGATCCCTCAAGCCTTGGCCGATGCGGGGGACGTCTTTGATGACGGGGATGTTGAATTGAGAGAGTTGCGATGCGGGACCAATGCCGGAGTGCATAAGGATGCTGGGGGTGTTGAGGGCTCCTGCTGAGAGGACGACTTCCTTTGAAGCGTAGTCTGTAGATATTATTAGTTGTGAACTGATAATAGTCTCAGAGGTTTAGAACTTACACGTCTTGTCAGCGACCTCAACGCCAACGGCCTTGTTGCCCTCAAGAATAACTCTTTGAACAGCAGAGTCTGTCAAAACGGTCAAGTTGTCAGGCTTCGGCTCCAACAGATCATTTGCCGTAGATCGTCGTCCCTTGTAACTCGAGTTGATCAAAACAGACATTCCAAGAGGGTTTCCAGAGTTATGATCAGGATTCAACGGGAACCCAGCATCCTCGAAAAGGTCCAGCACTGGAGGAAGATCCTTCTCCCACTCAGCTGCATACCCAACATGGAGCTTTCCTTGGTTTCCATGATCCTCATTCTTGGGCGCAGCATACTTCGCATCAATGCCCTGAGGCAAAGCTCCATGGAATGTCTCAAGACTTTTATACCGCTTCTGGATCTTATCCCAGGCGAATGAATCATCACCTACAATTCTCGCCCACTCCTCATAATCATCCCTGGCACCAACACTGTAAACACCAAAGTTAATAGCACTCGAACCACCGAGTCCTTTACCACGTGAATAATCCAATTCACGACTGTCGGCGTGTTCCTGGGGCGTTGTCTTGTAGCCCCAGTTCATGTCCTTGTTCATGAACGTCAACCATCGCTGACCGTCGACGCGGAGGTTGCGGTCCGCGTTTGTACCGCCTGCTTCAAGGAGCAGAACGCTGGGCTTTTTGCCTGCTGAGGCGAGACCTGCTGCGACGGAACTACCGGCGGGGCCACCTGTGAAAGACGTTAGTGTGTGATTTTAGTGGTTGTGTACTTTTAGTGGTGAAGATCATTCGATAGTGCGGTTTTCCGAGTCATTACTAGTGCGTGCGAACGGCCGCTGGGAACAATGAAGAGGAAATAAAGAACGTACCTCCTACGACAATGAAGTCATATGTTGAAGAAGCCATGTTTGCAGATCTGATAGGGAAAGGATGGTTGATTGGATGGTGAGGGTTTGAGCGATTCAGTTTATGAGGCGTGGTGAGATTACTTTTGATCGACCAGCAATGAGTAATTGAGACGGGAGAGAATTGATAATGAGGAGAAATGGGCTATACGAGGCGTTATATACAGGTTAGCTCTACTGATGAGTGTGACAAGTGCCACGCAATTAATGCTCGTCGTCTTGGTTTCCCCTCTCCATTAACTGGGCTGGGTAGGGCGTCGTAGACTAGGGCGCCTTATCCTAGTGTAACGTCTTCATACTGTAACAGGCAAAGCATCAAGCATTAGGAGTACAGTTTAGTAAAGAGAATCATACGGTACGTTGGTCGTAAGCGGGGATTAAGAACAGCGCATTGTTAAAAGGCGGGTATTAACTTAGACGAGTTTCAAGGGTTCCTGTCGATCCTACTCCGCTGCATTACGGAGAAGAAGGTTATGTAGTTGAAAATGTCATACGCTTATTAACTCCTGTGTTTTGTCGTTGATTCAGTAAGCGGGCTCTTACATGGATGCATTCTCGAGAATTATGTACCGAATTTGTCTACGCCCGACGGTAGTTGTGCTGACTGAAACTCCAGCTCACTGGAAAGTGATGGCCGCTGCCGAGAAGAGACCCCGCTGAGGAACAGGGATGTCTTAGGTTCCGCGGAAGTGGCCCCCCTTTACCTGCACCGGGGTTATAGAGACTGGGATCTTTAAATGCAAATCATTTTTGTTTCCACGCGTGTCTTTTTGCTTTCTCATTTCTCATGTCTCGGCTCATCATGTCATAAACCCGATTGCCGGTTCCCATGTGCCGAGAGGATCATGAACCAACATGCCAACAGAATGATGCATCAGATAATGCATCGAATTGATACGCGATTGTTGCATCGCAGTAGCATAACAACTGGGTATGTCCTTGAATAATGCAGATACTTGCGACCGGCCAGTACCCACTAATCCCCGTCTTAACACCGGAGCATATTCCCATTGCGAGTTTAGTCCAACGCTCAGCGCGGCAGACGCTCTAATTCTCCGTTGACTTACCACTGTTCCCACTAGTTAATGCGCCTTCTTCCCCTGAAGATTGCATAATCTACAGAAGCTGATCTTAACCTGTACTGAGTAACAAGATCTGCAGGAGAGAGTGTCACCCCAAGACTACTATACGCAGTGGAAGCGACATGTTCGTGTTAACCGTTCTTTTTATTGCCGATCTCATGAACTGCGCTCCATTTTGAGCCGCCACATCCTGCTCTTGACCGCACGACTGAGGAACCGTCGACGGTTGACTCGTGGGGACAGGGATCTAACCTGTGGTAATACCCAAGTGTCAGCACCTGTCAACAGTGAGTGGCTTAACTGGTTTCTTCTAGGGCCCTTCTGCGACGCATCAAGCCAAAGATCTTCGCGGCGGCTCAAGGGAAGGTAACGTCGCTGTCAAAGCACACACTTAACGTCTCGGTATATGGACCCGTTCTTAGAAGGCAAGTCCCGAACAATAGTTCTTGAATAAAATTAAACTTGATGCTTGTCTCCGTATTTATTCCCCATGAATCTGTCGCATCTAGATTTCCCTCATCTTTACTTTCTTTTTGCTTTTGTTAGTTGAGCTGTTCAAGATGGATGCTATCGCGGAACAGTTCATCCTGCTCTCTCTGGGCTTGGTCACCATCTTTGTCCGCATTGGTGTGAGATGGCGACAGGTTGGAGTTGCGGGATGGCAATTGGACGATTATCTGATGCCATTTACTGGTGTAAGTTCGCTTGAACAGTGCATATAAACTCAACACTGACCATCATAGCTTCTGTTCACAGCCGAAACGATAGCAGCGTATCTCGTCGGCGCCAAATTCCAGGGCTTGACGAATAGTTACATGACCGAACAAGAACGCGCCGACATCGACGTCAACAGCGAAGAACACTACAATCGAGTATGGGGATCCAAGATTCAAGTCATAGGCTGGTCCTTTTATGCTTGTATTCTTTGGTCGCTCAAGTTTTGCGTCACTGCTTTTTACGGACGTCTCACGTAGGTTACTGTTCCTTGATCTGGTGGTTCATACTGACTTTCTCAGCTCGGGCTTGTCGCATCTAAGAATGCGAGTTATCGTCGCATATGTCATCCTCGGAATTACTTATGGTGTTGTCGCTCTTACGATTCTGTTGTCGTGTCAGCCTTTCAATCATTTCTGGCAGGTCACGCCTGATCCGGGATTGATCTGTCAACCGACAAAGTCACCGGCGTATGTTCTGGTCGTTGTCATTCCCAACATTTTGACGGATATTTACTTGTTGTCTATCCCATTACCTGTAAGTAGACTGATCAAAAATGTCGCGATGGGATGCTAACAACTATGTAGCTACTCTGGGGCGTCAACATCAGCTTGCGACGCAGACTTACACTCATGCTTCTGTTCAGCGGCGCCCTATTTATCATGATGGCTGGTACCATTCGAGCCGTCACAATTCTCACAGTACGCACAACTCATCTTACCTGTGCATCGACGATTGACTAACAAACTATTTAGGCTGGACCTGAAGGCGCAGTATCCGGTAGCTCCTGGGCCTGTCGCGAAACCTTTGTCGCGATCATCGTAACCAATCTGCCGATTATTCAACCCTTGATCCGCAAGGGCGCCAACTTCATCGGCCTCAGCGTCTTATTCTCCCGCGGAACAAAATCCGCATCACAAAGCCATCAACTCCGAAGCAACGAAGGAGGAAGCCGCTTCAAGTCGAGCCGCAGAACGAAAAACGACACAAATACAGGCCATCCGCTAACTACAATGCCGCAAACTTCTGCATGGGCCAGCGACGAGCATATTCTACCGGGTACAAGTAGTGGAAACGGCAAGGGGATTGTTGTGGCGCAGGAGATTAGCGTGCAGTCTGAGGCTTTCGATGATGCGAATCTTGGTGAAGTGACCAAGGGTCCCGCGGTGCACGATTGGGGGTACAAGGCAAGGGATCCTTGAGCGTGCTATGGGAAAGAGTTGTTTTCTTATCTATACTGAATGTAATAATGTAATGCAAATTCTTCATGAACCTCTTTGAACTTGTTGTGGATACCGGATCCGCGGAAGATCGTCATCCGGCCAAGACAAGGATCAGGGTTAAGTGTCCGAGTCCCCGTATCTTCAGCGGATCCGCTTCCGTCTTTCTAACCCTGCAGCCTCCACTTTATATTGAGCCCTGAGAAGTAACTGATCAAGCAGGGGAATGAACTGAGGGGGCGGTCGGTCTACCGGTTAGGATAACCGAAGCCGAGGCATTGACTTTGAGGACCTTGTCAATGTTAAAAGTGAGTGGATTTTCTTATAGCTGTTGGTTAGAGATATCAATGCAGCGGAGGTAAGCGATGTTTATAAACATGGGTTTCCTTGTGAGACGCAAAACAGATTTAGATACAGAAGGTTTCGGCTATCATCCGACGTAGCATCTGTGTTTGGTCTCCAGTGTTTAGATATATCTCATCGACCTGGCCAATAATTGGGGTTCAAACAAGCGTTTTGATTCAGTTCGGAGATATATTTCATGCGCTAGGTTATGTTAAAGTTATGCTTATAGGGTATGTCCATATCTGTGCATGAAACCTCTGCTGACGTTCTTTCTTTCTTCTTTTGTAACCTTTGTTCATTTTTTTTTTTGGAAGAGCAACCAGGCTTCTAGCTTCAATGTCAGAAGAGAAAGGGCTTAATTGAAACAGGTCTTACGTATATGGCCTTGAGCCTAGTAACAATTATTTCTGGTTGTAACTAGGATAAATTCATGTCAAATTAAGAACCTGGGAAGATAACACCGCATTTGTTTTCAACATCATGCATGCATCCAGAGAGCTGGCCATACCTAGTTTGTATCTGTATCCTGACTTCGTCACCATAACTTGTTCGCAATTAAGTTTCGGTTGAGGTTGGTTATAAGCGCGGTGGCCTACTAACAGAAGATAATCAGGGTCTGTTACAAGCTCCATCGAATTTTCACTGCAATTTTAACCCCTCCACAGAGGCTATTATCATCATGTGGGCCCTTTCTGCTGTGGGGTCAAGGTGAACTAACATGACGCTTCTAAGATTTGACGTGCTGGTACATGTTCTTTATCGCATATCCAGCGACAATTGAAGGATCAAACCCCACCAGATCCAGACCCCATCGGAAAGTTTACATCTCACGCATCCCATTCCATAAATTCCCAACATCCGTAAACTCAACTTCCTGCAACATAGACCACCAATTCGGGAAGGGATCCGGCACAGCAACAGGCGCACCCAAACCAAGCGCTTGGTTCTGGGCAGCCACCGAGCTTTCACATCTATCTTCTCTCTGTCTATCGGCGTGGCTAATCTGCTGTAAATGCTGGTCTGATCTATCAACGATGCGATATTCGTGAATTGACTGGTGTAAAGCTTCGAAGTCGGCTCTTGAGCGACCGCGGTAGCGACCTTCGTCTTCTGTGGCTCGCTTGTAAAGTAGTGATGAGTTTTGGATGGTTTTGATCTGCTCTTGTTAGTTCCAAACCCGTTATTACAAATACTTGAATTGAGCTTACCCAGCCTCCAGCGAGTTCCCAAGCATTTTGAAACTCTTCCAAGTACTCTAATCCCCAGTTCATGAGCTGCTCAGCCCTTGTACTCCGACCGAGATTCATTCTAGGAAATCGAAAGACGTAGAGATTCAGAAAACATGCTGTAAAAGCACAGAATCCAGAGAAAGGTGTCATAAGTGGAATACCACACTCTGATGCTTCTTGAAGCAAACACGTAATTTGTTCTGCTGCGTTGAAGAGCTGTCTGGCGCTTTCGTCCCACCAACCTGGCGGCGCCTCTGCTTCAAGGAGGGGAGGGTCGACGGGACCTCGAGGTGTCATGTTGGCTTTCGGTAAGAAGGGAAAGTATTCGCGGTGAAGCATGATTGTACTGCCTTCATGTTAGTCTTGATATGATAAAGTGATGGCGAAGACTTACCTCAAGTAGTAGAGCATGTTGAGGTAAATGAAGGATTCACCATGCCCCAACGTCATATGCACAACAACACTCTGCTCCGGATACCAAAGTCTCTCATGCTGTCCCTTTCTCCACTCCTCCAGTCTGGCCCTACACTGATCCCATGGCGACCCTGACATCCAAGGACAATTCTCCGCCGCACACATCCCCGGCGCACAACGTCCATTATTAAACACAAACGACATAGCCTGAGCATAGATATCAAAACCCAGCGCTATAGACTCAAAGCCCTCTGAAAGACCGGATGTGTCGCCTAGCGATGTTCCGAAAGAGAAGTCGGTGTAGTTGAGAGGTCGGGGCACCTTGAGCTTTTGCATCTCCGACATGGGGAGCATGCGCGGGTTGTATGTTCCTGAGTTGATGGTGCAGTCCATTATAAGGCAGGCCCAGTATGTCCGTGATTCTACCGCTATGGCCATGGTATCTGGGTCGTGGCTTTGGGAGACGTCCAGGGGATGAGGACTTATGCGGGAGCTGTGAAGAGATTGCATAATGCGAATTGCCATTCCTAAGATAATCAGCAACTGCGTGTGTCGGGACTTGGTTTACTTACCGCAGTGCATCCAGGCTTTGTGGTACTCACGTACTCCCCACTCATACAACGTCAGAATCAACAAAGCCTGTACAACTTGGACCTTGGGTGGTTGTAGAATAGCATCGGCCAAGGTACTCCAAGCATAACTTGCATAGACTTCACTGCTCCTCAAGCTCCTCAGCCAGTCCCCAGTGACGATAGAACATTGCTTCCTCGTGATAGCAAGAGTCGTAGCAAGAAGCGCTTTGCCCTCCTTTGTTCGAACCGTCTGATACTCCTTCATAAAGGCTGACGCCTGAAGAATCCTCAATTCCGGAAACTTGGCAGTGAAGATGTTCAAAGCTTTCAGAATGACTCCCATGGGTAGGTTCGATAGATGTTCGTCCATACTCTCGGGTTCATTGTATGGAGCCGTTTGTCTCGGAGGTATTGGCGTTACAGGACTCTGGAATACCGACGAATGAGAAATCACTGACGTCTCATCACCCCTCGGAGTCGAAGCAGCTGTTCCATTTTGTATTCTTCTTGCAGTTTTCTTAGCAGATCGAACCTGTGGTCTCGACAGTTCGCAGCCAGATGTTCCGAGTCGGTCACATCTTGAGCAAGGTGCAGTTCCAGTATGAACACACTTCACCTTCGCTTTTCTTGAATGAATATTTAGATTATGTTTTCCCTCGAATTGACTGGTCCATTGACTTACCTGCACTGTTCGCAAGATAAACTGGAGCGCATTGTTCGGTATTGGCGGGTTGTCGGATTTGAAGTGCAGATCCAGAGAAATTTGGGAGCCGATAAGCCGGTTTTCGGAACTCGGGTTTGGCGGTCAACGGAGGAATGTTTTCCCGCTAAAACAGGGAGTACACCAACCACCAAGACAATGTTCAATACTTTCTTTGTACAGAAAAGAATATCTTGTTATGGAAAGTGAAAGTCTTAGATACACGATGATAGATAATTGGCTTGATCTACTATTTTACAAGATTCCGTTAGATTCACATAACAGACCTTACCGCAACGATTCTTGCCATGAAGTCAATACCAAGATGATGCTCCACATTACTTATGCTCATGTTTGGCCTTCTTTTTAGGTCTCATCTCGCCCTCATAAATCTTGAAGAAGTTCCCCGGCTCAGTGGGATACTCGCCAGTGACATCGCGGAAGGCCGTGGTCGAGATGTAGTTGGTTTTGCCCTCCTTGACAAGACTGTAGTACTCAAGAAGGTACTGTTGCTCTGATGGATCCAATTCAGATTGAGATTTGAGCACTCGTTTTGCTTCGGCGCTTTAAGTTTGTCAGCTTAATGCCGTACTAGTAGCGATAAAACGTACTGGGAAATATTTTCAAACTGAAGTTCGGTTCCGAGAGCCTTACTGGCGGCGGCGGCGGCGAGTTCCTTTCCTGCGCAGAGCATCGGGCCTGTTCTTATCGTCGGCCCTGTCCGTGATGGTATTATTCTTGGGGATATTTCACTTACCAGTGACTACCATCATCTGACCGCGGTGGCGGTCGTCAAATCCGTGTTTGCCTTTTCCGGTCAAGACATGAGCAGCAACTTGAGCAACGTCCTGTCTCATAGTCAGCGAACGCCTTATTTGGTATTGTAATTATCTTACACCAAGTGCAACTGGGGCGAACTTGTGATTTTCCCCGATGGGAAGTGGGAGAACGCCTTCTTCTTTTGCCTGTTTAGAGTATAGGAGAAGGTTCTCGGCATAGAAGCCGGCCCTAGATGTCATTAGCCTTCCATTCCTTGTATGGACGTTAAGAATGTTACCGAATAATACAAGGCGAATGTCCAGTAGAAACATTCGGGTCCCCTTTGGCCTCCATAACGAGCGCCTCCAAGTCGATGAACTCTCTCAACCTGGGTTGCTTTCCCCTCTCAGCATAATCACAGCCCGCCGAACTGATCAGCAGCACGTTCGGCACGTCCGCCCTTTTCGCTGCATGGATAAGCTCCTCCGTGATATCAAGTTTATGTTCATGAGTAGGAGGAACGAGACAGATCGTATCGCAGCCAGTATCTTGGAGGGCCTTGACCATGGTGCGAATACGGCCAGGCTTATGAGGAATGATATTGGCGCCGAGGGGTTTAAGTTCCTGGGCTTTTTCTGATTCCGGGCGAAGGGTGAGGCCGACGACGTTGGTGACTTTGCGGGAGAAGTCGCGGTGCTTGAGGATTAGTTCCGCAATGAGAAAGCCTGTGTTGCCGTCGACGGCTGTGATGCAGATGTTTCGCGACATGATGGGCTTGTTACATGAATTGAAGAAGGGGGTTCCAAGGAAACATTAAATGAGGGGAGAACTTTGTTATAATAAGAGTCCATAAGCTATTATTTGCACGGCCTTCCGTGCTGTTAGCTCTCAAGTGACACAAGTCTCGTCATGCTGAGCAATGGACTCCTGTTTGTCTCCAAGTGACAATGGTCGCCGGAGCAAATTGTCCGCAGACGCCATTTACGTATCTTTTCAATCAATGTTTGCTATTTATCTGCTGTAAAGAAATGAGACTAGCTGGATATTGTGATACTGACGACAACATTGCGAAATGATGGTATTTTAATGAGGGGTTGGTTTTAGATGGCCTGGCATTTGGATCTGTCACAGTCTCAAAATACCTTTGACGGCCAGAAAGTTACAGTGCAAAGCATATTCCCAACTCCCCTAATGCAAGCACTTTAGACCGCAGTTGTTAGTCTTGTTGATTAATATCGGCAGACGATCATCAGCCCTGTTAACAAGCCATTTTTAGAACACCTGATTCTGACATGGATCAATCAATGTTACCAAATATCAGGTAGACTAGTTGTCAAAGGCTTCGATTGATTATCTCAATTCATGACTATTGCACTTCCATCCGCCCAAGCATCATCTTTCACTGAGCGAGTAACTAGCCTGCCTAGCCCTCTCACTGCCTGACTCGAAACAGCAAGATGAGGTCTTGCCACCCTTAGAAGCAGTTTTTCGCTTTCAATATGTTAGTAGTTGCATAAAAATGACGAGAGTCTGGTAGACAAACCTGCTTCTCGGCATCCATACTGGCGAAACCACCAGAGTGGCTGGACCTTCCGCCCTTGGAAGTAATCTCTTGGACCTCTTCCTTGGGTCTTGAAGTGTTAGTAAAGTTCTTAGATTGGTGACTGATGCAGGGAAAATACCGGTTAGCAAAGTTACCGGGGTTCGAGTTGTCGGTGCCAGTCATCTTGAAGTTTTTGATATCTAATACTAGTTTGTTTCTGGTCGTAATTTACTCAATTACCTGAAACTTTCTACCTTAAATATTAAATACGAAGCTGCTAAGCTCGTGTTAAAATGTTTCAATTGACGTGTTACGGTACGTTTGCATGACGTATATCACTGCTCACCCTGACCAACAAACATCGTATTATTTCGACATGACGTCTATAAAGAAGCATACCATACATACTTAACTCACGGGTGAGTGACGAAATTGCTAAAGCAAAGCGCAATCATGAAACGTGGAGGTTGCTTTGTTTGCTGGTAACGGCTGACGAGGGGACGGCTCATCGATGTGAACTTACGGTGATCGGCCTCGCTGTAAGATTCACATTTCCATCATGATAACGGTAAGGCTCCCGTGAATTAATTGAAGGGATATGGGAGAACTCCTATATTGACATTGTGCTATAGGATCGTTTTTACCCCCTTGTCCAATCAATCAATGATGACCGAACGCTGCTTTGTCGTGTACCTCCAGCTTCAGGTGCCGAGAGTAGTGGTTTAACGATAAATACTTTTAATATCTATATCAATTGACACTATAAAATTTCGCGTTTCAAGAAAAAGAAAACGGATATCTGGAACAGAACAGACACTCATATTTGCTCTTTTTTCTTTTTCTTTTTAGCTTGCTTAATGAACTTCTGAAGTGAAGGCTTCGTGGCTCGAGCGCTAGACCCAAGACGGTAAGGCCCACTCGGCATGACGGAAGGGATCACTACGTAAATGCTTATTCCCGTGACTACTTCCCCCAAGTCAAGACACCGAAGTCGCCGACTCATCTTCACCATCACCACCTGCTGAGAAATACACATAACGTGAAACAACATCGATGACCGAATCTACCGACACGGCCGACTCAAGACCGTCTAGCGTGACGCCAGGTCGTACGCGTGTAGCGCGCGTCGCATGTAAGGCCTGTCACGCCCGACGAGTCAAATGCGACGCCGCAGAAGGTCAACCATGTTGGCATTGCCGCACGCGAGGTACGGAATGTGAATTGATTGATTCGAAACGTGGAAAGTATGTCAAGTGGAAGAGATGTAGTGGAAATAGTATACTTACAGTGCTCTAGGTATGCCAGACGGAGTAATGTTCAGTCAAAACAGCAGCGCTCTTCGAGACGCTTGCAGCAGACCCAAAGCCCAGCTCCTGGGCAAGACGAAACGGCGAATGTTGAAAGTATCGCAGTTACGACTCCTCAAAGTAATGAGCCTATCCGGTATTCCATGCCACCACCAGCGGCAGAAGCGAATGCTCCGCAGGATGGCCTACCACAGTGTCAACCACAAACCCAACCCAATCTAAGTCAAGTAAAAGATCGGTCTTTCTTTCTCGGCGACTCAAGTAGCCTCTCCTACATCGTCGAACTGATATGCACCCCAAGAGGCGGAGTCAGTGAACCAGTCAAAGTACACTATCCGATCCCAGCATCGATAGTCGACCGTGCAGTCGCACCCTCGCGCCCTCAAATCGAGCCGCTTCGTTTACAAGATGCGTTAACACTACCGTCGAAAGATATAATGGATCGGCTCGTCTACACTTTCTTCGACACAGTACACCCACCTTGGCCGGTTGTCGATAGAAGATTATTTCTGCAGAGCTACAGAGCTGGAAATGCATCAGTACTGCTCTTGCACGCCATGTTTGTCGTCACCTATATCTTCTGCGAGGAAGATCTTATCAAAGATGCCGGTTTCAGCGATCGCGTTGCAGCACGGAAATACCATTATCTTCGCGCAAAGACGTTGTATGATGTTGATCATGAGACTGATCGTGATCTACTCGCTGCTTCGCTCCATCTTTTGGGATTCTGGTGGAATGGGCCCGATGATCAGAAGGATGCATGGTTCTGGCTGGGTTGTGCGACCTCCTATGCCCAATCATTAGGATTACACCGCTCGTATGTTGTTGGGCATTTCGCTCGTGATCAGTACTAACTTGCTTGCAGAACAGTTACCTCTAGGCTCAGCCCGGAGAAGAGGGCATTGCGAAAACGAATATGGTGGTCTATATATGTCAGTACAGTCCCCTTTGTTCGTTTTAAATATCTGACATCCTTAGACTCGCGATCGACACACCGCTGCATGTTTGGGAAAGCCATGCAGAATCCGAGATGAGGACTGTGATATCGAGCCACCAATTGAGGCCGACCTTTACTACGACGACATCACAGATGACCCACTCATACCACCACAGAACGAACATCAGACAGCCTTTTTCCTCGAGATGCGGAAGGCTGCCGAAATCTGTAAGTTTTCCTTTCACGCGAACATTCACATTAGACATCAGCTAATAGCTTGTCAGTGGGAGATATCGTCATCGGTGAATTCAGTCCGCGTCGTATAGCTTCGGAACGATATGAAGTCGCCAATCTCAGACGGAGGCTCGAGGAGTGGGAGTTGCAATTACCAAAGTGTATGCAAATAGCACCACTTGATGAGACGCGTGGGGCAGCGTTCTGGGCCACTCAATTGCACATGGCATACCAGTAAGTTATGAGAAGCACGTGGCGGTATCTATCTGACGGGTTACAGGAATTACTTCATACTTCTTTTTCGACCGAAAGCAATACATGACCTTTCCCCAGCTCAAGTCGAGGGTGATATAATGGCACGCAGAGCAGCCGACACCATCACACGTATGACCGAGGATCTCATCGCTGTCGGTACATTGCGATACGTTCAAATGCACATGTAAGCAACCGTCCCCCACCTTCCATCGCCTCACTTCCTGACATGTTCAGCATTCCGGCCGTTTTCGGAGCGCTCTCGATCCATACACTCGTCATTTGTCGAAAAGACCCCATCCGTCGTCAACTAGCAGGTAACAAATCACGACAATGCATCCTTGCACTAAGCGAACTGGCAAAATCGTGGCCAATCGGGCTGTGGATAACCAAGTTCTTTGTCAATCTCTTCCGACGATTGACAGGCCAAGGCTCCGCGGTATCGGCTGGATCAATCGTTGATGTGACATCCCGTATTGCTCGCGCCAACGAGGATAATTCTTCTGGAGAGGCTGGATCGCAGAATTTAGCTGAGGCGTTAAATGGGTTCAGCCAACAACCATCCAGTTTCTTCAATAGTGGTGATGGTTTGGGTATGGAGCAGCAGCCAGGTGATATGTTGTATCCTGACCAATTTGGCTTCGATTCCTTTTGGGCGGAGGATACTATTGATGTCGATTTACTGCTGCAACATGGGTTATGTCCGCTGCTTCCAACTAGCTTCGGACCCGCACCACCTGGTTCGTTGGGTTTGTAAGACCAAGGCTAAATCTGACTTTTCTTGTTTAGAGGCATATATGTAGAATACTATGTTAAAGTCTATGTCTATGTCTATAGTCTATGGTATCTCTAAAGCATATCCGCTAAACTAATTCAACTCCCAAGGCACACGCCGTTTTTTTATCTTCCACCCATTAACCAATTAATCTTCCATTACATCTTCTATCTAAGTAATCGCAGCGAACTTGCTCTTAGCTCTCAACTTCTTGCCATACTTGAAGAAGAGCCAAGGAAACGGCGCCATAGCCACCGTCAAAAACGCAAGCAGACTAGACGCCCACTGGAAACCAAGGGTGTTGTACATCTGAATACCAAAGAGGGGGAATGCCGCTGTAGAGAAAGTTAGATATTGTGCTTAGGATGGAGATGAAGGAGGACTTACCGGCGAAGGAGCAACGGGCAAAACTGTTGGCTGCCATTGCTGAGGCAGCGTATTGGGGGTAGGCATCGACCAAGAAAGTGAAAATACCGGTGAAAACAAGGAGCATACTATACGATGTTAGTTTTGGTCTGGAGGTAAGAGGAGAGGTAGCTTACCCGCATCCAAAAACTCCTGAACCAATAATGGGTACAATCCAATGCACTCTCGAATAAGTTGTCCAAGCAAACCAAAACAATCCAATGGGGATAAGAAAAGCACCAAGGATACACGGAGGCAGTCTATACTCTGGCTCACTAACAGCCTTACCCGTCTCCTTCTTCTGCTCTGCTAACCAACCCGCTCGAAGCTTAGCCCAAATCGGCGTTGTAGCAGTCGCAATGATAAGACCAACGAAGATACCTAAAAACGTCATACCAACTTGCCAGAGATTGAAGCCGTGATTCGTTCGGAAAACAAGAGGGAAAGCGCCGAAGAAAAGATACAAGATGCCGAGGAGGATGGCAGAGTAGAGGTCGAGACAGAGACACATCGGTTCGAGGAAGAGGAGCTGAAAAGGTCGAGAGACAGAAATTTTGAGGGTCTCGAGGATGGGTTTGTGGACATCTTCCATCGGAGCGCGATATGCGTCATTGCCAGTTTCCTTGCGAAGCTTCCTCGCTTTCTCACGAAGCAGAATAGGATGAAACGTCTCAGGCGCAAAGAAAACAATCGCAACCATAAGAATAGCCGCCCAGATAAGCATAACGTAGTAAGTCCAGCGCCAATTAGTATTATAATTGATAAACCCTCCAATCAAAGGTCCAAGAGCTGGACCAATGAACGGCGCAAGGGAAACCAAACTCATAGGTTTCTGAATATCTTCCTTCTCAAAAACATCGCCCGCCGTTCCACCCGCGACGCTGAGAAAACTACTCCCAGCGAAGCCAGTGAAGAAGCGCGCGATGATCATAGTCTGAATATTCTGTGCGACAGCGGAAGGAATGGTCCAGATAATAAACATGGTCCATGAAACGAGATAGATAGGACGACGGCCGTAGTACTCGCTCAATGGACTTGTCAGAACTGGACCAAGAGCAATTCCTAGGACGAACGTTGAAAGACCGAGGGTGGCGACGATTTGGGAGCAGTTGAATTCGGCGTTCATTTGTTCGTATGTTGCTGTGTAGATTGAACTGGCGCATGTTCTAAGATCGTCAATTAGTTTCTTGGCGAATGTGACACAATAATTGAGGCTTGACTTACACGCATAGACTTCCTACGCAGGCAATTGAGACGATGAACCATTTTCGCAGCGTTGACATGCTTCTTGGACAGAGAGGATCTTTGTCGCCGTCCCATGTGACGGTGATTGTTTCTTGGGTTCCATGTTCAGTGGTCTGATCACTCAGATTTTGATCCTCGTTTGGCGCATTGTTTAATGGTGGCGTATTCTTCTCTACGTCAGACCCAGAGTCTTCGCGTTGAGCCATGGTGAAGATATTGATGGTGATGCTGTTTCAAAACATGGCTGACTGACGTAGGTATTTAAGAAAAAAGGGACTAGGTAAGAAATTTATTTGAAGGGCTCCACGGATTTGTAATGACGATTTCACTTTTTTGTCGGAGATAAGGAGTGGGGAATAAGGGGAGGTTAAGATGCCGCGATGTCTTCCAGCTGTGACGTGCTGGTGGAGTTGTTAGCAGGGCAATTGGCCACTGCGTTAAGTCGCCGACTTGATTGATAAGAATGATATCGGGAATACCTTCGGGAATGATTGCCAGCTGGTTGATCGTGCGCTATACCCTTTGTGTCTGCAGTGGAAGTGTTCGCGTCAAAGCTGGCTTATGGACGCGCTGAACATCAATGGACATACACAGTACCCTCAGCAATTGACAGTTCGATCATTTGATATGTTAGTTATTCAGACCGAACTCGAAGCTGGATCGGCATGGACTTGGGGAATTGAGTTTCGCATTCTAGTTTGTTCAACCGGGTGGGTGGTCATGCGATTTATATGCTCGCAAAACCACGAATCTAGGGTAACTCGCGACCGCGATGTGAGTTTCCGACAGATCATCAGGCCATCATTATCTCGCGAATTGGATATCATCAACAGATGGTGTCAACGTTATATCAGAGTTCTAGAATCAATTGCACAAGTTATTGTATGTCAAGAATGTCTGAAGGTTTGAGGTTCTGTGATAATCCCTGCCTTTCTTGTCTTGCCAATCAATCAGTCATGACTTTTTCTCGTTGAGTCTCCACCATGTTTTTCGTCTCATCACACCCATGCGTATGGGAAAGCCGGCTGTCACAATGAGTAGCAGCAACTCAGAAAAGCCTGTCCTATTCTTGTACGTGGACTGATCTTTTACCCCGTTGTAATTGTTAACATTTATTTTTAGCGACATTGATAACTGTTTGTATTCACGCAGTAAGTCACGTCGACCCTCAACACCTCACCGCGTCACTGACTTCAGCCAGATTACAAGGTCTTAGAGCTCATGTCAGCTCGCATCGACGACTACTTCAAAACTCACCTAGGACTCTCTCACGAGGAAGCAGAACGTCTTCACAAAGATTACTACCAACAGTACGGCCAGGCAATTGAAGGTCTCGTGCGTGATTTTCAAATTGACGCGCTCGACTACAACGCTAAAGTCGATGACGCGCTTCCCCTCGACGACCTCATCAAACCCAACCCTCAACTGCGAAAATTCCTCGACGAAATCGATACTTCAAAAGTCAGACTTTGGCTTTTGACGAATGCATATGTCAATCATGGGCGAAGAGTCGTGAAATTGCTTGGCGTGGAGGATCTGTTTGAGGGGTTGACGTATTGTGATTATACGAAGATACCCTTTGTGTGTAAGCCGCAGAAAGCGATGTATGAGAAAGCCATGAAAGAAGCTGGAGTTTGCCATGTTTCGAATTGTTATTTTGTCGGTAAGTTGAATATCTGGTTGATATGAAATTCCGCTGATTTTACTGGATAGATGACTCGCATAAGAACGTTGTTGGAGCGCAACAGGCTGGCTGGACGGCTATCCATTATGTAGAGGAGGGTTTCCCTCTTCCTGAGACACCGGCATCGCAGTATCAGATTCGTAGCCTTGAGGAGTTGCGGTCGTTATATCCTGAGTTTTTCAAGGCTTCATAGTAAATTACGACCAACGGGATTTAATGATGGAAACTACCTTATTTTCTCTCAGATAAAAGGCAAAACACCACTAACCACTGGCTTAGCTGGTCATCTAGCGCTAGCAGCTATTTTACTGGGGTTATTGTACTGTCGCGTCGCACTTTCCCCATCACCCAGCCGGTTGGCTTTTCTTTCATCCATATTCCAGCCAATAACCAAAAGTTCCGCTTCATCAGTGTGTTAAAAAAAGCAAATAGCAACGCGTCCCTCAACCTAAAAACAAACAGACAAGAGCCAAGTGAGAATAATACACCACAGCCACCAGCTGATCAAGGAGTTTTCACCATGACTTGTGTCATCTGTGGTATCCCAATTCAACGTACCGATACGGAGGATGATGGATTTAACGGAAAATCGCAACGAGATTGGCCACAAGATTGTCGCGCGGGTAAGTCCCAGCAGATTCAATTTTCGTTCATCTCACGCGCTAATGGAATATCTATCAGTCTATGTTTTTGATTGGGACTTGGCCAACATCAAAATCTCTGGTCTTGGAGTCCGCGTTTTGAACGATGATATCCTTGTTCCCGTGGACCCATCTAAGCGCTACGACGGCAGTATCAATCAGGAACTGATTGGAGTGAGCGAGTTAGCGCGAAGGGTTCCCGTTCCCTCGCAATAATAGACACTGGGGTTTTGTCCTTCACGACGCCTGCTGGGGTTTATTGTGCGAGGGCTTTCAACTTGATCTCAACCATCTCTTCCTGTTCTATCTTTCAACATACATTGGCCATTGTGGTCTCCCATGCTGGAATGGCGATTATGGCGGTGTAGCGCAAATAGGCACCAACGGACAAGTCATACTTTGGGGACCTATATTTGACCATGACGTCGATGATGATGTGCCCGCTGAGTACAAGATCTATCCTTTTCAAATCCCTACTCTTAAAAAGGCGATTACTTTCTCGAATCGTCTACAGCAAGATGCTTTTCACTCCAAACTTGACCCGCAGAAGCTCAGCTTAGACAAGGACATCTTTTCTCATTTACCCACTGAGATAGCTGAAACTATAGTCACGCTCCTCCCCTCGCCAGATGTTCATTCGCTGCATCTGGCATTGCCCGTATTTGCTACACTGACCTTATCGGAGCGGTTTTGGGCATCGAGATTCCGAAAAGGAAGAGAGGTCGAATTCATCCCTGATGTGGTGAACAATCCACCCACGTCGTGGAGAGCGCTTTACCTGTCCCTTCACGTCTGGGCTTCTGATAATTTGGGCATGATCAATCGCAGGCGCGTCTGGAAGCTAGTTGACAACATCCAATCTGTGCTATGTCACATCCGGGACACGACATGCTTTGGCACGGTTTCAAACTCGCTCCTCGACCCCCAAGCACCAGATAACTACGTTCAGGTCGCAGAAGGTTATTCGTGGATAACAGCTGAGCGAACCGCTGAAGAATCCAACTTTAGAAACCTGCGATACCGAACCCTTTCCTTTCCAGGACCGATACAGATAACCCAGGTATCGGTGTCGATGTTTGATACTCCTGATGGACGTTATGTTTCTGGTCTAACTTTTATTGACCATGATGGCCAAGTCGCACCCCTCGGGTACTGCCACCCCAGACATATTGTTCATATCGAGCTCCCTGGTGCTCAGCACATCCAAGGTTGGGAAGTAGTACATGATCTACAGGGTGTCAAAGCTATTGCTGTTGTTGCCCAAGACGATACTGTATCGCGTTTCGCAGGAAGCCCTGGTGGAAACCCACATAAGCTTCTGGTATCCAGCGAGGGGGTTTCGTCAATTCGCGCCACCTTTGATGTAAGTATATTCCCTTTTAAGTTTGTCTGCACCGAGAACGTAGTGATCTAACAACAAGCAAAGGGTGTCAAAATGGTTGCACTAGGTCAAACTACAAGAGACATCATAACGCACAGGACTGGGTACTTCTGGGATGGGCAGGTTCCCGGCAAAGAATATTTTCTCAACAGTGCCTGTGGAACTGTACTTCAGAGAGACTCCAATCTTCGCGCTCGGTATGTCTCCTTTACAGGAATCAATAATAAGATGCGCTTGATGTCAATTTTGTGCGACAACATTGACATCTGCCACATTGCGCAAATGTAGTTCAAGTTTGTAGACGAGAGGTCGCGGGAGCACTGGCAAAAGCTAGGCAACGTGCATCCACTGGTGTCGAGACAGTGGGACACACAATTCGGGGAGACAGAGGTTCGGAATTACTTCATTGATCTCGATAGTGATCATGGCGAGGAGATTACTGGCCTTGACGTACAAATGTATTCCGGGCTAGTTTGCGGCCTCAAGGTAAGAAAACCCGTGCTTTGACGAAGATACCTTCCGGTCGGCTGACAGATTCTAGGTTCACACCAATTTTGGCAGGACTACAAACTTGACCAGCAAGCGTTCTCCCATTCTTGGTGAACCCGCATTCCCCTGGGTTTCTATTCGACCTCGGGGGAATAAGATTATTGGCATGTATATGGTAGGCGGCGGTTTCAGTGTAAGTCTTTATTTGTTCTGCAATTATGTATATGCGGATGCTAATTCTATACAATAGGAGGCCCTTTTTGCAGAAATTGGCTTGATATCGGTGGACGAGTGACGGATGATCAAATCTAGATTGAAGATAGAAGTTCAAGGATGAGGGTTCCTGCATGTACCGAATTGGATGTGAGAAACCGCTCACAATTTGTGCAGCCAATAGAAGATTACTGTTTCAGACACTAGACCCAATGGCACAAAAGTGAACTTTGCATTCCCCTCCAGTCAGCCGCAAGTGCTTTGGCTAAGCTGAAAGGTGTGTCTCACAACTCAGCTGATGATAAGAAACACCTTTCTCGGAATGCGTCCTACCTAAACGGTATATAAGATCTAGAACCCGACGATTGTGATAGTGATGACTGAAGGGATTGGTATTTCAGCTGCACGGACGGGTTTCCCCGCTGGGAGGTGGCTTGCTGAAATTCCACTAGCTCAGCGAACTATTTGCTTACTTGCGCGGCACGGCACGGACTAAACGGGCGGAGCTGAGACAATTGAGTTCGAGAGCTTGGGGTCTAGATTTTGAGCTGTTGACCTTTGGGCTTGGGGGGTGTTGTGATTTTCTAAGGGAGGGTTCAGCTCGTGATAATGGGGATCTGGGGTGCAAGGTATGGGATTTGGGGCTCGGGATAAATACCTGCGTCAGCCCGTTGCACTGACTCTGTATTCCCACTACTCTCTAATTTATTCTTTCGGGCAGCATTAAAAAATCATCAGTCATAATGCCGTCAGCTATCAGCCCATCCAGCTCGGAGCCTACTACACCCAGCACTAGTAGTGCTCACATCGAGGCAGCCATTGTCCCTGATGAGTACACCAAACTCATTCTTTGCTTCGATGGCACGGGTAATACCTTCAGTGGTACCAACGCCGATACAAATGTTGTCAAGATCCTTCGCAAACTTGACCGCAATAACAACAAGCAGTATCATTACTACCAGAGTATGTACCTTTGTCCTTTGACCTAGGCCGAACTAACATGAAGTCCAGCCGGAATTGGCACATACGATGTTAACGAGAGCTCAATTCACAAAACACCTATCGGTGAACTGAAGAGCAAAATCTCCAAGACAATTGATCAAGGCTTCGGCACCACCTTTGATGCCCACATCATGGCAGGATACCGCTTCCTCATGCGCTACTATGAGCCCAAAGCCAAGATCTACATCTTCGGTTTCAGCCGTGGTGCCTATACCGCCAAGTATCTCTCGCGCATGGTCAACAAGGTCGGTCTTCTCTGCAAGGGCAACGAAGAAATGGTCCCCTTCGCCTACCGTCTTTACGCCCGCGCCCTCGAGTGCGAAAGCGACGACCGTATCGCCGCGCAGAAGCTGAAGGGTAAGGTTTGGGGTATGGGTGAGCCCGAGCCACCCAAGAAGCCTGAGCAAGTATCGTTGCTAAATGGTAACGGCGGGCCCAACGGAGCCACCAATGGTGTGCATGATTCTGATACTTCCGAGGATGAGCATACACCTCCTGGTGCTGAGGAGAGTGATGATGAGGAGGATAACACTACGATGATGGCTGGTGATGCTCCTATCAAGAGACGAAACAAGACCAAGCTCGCCAGACGGGAGGTCAAGGCTTTCAGCCAGACCTTTTGCCGTAATGAAGGCACAGATCCCAAGGATCACAAGAACATCAAGGTTTACTTCCTTGGTATGTGGGACTGTGTCAACTCCGTCGCTATGGTTGAAAAGAGCGCTCCCGCTCCCGTGGAAGTCACCGGAACTGCTCAGCACGTTCGCCATGCTGTTGCTGTTGACGAGCGTCGTGTCAAGTTCAAGCCTGCTCTTCTCGCCCAAGACATCCGAACTGTAGTGAAGGAAGCCAAGGAGAAGAAAGAAAAAGCGAAGAAGAGGAAGAACGCCAAAAACGCCAAAAACGGCAACAAGAAGATTAAGAAGGAGAAGACGGAGGATGAAGAGGATATCAGAGAAGTCTGGTTCCCAGGTAACCATGGCGATATCGGCGGAGGCTGGCCCGCTATGCCTAGTCTTCCATCGCCCGACAAGATGAAGTGGACTGACAAGCTCTGGTACATCTTCAAGAGCATGAAGCCTGATGATGTGTCGGGTCAGCTGAACAACAATGATCTGCAAATGAGCGATATGGCGCTTGACTGGATGATCCGTGAGGTTACTCTCGTTGGTGAGAAGGATCGCAAGGCTGCTGTTCACTGGTGCCATACTCTTGATCGGTTCAGGGACAACATGGATGATGATGAGATTGTTGAGAAGGGGAAGACGAAGCTGCAGAGGGATGTCATCGAGGGCTTCATGCACGATACCCTGTCCTTTGGATATGGTTCTTCTTTCTTCAAGGTCTTTATGTGGAAGTTCATGGGTAAGTCCATCTCGATCATCCAGTTTAACAAAACTAACGTATCTCCAGAAATGCTTCCTGGTATTCCTCGTTGGGAACTCAACGACAAGGCGAAGAACGAAGCAGACAAGGGTTGGGAATCATGGCGATTCACTCCCAACTTTGGTAGCTACCGTGACATTCCTCGTCGCGCCGTTCTTCACGATTCCCTCGTGAAGCGTCTCAATGCCGAAGGCTTGAGGTACCGCCCCAAGAACAACCACGGCCATGGTAAGCCCTGTTTGTTGGGAGAGGGTAACAAGGGTGCGGCAATGAAGGTTGCTGAGAATCAGAACCAGAAGCCTCTTGAGGCGTATACTGAGAACGAGGAGAGGGAGAGAATTTGGGCTGAGCGACATCAGCTTTGGCAGCTTAACCAGCCGGTAGGTAATTGAATGATCGTGTGTTTGGATTATATGGGGTGAGGTTTAGGCGTTATTGATGAATCGATCATAATTGGGTCATGGATAGGTAGTAATTTCACTTTGTTCAATCATGTTGGTCACCCGACTGTGTCCTTTACTACAATCGGACTCTTACAAATGTGGTGGAGTGCTGTAGCCATTTACGACGCCAAGGATACTCTGCCTTGTTCTTCTTATATTTCATGACTACTCATCGAGATAGAGACCTTCATCTGGCGGAGACTTCCCATACCAGTCCAACCCCAGCTTATCCTGAGGATCCGGATCATCCATCTGATAAAACCCATCATAACGCCACCACTTCCTATCCTTGAAAACGTCCTCAACAGGAATGACACCTTCTTTCTTCATGTCATCCCTAACCTTCTCAACACCCTCCCACACTCTCAGAATATTCTCTCCAACAACCTTGGCCAACTGCGCCTCCGTAGCACCTCTATTAAGGATAGCCTCTAGAAGTTTAGGATAGCATTTTACATCTTCCAAACCAGGAATAACACTTGCGATCCCGTCGAAATCGGATCCAAGGCCCACGTGATCCCAGCCGATGCGATTTGCGATGTAGAATAAGTGATCGATGACCATTTCCATAGTGGCATCGCTACGACGCGTCGTGCAATGCTCTGGAACAAAGGTTACCATGACGATACCGCCATTAGACGGAACTTTGTCAAGAATATGATCTGGAACGTTGCGCACGCAATCGAAGACCCCCTTTGCGTTGGAGTGGGAGAACATTATGGGGGCGCGGGAGAGGGACAGGACTTGGGAGGCGCAGTCTTCTGAGACGTGGGAAATATCCACGGTCATGCCCAGTCTATTCATCTCTTTGACTGCTGCCCTTCCGAGATCGGACAAACCCCCATGAACAGGGCCAACCTTGGACGTCGAACTATCCGCAAAAGCATTATTGCAGACATGCGTAAGAGTGCACTATACCGTTAGCATCATTCCCAAGCACACTTATTATCGACACTTACATATCTCACACCGAGCCTGTAGAAAGCCCTTATAATTCCAATACTATTCCCTGCCATATGTAACCCCTCAATCCCAATCGAACAAGCAATTCTCCCACTCTCATACACATCCTTGACATCCTTAGGTCCATTGACCAGAGTAAAGGTCTCAGGATAAGACTCTACAAGCCGTAAGGTCAAATCAATTTGTTCAATGGCATCGCGCGCCATGTCGGAGTATTCTGATGTTGTGAAGTCCTCTGCTGAGCGAAGGCAGGGGACGCATACGGACCAGAATTGCCCTCCTACGGCGCCTACTATCATTAGAGATGGTGTAGACGGTGATGGGAGTAAGAGTACCTTGTTTAAGACGAGGAATATCAGTCATTCCTCGCTGGAAGCCTTTTTGTAGATCGAATTTCTCATTGTTGTGGATTTTACCATGGAAACATGCTCGAGGTTGTTGGGGAAGATCGTTATGACCGTCTATGAGAGGCGTTTTTGCGAGGACCCGTTTTACCCTTTCGTCGATGGGCAGAGCTTGATATGGATGTGTTGAAGTCATTATAGCGAGTAGGTGATGAGTTTCGGCTGTGCTCAGTCATGAAGTTCTTATATTAACTGTCTTATCGTGGACCTCGGACGTATTTTATCTTCTCGTTCGGAACATATTCTGTCTACCGTCTGGCTAGTTGCCCGCGGTCAACTAAGTTTGCCGCGGGATGGAGTGTAATGATAGGCAAGATATGGGTGGATACGAGTGATTACCCCGCGTATACCATGGATCTAGGATCTAAGAACCCTGGCTTAGATGACGATAGCTGCATTTATCAAGTGGAGATGTAAGAGACATCAGTTACTTAGGCAGTATACAAAAGTTCCGCATGTTGAGTTTTGCCTTACATAGCAGGTAGGTCAAAGAAAGAGCAAGACTTAGCTAAGGGTATCAGAAAAGTTAGGATAGTCTAACCTAAGTTTAGTACAGAAGCAAGTCTAAATTATTTTGTTAATAGGCTGCTATATCTTGGTCATTTTTCGGACCGCCGGTATGGCTGTCGTTTTGGATGAGGAGGTTGATGTCGGCGATAATTCGGCCGAGTCACGATTGAGCGTAGTGGGGAGATTACACGGGAAATCTACTATCTGCCGGTTACATCGAGACCCTCAATTGATATGAACCATGATCATCAAGGGAAAAGATAGCCGTCCAGCCCGTCGTATCATGATAAGCTTTCCTAGCATGGAACCAACTTTCCCGCGGGATATAGAATGTAACATCGAGTGATCAACACTCCGATAACCCGAAGACAGCACAATTATAAAGCTCACAAACCACATCATGTACTACGCTCGCCCAGCTGCAACACATTGTCCTTCATTCGCCCAAAATGGCGACCGAAAAATACCCAGAGGACCTCAAACAAACTACCTCCCTCCAACCAGGTACAATAAATGATACATCAACAGCTGAAGCCCTGACACTTTACCACAATGCCGACACCATCGACACAACCCCGGAACAAGACCGTTCTTTACGATGGAAACTTGATCTTCGGCTCATGCCCCTCTTGTGCTTCACTTATGCACTGCAGTCTATTGATAAAAACACTATTAGCTATGCTGCTGTGTTTGGATTGCGTGAGGACTTAGGATTGAAGGGGAACGAGTTCTCTTGGACGGGAGCGATTTTCTATCTAGGTTACTTGGTGTGGGAATTTCCTACCAGTATGTTTCTGCAGAGGTTTCCTATCAATTACTTCATGTCTGGAACGGTAAATCCACCCTATGTGAGATAATGAAGAAAATTGCTAAGAGGTCTAGGTTATTGCCTGGGGCGCCGTACTTATGGCACATGGGGCAGTTCATTCTTTCCCAGCTTTAGTAGCAGTCCGAACTCTCCTCGGTGCTCTCGAAGCAGCCATCAATCCTGGTACAATGCTTCTGTTCAGTATGTACTACATGCGAAGCGAACAACCTCTCCGAATGGGAATATGGATCGGCTCCGCAGGTGTGGGATACATCATTGCTGGAATCGCCAGTTTTGGCATCGGACATATCCAAGCATCTCTATCCTCATGGCGAGTGCTCTTCATCATCTGGGGTTCCATAACCGTCGCTTGGGGTGTGACACTACTATGCTGCCTTCCCGGTGCACCGATGAGAGCAAAGTTTCTCACACCTGATGAACGAGCACGTGTTGTTGCGAGAGTCAAGGGCAATGGTACGGGTATTGAGAATAAGCATTTCAAGATGAAGCAGTTCTGGGAAGCGATGATGGATCCCAAGACGTGGTTGTTATTTTTGTTTGCTTTGACGAGTAACTCGCCCAATGGTGGTTTGTCTGCTGTGAGTATGAGTCGGTCGCTGAGTAGGTTCATGGCTAACGACGATATACAGTTCCAAGGTCTCATTATCAAGGGTGCTGGGTTTAGTACACTTACGACTACACTCTATCAGATGCCATCGGGTGCAGTACAGATGGTCGCATGTGTCTTAGCATGGTAAGTAAAACACCACTTCACCTACGTTTCATACTGACCATCACAGCTGGGGAGCTTCCGCCATCAAAAATTCCCGTATCCCCATCATGCTCCTCGCTCTCGTGCCATTCCTTGCTGGCGTCTTGGGTCTGCACTTCATCCCCCACAGCGACGCCTACGCTCGTCTCACCTGCCTCTGGATATCATTCTCGTACACAGCGACATGGACACTGAGCATGGCCGTCTCAATGGCCAACACAGCAGGCCACACCAAGAAGATCACCACCAACGCGATCCTCTTGATTGGATACTGTCTCGGTAATTTTGTCGGACCGTTCTTCTTTAAGAGCGACCAAGAGCCGCAGTATCAGCTTGGTGTCGGAATGATGTTTACATGCATCGCCATTCAAGTTGCGAGTCTGCTTGCACTTTGGGGGCTACTGTGGTGGCGAAACCGGGAAAGAAGAAAGGACATAGTGGAAGGGGATGAGAGTAGAGGCTGGGAGATGGGGTTGTTGGATGTGACGGACCTTGAGAACAAGCATTTTGAGTACGTATACTAAAAAGGCAATCAGCTTCACATGTCATGTATCTCTAGAATTGGAAGTGGCCGTATAGATAGAGTTTTCATTATGTAAAAGACCCAGAATTAATTCCCTGGCATCTTGTCTTGTCTTCTCCACTGGGATTCTTACCCCAGACATGGCCGGTACGTGAAATGCGGAGGTGGATCTTGACGTGGAGATGTTGAACGAGAGACCCGTTATTCAATTGTGCTTATTTTGACAATCGATAGAAGCAGTAAAAGAGAAGGCATACCTTTATAGGTGGACAAAACATAAACGTTGAGATGCAGCGCTGATCGAGAGAACAAGGATGGGGTTACATTGGACTACTGCTTCAGTACCGCCAAGATGGACGTACATACGGGTGATGCTACCCGACAAAGGTTCATTCCTCCATCCGATAAGGGTTAGCCCCTCAAGCTGCCAATTTACGGTGAGGCTCACCTCGGGTTTATCCCTCGTTGAACTGTCGCGTGGCAATATTAAGTTCGCGCGGCAGTGGCGGCTATGCGCAACATGGCGACAAACAGAGTAAACGATCCGCCTCAATTGTCATCATAAATCGTAATCTCCTATCTCCCTACCAGCCTAGGTATCTACTAGTAACCCATGGAAATGGTTAGAGTTATCAGGCCAAGACGAGTCTAGCCAGTGTCTGATTCAGCCGAGTGTCTTGGCTCTCAACACCAAGAGATACTAAAAAGAAGACCAACGAACAACGAGCCCAAGAAATGAGGCAACAAACGGATACCAACGGCTTCCGGGAAAATGGAATCAGAGACAGTTGTCTGACTATGTACAATAGTCCTTCAGCCAAGACCGAGGCCAGAAATGTTGCACCTCCCGCTTTCAGTAGGCCAAGATGTTTAATAAGCGCTACCCCAGATAACCAGAATTGGCATTCCTTGGCGGCTCAAATCACACGCTGCAACCCAGCTTCCTACCAAAGCAACTCTATCTCAGGACTGGTTTGCCTTTATCTTACCTTCCTATCCTGTCGCTTGGCGGTAAAATCACGAGATAGAGGATTGTACTGTGAGACTTGCTTGGCGTAAGGATTAAGTGGTTCTCAACCGCCAAGATGTTGGTTTATTGGTCTGACGCGACACCTTGGCAACTGTCTTGGCTTCCTTTTTATCGGTCCTGGTTCGCCTCCTTTTTGTTGGTTGCGCTTGTTATCTGGGGGATGGGCAAGTAAGCTTAAATCCAAGGTGTATATCAAGGCTGTCATCTGCTCCACCGTTTTACGTCCCCGTGGAGTTGATCACTTGCGCCCTTCACTTGACATTGATTACATACACACTCTCCTTCATATTTCTATTTCTGTCTCCTGCTAAGTCATCATCATGGCGGTTGCAGACGGCCAAAAGCAGTCGCTCGGAAAGCGCATCTGGCTCGCCGTAGCCCCCGACTCCAAGAAAGATGACGATGGCCGTGACAACTTCAACTCACGCTCCCAATTCGTTCTCTGCGCCATGGGCGGTGCAGTCGGATTGGGAAATCTTCTTCGTTTCCCTTCCGTCGTCTTCAACAACTACGGTCTCCAGTTCTTCATCCCCTACCTCTTTGCCCTCTTCCTCATCGGTATCCCCATCCTGATCCTCGAAATCACCCTCGGTCAAGCTTATCGAGGTGGTTGCGTTATCGCTTGGAACAACGTCAACTACCGTGCCAAGGGTATTGGTTTCTCCATGGTCTACAATGGCTTTAGTGTTGTCGGGTATTACGTGCCCATCTTGGCTTTTGCCATGGCCTACTTCCGCATGTCGTTTCAGAGTCCACTGCCTTGGGCTGGACAAGATACCGAAGCATTCTTCTTCGATGAAGTTGTGCGCAACGTTGCCCCTGTCGGAGGTGAGGACGGCGGTATGAAGTCCTACCCAGGAAAGGGTATCGTTGGTGAGACCTTCGGTTGGTGTATGATGATCTGGGCCGTCGTTTGGATGTGCACCTTCAAGGGTGTTGGTCTTCAGGGTCGTGTCATCTACATCACTATGGCCCTTCCTCTGATCATGATTGCTATCCTGGCCGTCCGATCTCTTTCCCTTCCCAATGCTTCTGACGGCTTTGCTCTATATGTCGGTACTTGGCGAAGCGAGTCTCTGCAGGGTCCCCGAGTTTGGCAGGATGCCTTTGGACAGATGTTCTTCTCCATCGGTGTTGGTTTCGGCTACTTTACATCGTATGCCTCATACAACAACAAGTTCGCCAACGCTGTCCAAGATGCCTTCATCATCGCCCTGAGCAACTCTTGCATCGAGATCGTCTCGGCTCTTGCCGTCATGGGTATTGTTGGCTTCTTGGCCATCAACCCTGACAATACCGAATCCCTGTCTACCTTCAGCTCCGGCTTCTTCTACTACCCCGCCGCTCTTGCTCAGATGCCAGGCTCCAACTTCTTCTCTGCCCTTTTCTTCCTCACTCTGGCCCTTCTCGGACTTACCTGTGTCTTTGCGCTGGCCGAGGTCCTCGTCACCATGATCTGTGACACTGACTGGGGTAGAAAGTTCCCTCGCTGGGTCATCTCTACCTCTGTGGTCATTCTAGGTGCCCTTACTGCTCTGATCTACAGCAGTGAGTTTGGATTCAACTGTCTCGATGCTATCGACATGTTTGTCAACGATGTGGCCCTCTTCATCACCGTCTGGTCAGAGACTTATATGGCTTGTACTTTGTACCGCTGGAGAGACCCTGTCGATCAGGTTGGCCTCGTCAGCTACTTTGTCTACAACGCTGGCTACGTCTTCTCTCTCTTCATTGGTATCCTTCTCGGTCACGTTGTCACCCCTGCTGCTGGTGCAGGTGCTGGTTTCGGTATCTTCATTGCCTGTTCTCTCGTCTCTGCCTTCGTTGGCAAGGTTCCTACCGTCCCTGCCCCCAGCTTCTGGGGCAGCAATGCCATGCTCAGCCGTTTCTGGTACGCGGCCTTTTACTCGGTATGTATCACCTTCCTTATCCTAACAACAATAACTAACATTCTTCCAGGGTCAACAGCTCCGACGTGATCTCAACGCTGTCATCTCCAACGGCGGCAAGAACTGGAAGATTCACTGGATCTGGCCCATCTGTCTCAAATATGTTACCGGCCCAGCCGTCGCACTGGTCTTCTCCTTCGCTTACCCCAAGTTCCTCAACACGCACCGTAACGATCCTCCCTACATCTACAGCTTTGTCATCATGCACTTCGTTATCCTCTTCATCGTCGGTGCTTTCGTCGTTCCCCGCTTCTTCAACATTCTCATCCCTGGTGAGCGCCTTGCCCGTAATGATGGCAAGTACGATGTCGCACCGCAGATGACCCTCGACAATGCTCCCATCGTTGACAACGGTGGTATCGAGGCTGGTCATGCTGAGATGGCTCAGCACAGCAATGGTGAGGGTAGCTTTGACGGCGACAAGGGTGGTCTGAGACCTGATGCCGCTCGTGCCAGCCCCGACATGGTTGAGCCTCGACAGTAATCGTTCTTTGTCTAGTTTCAGGAACTGGATTTGCATGTCCATGTTCAAGCTTAGTTTCGAGACTATATAGATTGTATCTATAGTAACTTTCATTTCACAATACCCACTGACTATGGTGACTGTCCATTCATCCTAGAAAAATTGGTTCTTCCAATCCAAACGTCCTCATGAGAGGCGTGAGGTTTCTTGACAATACATACAAACTCTATTTGCAATAGGTATAACTACCAATTTCCATTAACACCGCTACCCCAAAGTAAAGATCCCCAGTTCATCTGCCCTAAATTCGTCGCAAACATCGATTGATCCGTCATATACGGTCCCGAGATACTGCCATCAAGCCCCGGCTGTCCCATGTTGAAGAGCATACCAGGATCGCCGAATCCCATGGGCATTGGCATTGGCATATCATCCATATCCATCCCTACAGAACCTTGTCCTTGATCCTCACTGGTAGGCTTAGACTCCAGGGACATTGCCGCAACCCTTGCTTTCACAAGTTCAATGAGGTCCGGTGTGGTAATCTCTCTGCCGGCTTTCTCGTAGGCTGCTTTGACGACATCCCACGCATACAGAATAATGTTGAGAAAGGGTCGATAGACAGGACTTGGTGCATCAGCGTCCGGTGCTGATCTAGCGGAGTAATTATCGTGCATAATCTTCCATGCTCGTTCCGTCCCATCGCTAAACGGCTGACCCTTGAGGTGTTGGATGACACGGATGTACGCCGGAAATGGAAAAAACAGCTGGAAATACCAGCGGTAATTTTTGGTAAGCGGTGAACCTGATATTTTGGTATCGTATTCAAGCCAACGCAGGGCATACGACACAGCAGTTTCTTGACGTTCCGGCGTATAATCGACAGAAGGATCAAGATAGGCGAAGAATTCATTCATCAAGCGACAATTCATGATGTTTGATCGAGCAGTCCATATAGTCATGAAGTGGAGACGATTATCCGGATCGCAGAATTTTAGATACTTGTCTTCGATAGTTCTCTCCAGAGTAACGTCGCCACCTGGTGCAAGCTTCTTGGCCAGAGGCTTCATGACAGGGTTTGTAAAGGCGATGTAGAAAGGGCTATTGCGATAGTACTCCCCAATCTCAGCCTTCATAATAATAAAAATGGCTTCTGTGGCTTGATCCTGTGGCTTTGGTGTAGTTTTTGTCTCCTCCCGAAGTTCTGAGTCGCTTACATTTGTTGGTAGTGCGCAGTCCCATGTTGGGACGAGAATCGTTGGCTTATGGTCGCCTAAAGCACTGACGCGCGAGTCGAATAAAACGAGGGCCCACCAGAGCCTCCGTCGTAGTTCTGCTTCAAGAACGGTGCATCGTGTGTTTCTGGCTTCGCTTTGGATACCCATTCGTTCTGCGATACGGACGACAATTGCGAGCATGGATGAGATTGACTTTGGGTGACTGCCTGATCGAACCGATACCTGGACGGGGTCAGTAAACTCAATTTCGACGTGTACACGGTACGCACCAGGTAGAGGAACAGAGCAGTCAAACAATCCCGACTACCAGTCCTCAAGAAATTGCAATTTAGTAAAGCCTGTTGGCAACCGAAATGATATCTTGTCGTAAGCTCATTCTTCGATGTCTTGAAAATACTCTCACACTCCTCGCATGATAAGCTCAACACAGCCATGCAGTAAATGCTGAACATCAGCGCTTCAAGCGTAGGAGATATATCCTTGAGATTAGACGCTGCTTCGACAATGCTCGCTTGAAGAGTAGGTGTGTGCGTAACCTTGAGCAAAGGATTAACATGTTCCAGATAAATCTGCCAAAGTCTGAACAGGTGAGCAGGTTCGGGGTGAAGGGTGTGTAATTCAACGGATGATTGGCGGGATCCGAAGAGCATGTGTTCGTCGTTGATGGCCATTTGGTCTTGGGCGCTGCTGAAAACGTTTTCGTAGAAGGTATCATTTGGATCTCGGTACTGGCGAATGTTACTAAAGTCCAGTGTGTGAAGGTTAATGGTGACATACTCCTTGTCGCATAGCCTGCCAAATGCTCCTACCGTTGTGGTCAGCCATATTTCACAAAGCCTCTTATGGAATCTTACTTGACTTCGGTTATCATTTCAGTCCTAGGCTGATGACCCTCATTTTCGTTCTCAGAATCATAGTCTTGCGGTGAGCTCTTGGCCGTACTAGCATCATCGTGGAGTGGATCAAAGTTGACCCCATTCTGCTTCATCAACGCCTCATACCTCCTCAATCTATCCAACAGTTCCCGTTCAGGAAATCTTCGTCTTCGCGGCCTTGGCTGAGTAGCCGGCACGCATTGCGCACCCTGTTTGGTGCAGCTCGAACAGGGGAATGTGCGGTCACACTTGACTTTTCTTTGCTGGCAGAGGACGCATGCAAGGACCCGATGCGGTTTGGCCTTGGGGGTGTTTTCTGTGGGTGTAGACATGATCTGGTGACAGTTTCGGGACTTGGCCAGTCCGAAATGATTGAGATGAGTGAAGGAGTATATAAGAAAAGGTGAATGGTCGGTGAATTGTTGGGCTGATGTTTTGGCAGGTGCATCTCGGTCTTTTCTAAGTTCCGAAGTCTCCACTTTTCGGCTTATTCGAGTTCGTGTCAGCATCGGACTTTGGGAATGTCCATGTCCGACTAACAATTCCCATGTTCAATATCTATTCGCTATTCTTGAGGCTTTGGATTGCCTTGCTATCTGGTGTAATTAAATTCCTGTTTTATCCCAATAGAATTGCCAGGTTCTGCACGTGCTACCATCGGCACATGAAGCGAGCCATTAGAGCTAAACAGACCAAGTACTAGAACCATGGCCCAGATATGACAAAAGACATGAGGTGAAGAGCGTTTCCTAGAACGTTGCACAAGGCTGTAGAGAAGATGTTGAGAATGAAATGCAATATCGTGCATGTAACTCAAGTTCTGTGGAACGTAAGACCGACGTCTATAAGCGTCATACCTCTGACGTCAGGACCTGTTCCACCTCAACCTCCCCACGAAACCAACTTCTATATCAACAACTTTCTTACAAACACCTTGATGGTCAAAAGTACGACTTGTCACTGAATATTCTATCTCTAATTCGCCAATCAACCACACTAAAATGCCTAGCTACACAGGAAAATGCGTCTGCGGCAACGTCAAGTATAGCGTTTCGCTAGACTCGCCTGACGACGCCCGAACCTCGCTATGTCACTGCGGAAGCTGTAAAAGGGCCTTTGGTACAAACTTTGGTTTGACTACAAAGGTAGGCTCCCTATCCTCTTCGACATTTTCTATCTAACTGGTCGATTAGGTCGCTCTTGACGGCTTTAGCTATGATGAAGGAAAACCAAAGACATTTAAGCAGGAAAACGGTGTGGTAAGAGAATTCTGCGATAACTGCGGCGCTTTCATCTGTGAATACGGGGTAAGTTTCTCTGACATTACTAAGATTGAATTTATGCTGAGAATTCTATAGGAAGCTGCTGCAGACAAGTTTCGATATATCATGTGGGGAACTTTCGATGAGCCAGACAAGTTTCCTCCCAAGGGAGAGTTCTTTTGCAAGTACCGAGACGGGTGGATGCCCGAGATACCAGGTGAATATTCCTTTGACTTGCTACATGCACTTTGCTGATCTTCTTCTAGACCTCTTTCACAAGAATGAAATCAAAGAGTGATTGTACAACTTTGTCAAATTTATGACGAGGGGAGAGAGGAAGGAAAGCCGTTGACTTGAGCTTGGTTGGCGGGTTCATCGGCAGCCAACTGGAGCAATGTCCCTGTTGGTTTTTGCAGTCGAGGTGTATTTTAATTTTAAACATGGAAAACGAGAAACGCGTAGGACAATCTGACCTCAAGTCCTAGATCCATAAAATGGTTCCACCAATGTACCGTGACAGGATCTCTCATTGGCCTCCACTTGATCTATATCCATCAGCTGATAGTCTGCCGCATTTTCATCTTCCCAATGTCCCTCATTCCAACAGCTTCATCAAACGCAATACGAAATGAGCCAATCTGACTTGAAACAGCAAAATGCGGTCGTCGTATACGACCCGAAAGGCCTTCCCGTTCCCGAAGCAACTCTCCCCACCCCCAGCAAAGCAAAATACCTCCTCGCAGAAGACAACAACATCAACGTACGCATCTTTGTCCGCCACCTGAACAACCTCAATCTTCAACACACATACCAGATAGCCTGGAACGGCCAACAAGCTGTGGATATATACAAGGCGAATCCTGAACAATGCAGGATCATTTTTATGGATATTTCTATGCCTATTATGAGTGGTATGGACGCGAGCCTTTTGATACGGGAGTTTGAGAAGGAGAATGGGCTGAAGCCGGCTGTTGTTGTGGGTGTGGTGGCTAGTGTGATTGAGAGTGAGAATAAGAGATTCGTTGAGGAGTTTGGGATGGATGTTTGTATGAGGAAGCCTGTTAGGTTCGAGACTTTTAAGAACTTATTGGAAGAATGGCCTGTTGATGTAGAGATGGATGAAACAACTGTTTAGATACAAAGAGAACTGAAACAATGACACTACCCTTTACAAGGTCTGGTCCTTCAACTGCTCCTCCGTCCACTCCCACAACTTCTTCGCCATCCCGCCATCAACATCAACACTCTCCTTTACCCCAACAGGTTCATAAAACTCTCCACTCTCAACCTCCGCAGTGGCAGCCCAAAGATGATTTTTCACGCCCTCTTCAACTGGGCCCGCCATCATAGGAACGACATTCTCCTGCAAATGCTTCATCATCTCATCACCAGCCTCCCTCGAAAACAGCTCCGTCTTCACTTCGCCTGGATTAATAGCGATGTTGGTGAAGGTGTAGTGTTCAGCAGCTTCGCGGGCGTAGAGAAGGCACGCGAGTTTGCTCTGGGCGTACCGGAGGGGAAGGGGAGTTGCACTGGTGGCTGAGCGGAGGGTTGAGAATTCTATGCCTGAAGGACCAACGTGACGGAAGCCGGCTGATGTCAAGTGGACGACTCTTGCATCAGAAGTCTTGTCTAAGACAGGCTTAAGAAGCTTCAACAGAAGAGCGTGACCGAGATGGTTGGTACCCATGTGCATCTCATACCCATCCTTGGTAAGAATAGGCGGTGCACCCATGACACCAGCATTGAGCAACAGGACATCAAGTCGTTCCTCTCGCTCGAGGAAGGTCTTGGCTGCTGCTTTGATACTCTCGAAGCTTGAAAGGTCTAGCTCTAGTAGAGAGATCTTCGTTCCCTCTGAGGCTGTGCTTTTGATTTCTTCCAATGCTGCATTGCCCTTGGATTGGTCGCGAGCGGTGATGTAGATATGGGCTGGGGAGTGTTTGGCTAGTTCAATGGCTGTAGCCTTGCCGAGGCCGGTGTTGGCACCTGTGATGAAGATGACTTTGCCGGCGAGGGAAGTGATGTCCTTGGAGGGTTCGAAAGAGTACTTCTTGTGTTCAGACATTTTAAAGTGGGTAATGTAGATGAATAGTTGGCAGGATTGTCGGTGATGGTCTTGTGGTTCAGGCAGATATCCTGAGCATAACCTGTCTTAAATAATTCTTCATGCTCTCGCCAAGGAAACAATGATATGCACTTAATCCCGGAGTTAAGCAAATACGAACCCGAAAATGATGTATTGACGGTATCTCGGACACTTTAGATCATCCTCTAACAAAACTTGTACGGGTCTCGAGAGACGTACCCACCATTGACCAATGAGAAGTCGTAAAGTCCGAGCAGACCAATCGCCAACTACAAGGCCCTGTTCATCTTCCATTATAATCAAATCCTAGAGTGTGGTCACCGAATCGCATGCATTCAATAATTGTATTAGACTGTCTCCCTTCTCAGCTTCCCACTACCACTCAAAGGTTAGACTTCTAGTTTGACTCCTGTATCATTCTGATCGGGTACTCTAACCATATGAGCCACTCCCGCCCAAGATATTCCTGTATATGCTTGACCAACAGCTCTCCTGCATTCTTGACCTGCCACAACGTCTTTCCATAATGCAAAAGCAAGCCATAATAACTCAACAAGACAAGAGCTTCAGGCTTTCTCTTTTTTATCAGTCCCTGGAACTCTGGTGACATCAAAAGCGTCCATTGAAATATCATACGGTATCGAACACCCTCGTCTTCGGAAATCAAGGCGTCAAAACCGAGTTGGAGATGATTGATCGCAGTGTAACAGGCTTCCTTTTCAAATCCATAGAACCCCATACCCTCGCTGATAAGTGAGCGAAGGGCCTCGCATTCGCTACCCGTTGGCTCCTTGGCTGTCTCCTTCCTACTCCAAGATAGAACCGATTCGATCTCGGACTTAACGAGCAAAGGCCAAGCAGAGACAGCGATGTTATGAATGCCTCGGTTGATTTTCAAGCAACCTAAGTAGAAGTCCAGAAAGCCTTCCAGGCCTTTGGGACCCCAACAAGATAATGCGTCCGCGAGAACATGATGGCCCAGCGTGACAGAGAAAAGCACGATAGCGACACAATTTGACGAATCGACTTCTGTTATGGTAGAATAGAACAAAGAGATAGCTCGCATTTGGAGCCTGTTCGCTTGGTTGCGATACTCCTCTCTGCGGTCAGGATACAGGACAGATAAATGTCGTGCAGAGAATGCCAGCATTGAATGTAAAAGATGAGGTGCCTTGAAACTCTCCTGGAGACAAACCTCAAAGGTCTTCTTATAATCCTTGACAGTATCTCCGAGGCTGAAAAGATCCCGGTTGGTGATGAGGTGGTGGAATAGTTCCATGTGCTGCGTATTGACGACATCGTTGGAGGCGTTGGGTGTGGGGGAGAGTGTACCGGTCGAGTCATGGTTGGGGTCTGGGCTAGGATTCGAGTTTGGGGTGATTGGCGGATTCAAGGTTGAGTAGCTGCATCGTAGATCTGTCGTGGTGCAGAGACGACAGGATGGACGACCTTCATCGCACTGAACACGCGTGTTAGTCAAGTAATCAAATGGGGATGGTGTCATACCTTAACGTGACGCTGCTTGCTAAACTTGGGTTAGCATAGTAGGTCGTGTAGCATCCATGTCAATACTCACCATTGCTCGCAGCCGTTCTTAGACTTTTTGTGGCTCCGACGAAGCATTTTAGCGGAGGGAGATATGACTTCTGATGATTTCTCACAAGCGATTAAGAGGATATTCTCAAAATTGATGGTAATAATGGAAAAGGGTTACCAAGACTTGAAGATGTTGAGATGCGAAAGAACAATTGTTGAAGGATCTCCAGATGTCAGCACAGGCCTCGACGCTAATCCTGAATCCGAACCGATCTGCACCTTCCCCTTGTCGTGTCGGGTCGAGGCTAGTCTACTCCAAGTAAGGTGCGAGCCAGAGCCCCTGCCATCGCTTAGCTAACACGCGTGTTCGGCTCTGAGACCCACTTATGTCTCGATGCAGCCAGGATTGCTAACCTGGAGTTTTAACTATCGAATCGTTTACCAACTTTGGACACGCAACACGCGTGTCAGCAATGGGACTTCAAGACACTCAGTTAGTCCGTTGGATAAGGCATATAGAAAGGAGAAATAAATTTTATGCATTTATTGCTTCTCTTCTCCTCCATAATGATTTATTTAAATTATTGTTCCCTCTTTGATTTCTATCCTTTTGTCGATCACCACACATTCCCCGGTGCCACAAATCAATTGTTTTTCAACATGGCACAACTCAAACCTTTCAAAGGCAGTTACTATCTTTGGGAATATGTTCCAAGTCTCCCTGGCGCGATAGCATTCGCAGTTGCATTTACCCTCATTACCCTAGCCCAAGGCTACCGCATGTATAGAGGCAAACACTGGTTCACAATCCCCTTCTTCATTGGGGGCATTTGTCAGTCCTCACTCCAAGTGCATGTCTTATTGTCTTTACTAATACCTGTCTAGGCGAAGTACTCGGCTATGTCTTCCGCACTTTAGCATACAACGCCACAAACTCCCTAGCGATCTACATCATGCAATCACTCTTCCTCCTCCTCCCACCTGTCTTTTTCGCCGCGACGTTATATATGGTATACTCCCGTATTGTACGCGCCGTCGGAGGTGAGGAGTTCTCTCTCATCACCGCTCGCAAGACAACAAGGCTCTTTGTTATCGGGGATTTCGTCACGTTCAACATTCAAGGCAATGGTGGTGGCTTAATGGCCAACCAAAAGCTCGCCAACATCGGTAAGATCATTGTTATCGTTGGTCTTATCGCTCAGATAATTCTTTTTCTTGCCTTTGTCATCATTTGTGTGGTATTTCACAGGCGATTCAGCGCTCACTTACGACGTTCGCATGCCCTTGTTGAAGTTCGCTGGGAGTCATATCTCACTATGCTGTACGTCACTTCGGCCTTTATTCTTGTCAGAAATCTCTTTCGTGTGGTGGAGTTTATCATGGATAAGGACGGATATTTGATGCAGAAAGAATGGCCGACGTTTGTTTTTGATGCGGTTCTGATGTTCTTGGTTATGGTGGCGTTTTATGTATGTTATCCTGGGAACCTTACATCGACCTCGAGAGACTCGGCCATTGAACTTGTTCCGAAGCCGAGGCGCAAATCCAGAGAGGTCAGTGCGTCCGAGTAAGCATTTGAGGTTTGTGGATTGTTGGGAAGGGTTTGTGGCTTGGGACGTCTCCTGCGATAGATCATTGTGCGGTGGTGCTGTTTCTTTTCTATTGGACTCATTGGTCCATCTTTCATATTAAATGTCACCGAGCGCCTCTTGTATTTCGGTAAAGCTCTTTTTTGTGGGACATATGATCTAGATAATTATCTCCTTCCAATCTTGAGGCCATACAAGGGACACTCAATTGTCCCAAGTCCGCCCTGAGGCTGAATGTCACAACTTACGCGCCAAGCCCACCACGCTATCAAACGCCTCATACTCAAAAGCCACTATAAAACGGCAATAATGCAGGGGCAATAAAACCAAAATCCTTTCTTTTCTCACCAAAGATTGTCGCAGCCACGTTTTACTGGTAGGTGCACTTCAACTGGTGGTGGTCCCCCTGGCAAATGTCGCGGTCTAGACCACACGGGACCGGTAGGGAGGCGTTGAGCTGTGACAGCGGCTGAACGACTCGTGATTGAGACTTTAGAGGTCGACCAATTGAATCGACGGTATAGCGAAAGGTGGTATTAATGCATTGTTCAGCTTTCAGCCGAACGAGTTCAACTGTGTCTGTATAAGAACCCGTCTTGGTCAATGGTTCGACAGCATTGCCAAGCACTTTACAACTTTCTTTTACGCATACAAGAGAACTTCTCACTCCAAAATGTCTCGCATCTTCCTCCTCTCCCTCCTAGCCACCCAAGCACTTGCAGCGAATCCCCTCTTGGGTGCCTACCCAACCGATCAATGCGACGCCTGCATGGACCAAGTCTACACCAGCTGTCCAGGCAATTACCAGGACCGCTCCTACGCAACATGCATGTGCGCAGGTGACGGCAGCACAAAATTCGTATCCTGTCTCGGCTCTTGTGACCCTACTCTCAATGAGCCTGCCAATGCTAGCGCTACCTACTACGGCTACTGTCTCATGTTCTTCAAGGAACTATGTGATGGTGCTCAAGAGTTTGTAGACCAGGAGACGTATGAGAAGCAGTGTTCCAAGAAGGCCATCGCAGAGGGAGGGATTGGGGAGAAGGGTGGTAAGAGCGATGATGGGGATAAGGCAGATACTGGGAGCGATGATGAGGACGCTGAGTCTGATGAGAGGTGAGTATCCTGATTGAAATTGAAGTTTGGTTCTAACAGCATATAGTACCGAGATCGTGAAGCCTACCAAAACGAATGAATCAGCCAGCGAGAAGACCGACGAGGCCAACCAGTCCAACGAGACAGACGAAGCTATTAAGACAGCCTCCTCCAGCGCAACCGCTGCGCTGGTTACGACAACTGTATCAGGTTCGAGGCAGACTGCTATCCCAGCTGTAGCTATCTTGGCCGGCCTTGGAATCCAGCTTGTGAATGTTTAGACTTTGGACGACGCAATATTCACTAGTACTTAGATGACTATATATTATCTGATGAAATTGTCAAACTGTAATAGTACAATCTGCAAAGCGTAAAGTGAGAGACATGTTCGCTCAAAATCATGATCTGTTAGATACTCTCTGAATCTCCTTATTGGTTATAAAAGAATTGTTCTCTGAGGCTTAGATTGAAATAATGAAGTATTCTAAGTGCTAGTCTAAGCTGACATAAAGTGGCCAAATTATTTCATCTCTTATACCTTTAGGGAATAATTGTTCTGATGTCCTTATGAATACCCCCACCACTTTCCTTACAAGACCTCCCTGCTATGCATATAAACGCATCCTACGCCAACCGACTCGTGGCTGACAATGAATTATTCGTAGTCAGGAGGGGGGTCAGGGAAAAAACTGGCCCATGCATCCCGATTCTCTCGTGGAGTGCATGTCCAACTGACCCAAGCATCCAGGGACATATAGGCATAGTTATCAGCATTATAGACCTCTTGCCCTATCTTTTCCCGAACTAGGGCGTGAGCGCGGTTAATACCATACGCTATTCCCTCATCGTCATTTTCAATATCTTTGATCTGTGCTGACAATTCGGATTCCGGTCCAACATTTTCACCATGGGTGATTTCGTGCAAAACGACACGAGAGAAGGTGTCCATCTTCTCACTAGGGTAGCTGTCGAGGGCGCCACAGTCAATGCTATCGAGACCGGGCTTCTCAAAGGCGATGGGGCAGAAATGAATCTTCTGAAGACCATCTGCTTCGTCATGGTCAGTGTAGGCCAGTTCGCCTTCTTCGTCACAGCTGAAGTCTGGGCTAAAGTCTAGATGGATTATCAGCATGATGAAGTAAATAGTAATACGGGAGTTGGGTAAGATGCCAAAAGAGCTAGCCGCCTAGAGCATAAGAGACGAAATAGGTTACGCTATCACTTAGGCTACTAAGGTAAAGTAGCCTAAGTCTCAGAGCATAACTCCTCTGACACCCACCTGTTTTGAGATGACTTACCTTTGTTATCAACAACCATTTCGCCAACAACAGGTCCAATAAAGCTAGCACTTGAACTATCATCGCCGCGAATCATTTTAAGAATATCGCTGACTACGTCAGGGGTCTCTTCTTCAGGGTCAAAGAAGAGATTGAAGACAGCATTAGTGCCAGTCTTGGCTTCTTCGGCAGCCGTATATCCTCTCGATGCAAGAGAGCGCACCTCGCCGGTGCAGATGACATCGTGCAACTGTCGAAGAAGACGTTGGTCGGCCTCGTTGGCAGGATCAAAGTTGACATATTCCCACTCGTTGCCGCAGGCTTCGCCGAGAGGATACGGCGAAGGCTCAGGAGGGTCAGCTCGAGCGACCTTGGAAGGAATTAAGGGTTTGGCATTTACAGCCGTGATGGATAGAGCCGCGAGCAGGACCTTATAGAAAGACATAATCAAGGTTCCAGTACAACACAGGATTGGTGAGTCGTTGTATCGCTCCTCTTATGATCTCCTAAATAACCAGCAACGGCGTCCAGCTCATTTATACAAAGTCTAGCAACCCCGTAAAGGAAAAACCTCGTGTAGACTCGGCTCTATAAGCCCTAGTCATATCCTTAAATTACATACAGCCTGACGGATAGATAGAAATGTCTTCTAAGATTAGGGTGCTGAAATAAAGTAGCCTAACTGCTAATCTAAGCCATCGCGAAGTGACCAAATTATTTCGTTTCTTATGCCTTTGGAGGTCAATCCTTCTGATACCCTGAGGCGTCGCTACGCAGATGGTGGGTCTTTTCCGAGTTGACTTGTCCATTTTTCGTAACAAACACAAGCTGTATCATGTACACACGCTTTGGCCTGTGGATATACGTATGGATGAAACTCCTACATAGCCTGTAGGAATTGCTTTCTTCAATGGCGGAGTATCCGTGATCCTTTTCATCCTTTACAGCCCCATGATCGGCAGTGTTTCACCCCGTTATGGTTGAAAGGAGTTCTGTATCATCTCGGCTAAGGCTGATCAGCCGACTATTGCAGTAATCGCCGATGCACTCTTCCTCTTTGCGGCGCAGAACAAGCCGGATGTGATCCAACTACGACGTTCCCTGTTTGCAAGCGAGACCAATGACTATGATCAGGGATGAAATCCTCCGACTCGACTGCGCTTGGACCAACCTCAGAACAAACCTTGGTTCCGCCCGACTGATTCTCCACTTTACAGAAAGGAACTGAATAGCAAGGGTGGGATAAGTGGGAGGTAGGCGCACTGAGGTAGATGTAAGCGACAATGTCTTTTGGCCAGTCATCAGTCACATTCACCTGAGCTTTACAGTCATACTTGGAGTCATACAAAATCGCCACTATGACGTGTAACATCAACCTCTACTTCTTTTAACTACCTTTACTATTACGACTTAATCGATCTTAAGATCATAACTGACACTACATAATCTCACAGTCCCAACAGCAAGTTTGCGACTCACGCCATGGCAGAGTTGCCGATTTACATCAACATCACCAGTAGATACCGCGTCTTCGACAAGTCAGGCAAACTACCATACAGCGTCGCTTTCGGTTTATGCCGCCGATCATCCGACGATAAAGAACCTCGATCCATTCGCTTGAGTGCAAACAACTCGATTCTGGATGTTCCTTACGCGCTTTCTCACCAGCTACTCTCGCTACGTGAGAATGACATAGAAATTGATACAGGGAACCTGAGGTCGACCGATGGCAATGAACCCTACCTGACGCTCCCCTCACCAGTTGGTAGGGCAGGGAGCTGGAGGAATCATCTCGCAATTTATTACTACCATATTTCTCCAGACAGCGACCTTGGCAGGCTATTCAAGCCGGGGAAGAAGTATCACATCCACAACAAAACAAGATACGACCTCGGAGGTGACCACGTCTACGTTGATGAGGGACAGTTTTTACAACCAAGTGATAACCAGAAGCTTGTCAGCAGCAATGCACATGGAGGCGCAAGGTTCACAGCGGTCGAAAGCCTCCCCTGGCCCCCAGAGGTACAAACCAAAATGAAAATGCATAGGGCGGAAGACAACTCTCCAGTACTGGAAATCGCAGTCATCAACAATGGGAGTGAGCCGATCACCGTCCAAACCCGCCATCAGCAACGCTTTCTCACTCCAGACAACCCACTGCAGCAAAACGAAGATGTTCCGAGCCTTGACCTCCGCCCTCGTATCATTGACCCGAAGACGCCGTCACCTAGCTCGACATTCCAAATTTTCGATATAGCGACAGGCCAAGTCGTTCGTGAAGCACGTAAACCTGGCCCTTGCGGTGGTGCAGCCAATCCGCACGATCTACGTCCCAAGTTGGAGATTCTGACTACTCTACACCCTGGCAAGCCGCTTGTTAGGCATGTAGATATCAGTGGTCTGCTGAGTAAATTATCAGACGGCAAATATGGTCTTCGGATGGAACCACGTGGTATGTGGTGGTGTAAAGGTGATATTGAAGACTCTGCAGCAGCGGGTGAGGCTCGTGTGCCTCATCATCTTTTTGAGACTGCGATTCCACCTCTAATACTAGAGTCCAGAGATGTTGTTGAGGTACAGATCGAAAATGGTACAGTTAAGTGGTAGCTTAAGTATTCGATACCACGAGGTGTCCATAGGCTCTTTAGTTTCTCCGAAAGATTGCTTGTCTATTTCGCATTAGATAGGATTTCAAAGAGACTCCAATTACTGTCTCGCGTATGAATCAATCCTCCATAGCCACTTACTAATGCGACATAAACCTTCACCGTTCCGGCGACAGACATCCGTGACTTGTAATATTTGCAGTTAAGCATCCACGACTCCGTCTCTGCTGAAAGCTCCGTGAGGTACCTTCCGATGACGGTTAAAGGTCAGACCATCAACGTGCGGTGCCACCCGACCCTTCAGTGCTCTCTTGTAGGCCATGAATCTCTTCGCACAGTCAAGTCTCGACTCATCGTAGCGTACGTGCTGAACACCATTCAAAATGATCCTTGCTTGAACGAAGCCGCTCCAGAAGTTTGTTTTTGCCTCGTCGTGTTCGGCGATATCCCTGATGCGCTGCTGATCGTTGAATCTACCGACCAGTAGCCAGTTCCTAACAGCCTTTGACGTAGCAACCTTGAACACACTTAATCTTCCCACCTGACCTTCATAGCACACACTGGCGTTTCTGCGTATCAAGAACTTCACAGAATCGAGCTGACCACAAGCACTTGCAATCATCAGAGCGGATCCCAGAGGACACCCTTCAAACTCGATATCCGCCCCTAAGCCAAGACAATTTTCCATCTTCTTCGTACAATTTTGTGAGGCAGCACGGCAAAGGGGGCTCCAACCTCTAGTTGGTTCCAGATTGGCCCATCTCTGGACATCCAGGCGCCCGAAACGTTGAAAAAGAAGGCGGTGGTGTTTTTCGAGAAACGTTATTTGTGAAAATATATCAGGAGGATAGGAATGCCAAGGGAACGGCTCCACTTCACAAAGCCCAATATCGCTTTGAAGAAGAGGTCCAACTCCGATCCCGTCTGGAAGAGCAGCTAGATAATTGAACACTTCCGAACATCGGATATGGTAGTAACTCAAGAACAATGGAAATTGCAGGAAGCGACTTGGATCCTCAAGGTCGTGGTAGATCTTTAATGACACATCAAGCCATTTCATAGATGATAGGCCGTTTCGTTGCTGGAAAGCAGTTAGAAGGCGCTCCAGAATCTGGGTGGAACTTTTAGCCCAGAAATGAAGACTAGGCGCCAAGCAGTCCGTTAGCAAAGGAGTGGGGGAAGCATCGAACTCGACTAATAGATCAACCATCTCTGGCGTTCTAGCAAACATAAGAGGGGTATTAGCGTATGCATTAATTGAATCGACTGGAATTCCATTTTCCAGCAGAAGTCGAACAATTCCGCAATGGCCTTTCTGCACGGCCCGGTGAAGTGAATAGTTAATGTTGAAGTCATTCTTCTCATGTCGAATTGCAAATTCTGCAAGCACCTTCGAGGTGATAGTATGTGTGTGGAGATAGACCAGAATAGCTTTGAGGCCAGCCTCGTTTTCTGATCTTGCCGCTTGTGCGACTAGTTGAAAGACGAAGTCGAAGGACTTGCGACTTAGATGATCGAATAGTTGCAGCATATTGGGAAGAAGTATAGAGATGACAGGGTCGCGCGCGGCACTGGCAACCATCAATGCATCCTGAGATATGGCAGCGAAAGTAGGAGCACCCAACACCGACGGCCCCTTCTGTAACAGCCATTCCGCGATTGGAATCCGATCCTTAACTAAAGAATAAGCCAATACTGACAAACTTCCTGAGCGTGGTATTGGGATATGAAGTGGACATCCCTGTGAGATCAAGTCTTGGCAGGCTGGAAGATCGCCAAGCTCTATGGCTGACTTCAGGTGATGAAGTAGGGTGAGGGTAACCTTATCGTCGTTGGAAGCGTAACCGTTAATCTGGAACCTTGTTCGCAGTATATTTGTTACTTCTTCAGTGCCAGCCAGTTCTGCCAATCTCAGGGGGGTTCTACCAAATTTATCGACTGAGCTCTCAGCGCCCAATTTGATCAAAGTAGAGACAGCATCTGTTTGGTGTTCTTGAACGGCAAAGTGAAGTGGCGTCATCTGTTCAATGTCCTCTGCCATAATGTCGAACCCATAACGGATCAGTTGCTCGATGATAACCGTATCGCCACCCATAGCTGCAAAATGGAGCGCTGTGCAGCCGCCTCTGCTAGAAAACTGATTATTCACGCTGACATCTTCCAGGAAAAAGCTGACACAGTCGAGGTGACCCTTAAGGCAACTTATCTGAAAGCCAGTCATGGTCTCAGTCAATGTTCCCCTTCGTAAGTTGAACTGCCATCTGCAAGTCGCTTCCCATAATACTGAAACATCAGTTCTTTGGGACAGTTTAAACATTCTTCTTAGGCAGGCCACGTTCCCTGATCTCGAACACGCATGCACAGGCCTGAGAACGTCGAACTTATTGACATTCTTTGGCAGATAATCCGTTCCGTTCAGGCTAGCGCCCATGCTCACTAACACCTCCGCGATGGCAAGCGAATTATGATTCAGGTGCCATGTAAGGGGCGTCATTCCAAATGCATCAGTTGGACTTCCGACGAGACCGTCAATATCGACCCCCTTTTTGACGATCTGTTCTACGATCCAGCGGGCGTCGGGCTCCTTCCAGTCCCGATGAATTAGATTATACAGTAGCCCACCCTTCTGGTCGTCGACTGGACAGGCCTTTAGACTCTCTAAAGTTTGAGTGTTCAAGATTGCACTGAGTATCTCTCTGCCTTCGGCTCCAGAGCAAAGGTCTACCGCCACCTCTCCATCTAAGATGTATTGAATGGTTGTCCCTCTGTCGCCTTCTGCGCAATCGACAGGCACAGAGTTATTGAGAAGAGTTTTCACAATGTCCACGTCCAGCCTTGAGATCGCTACCTTCAGGAAATGAATCATCGACTGGCTTTTGGGTGTCCAATATCTTGAAAGCGCTAGCTCCCTATTCAGGATGTCAATGTCCATGATAGGGTATGGCCAATCAGTCTGCCAGGCCATGTCAATCAACATCTCGAAAAGCGGTTGCATTCCAAATTCCATGTTGTGATCCTCATAGGATGCGAGGCAGCCATGTTGTATATAATGACCTAGAGCAGATTGCAATGCATCCCAGCCATTGAATAAAACTGAATATCCAAGTCGCTCACCAGCTAAACAAAGGAATTTCCATGGATCGTGCCCTTCGTCATCGCAGCTTTCGAAGAAGCCATCGAAGGTGAGTTCTATTAGTATCTCATTCTTTGGTAGAGCAGCAGCCCTGATACAGTCATCAACATACAGTTCAACCGGGAGTCTACCGATATGTCTAGATTTGTGATCTTCGGGGTAAAGGGTCAGGAGGAATCTCACCCATTCCAGAGACACACTTTTGTCTAAGTGATGTAAAGGCTTGGCGGAGTTGAACCCGGATTGCTCACTATCAAGCCTGTATTGCAACAATAATCGTATTGCTGCTTCAGACTGGAAGTTGAACGCGGTGGGAAAGATGGGCCCATTGTTCTCCCAAAAAAAGGGTGCATTGCCACAATGAGATATTAGTTCCAATACAATCTCTTCGTCTGTGATTGAATTTGCAAGGTTGAGAGCGAGGTCAAGTGGAGTCCTGCCATCAATGTTCTTCATGAGAATTCCTTTTTGCGATTCCTGGAAGTGTGTCCCAAACAACACGTTTCGATAGTCACGGCTCTCCTTCAGGAAGGATTCTGCTGCTAAGTGCCAGATATTGCACCCATACTCATCAACACTCAGCAATGAAACCCCATGCCGCACCAGAACTTCGAGAAGGTCGAGATTTTCTAATTCACCACTCAGAAGCACAGCATCTCGATTCTTATCGCTTCTAGCGCAAGGGTCACTGCCTCTTTCAAGGAGTAGATCCATGCAGTTGAACGCCCTACGCATGATGGCGTTATGTAACAGGCTGTCCGAAGGCCAAAGAGTCCAACATCCTACTTCATCTACAGTGATACGCCCATCATCGAGGTAAACTGCCAGAGACTGGCGGTTGTCGTCAGCAATCGCGAAGGAGATTTGAGCTTTCAATGCATCAAGAGATAACGCAATCCTGCTGCTTGTGCGGCTGACGTCCATGGTAAACGTTAGTTCCATACCGACTGCCGTGTTCCAGATTATCTTTCCCAATTTGAAACCCCAATTGGTGTTTAAGATTGAGGAAGTCAAGAGATAATCATTAAAGCTCTCAATAGAACGACCAAGCTGTGCGTTGAATCGTTTCGAAGTTGCCAGTTGTTCAAAGCATAGTCGGACTCTGTCGATCTCGGATTCCGTCGGTATTATCCCATCTGATAGCAGATTCATGGACGGAAGAAAGTCGTTCAATGTCCAGGAAATGATCAAAGAATGTAAGAATACATTCGGCGTTCCAGGATCAAGTCGAGCCCCTGCCTCTTGAAGACAGGCGATAGTGGCTTTTCGGCGTTCGGAGGAAGACAATGTCCATTCAAGCCATTGAAGGTCGCCTGCATACATGTCCCGCTGTATTTCTGAGGTATACCCGTCGTAATGTCTTAGTAACGAAGACAGACAGAGCTCGATGGGTGTCCCTAAGCTGCAAGGGATCTGTACATTGACACCTTCTTGGATGAGAAATGAACACATTTCGGGCAAGTTTAAAGCAGCTGCGACATGTAAAGGGCGGAATGAGTTTACTATCTCAAACGTTGTCGGCCCAGATCCAGGAGAAATACTGCCCTTCATGTCGTAGGAAAGTGCTCGAATAAACATTGATAGCCATTCAGTAAAAGTCTGGTTCGGTGTTGGGCGAAATAGCGATCCTGCAGCATGGAGCAGTTCTGGGCTTTTTAAACCACTTGCAGTAAGTCGTGGCCATCCTATAGCCGCATACGGATAGAAAGACAGTGGTTCAGCCTCAGTCGAGTTAGAGTAGCCTGACTCGAAGTTTTTGAGCTGTATAAACTTGAGGCACAGTAGCCCTAAGACTGGCTCATCTGCCGCCTTCGAAATTCTGTATGAGGAAAACTCAGGCAAAGAGGCAAGTGTTTCATCAGATAGAAACTCTTGAACAGTGAAATGGGCAAACTCGAAATACCGACCATCCGCACTTTTGCGGATGAGGCTGCTGCACTTTCGCGCCACGGAGTCTGGATCTATTATCTGTTCGAGATTCGCTCCAAGGGTCGCAGGAGTTGAAATTGCCTGGCACAATTCCTCAATTGTTAGACGCTCTGGAAAGAAAGCCAGAACCCGCATGCATAGTCGAATCATATCTTGGGTCTTGGCAGGTCGCCTATTTATTCTTCTGAGAATGCGAAAATAACTGTCGTGTAGAGTTTCAGGTAGACGATCCAGAGCTTCGAGGCGATCTGCATCGCTCCATAACTCGCTCATATAGTCAAGCTGACAAGCGACCCAGCGGAACCTAATTGTCCGTTAGTACTTGTGCGCTTTCGGTTCAATTGTCCAGTGACTTCTTACATCCCCTTGGCTCTTCGGACGAGCTCGCCTTCGATTTTCTCTTTCACAGTCACATCCTTCACAATCAGTCTCCCGTTACTCTCACGCAACATCATCTCAGCTCTGATATACGTCTCAATATCTTCTGTTCGTGCGGTGATGATAATGTGTCGGAAGTCCTCATCTAATGCGGCTTCGATTTCATCTTCCTCACGACTGAACAGGGCAATTGAAGTGTTCTCCGTACAATCTGCAAGGTCTTGAATTGCTATAGCCACATCTTCGACTACGTCTCGGCATTCGTCGACACCATCGATGATAATATAGAGGTGGTCAAAGTGCTCCGACATCCGCCTAATAGTGGCGCGAAGCTCATCGGTATCGGGTGGCCGCGTCAGTGATCGTGCTGGATGAAGCTCTTCATAGTAATTCTTCAATAGTTCAAAGGCGTCATCCTTTTGCAAAGCAATCTGGTATGCGATTGAACCAAGTATATTGGTTGGTGTGTGGGTCATTTCGTTTTTGTAGTCGCAAAAGAAGAATGCCACACCTATGTTGTCTGACGATGTCGAGGCTTGCTCGAGCGCTTCTTGAATGACGGCACCAGCCAGCACAGTTTTGCCTCCGCCCGGAATACCCTTTAACCATAAACACGAGCCAGGTGTAGTATACCATTGCTTGAGCTCTTCTGACTCAAGTAACCAGGTGCCTGTGGTGGGCTGTCGCCACTTGATGCTCTGATCTAGATTCCGCTGCGGGTTGAGACTTGGAGGCATGAAGAAGTCCAAAACAACCTTTTTTTCACTGTTGAGAAGGATTTGAGTGCTGATTTCGATCTTCTGGGATGTCCTTGCGAGAGATTGGTCGATCTGGTCAAAGCGATCGGACTGTTTAGATAGCAGCAGTTGAAGCTGACGCATTGTGTCTGCTGAAGTCGCGAGAGAAATGGCGTTCTTTTGTCGCGAAACATCTTCGAGGAGTTCCTTGGTTTCTGATGCGGAATAAGGCCATTTCAATTGCCGAGCGACTCTTCTCACCTTGGAAGAGCCTTCTAAATCATCTGACGCTTTCTTGAGCCTCTTCTTGACTTTTTCGAACGTGTGCTGGCATTGCGCAAGATAGTCCACTCTCAGTGCGCAGTCGAACTCTTGCCCTTGAGCTTGCAAATCACAGGCAAGTGCATGCAAGCTTCGCAAGACCGCCGAGAAAGAATTAATCTCGTCGCTGAGTTGACGGATGTCATCCTTTGCGCCTGAGACAGAACGAGCGTATTTAAAAGCGTACCGAAAAACGGTGTCTGTCAATGAGATGATGCCGGCAATGCTGGCAGCGATTGACAAAGGGTCGGCCATGATCGCTTGAGAGAGGGTGATCTTCGCAACAGATCGAATTGTCAAAGACAAATGAGGGGGGGAGTAAGCCAGCAGCAAAATAGGGACATTTTGTTTGATGACAGCTGATCTGCGAGCGTCAATGGTTAGCCAAACATTGGATGTGGGCCGCAATCCTGCAGCCAAGCATAATCCGCAGGTCTGTTGGTGCGCAGTAATCAAGGCATTTTATGTTCTGGCTTGCGCCGACAGGCGTATACTTGTGCCCGTGCCATCCAGATGATGGTATTTGTGAAAGTAGGTAAAGATAGAATGAAAATATTGGCGGAGTGTTCATGCAAAAGAATGGGAAAGCGCGAAAGTTGCTTCCTTCCTCTGGTCTGGACAAACACGCCGAAGGCTATGTATGGCGCACGGACCTCGGCGTTTTTACCTCCGAAATAACGCACAGGGGCAAGAGCGGGCTGCGATAACCTGGGGGCCGAGATACAATGTGAATTCGCGGTAAGCATCACGTGTAAGGCACTTCCAAGGCGATGATCCCAAGAAAGGTTCGAGATGTGCTTATGGAATTCATGGACACATTCCTTTCGTCTAAATACTCACCCCGTTCTCAACCTTAGGGCCTGACGCCTTTCCGATCCCTGTTGCTGGCTCATGCTTGGATCTGCTCCACCGAGTCGAAATAATGAGCCATTTCACACCAGACGATGTCCATGAATGGGATGAGGAAATCTTCGATGGGAGCGATGAATGGCTGCGCGAGACTGTCAGGTCCAAGAAAGCCAAGCTTTCTTCAACACCTGCGTGTTTGAGAGATAGGACAACGTTTTGTGAGTTGGCCGAGCTCACATATCGTCAATACAAGCGCTACGATGACGAGGAAGCTTTGGAAAACTCAATACAATTTGAACGAGAGGCCGTGACATATATCAGCACTGGATTTCAGAGGGCGAAATGTCTGTTGACTCTTGGCGACTTGCTGTTTGTACGATTCCGTCGTAAAAAGGCTGTGAGGGACCTGGAACACGCTATCGAAGCTGCGAAACTACAAGTCTATCCATATAACGGTCCTATCAAGCTCGGCAGTCCTACCGACCTAGCGACGGATCCAGTATTTGCTGACTTGGAGGAATCGATTACAATTTCCGAGGAAGCATTCGATTTACTTCCCGAAGACTGGGATGATCGATGGATATGGCTGAGAAGTCTGACGCTAGCTTACTTCGCTCGCTTCGACCAAACCCAAGACTTCGAGGATATCGATAAGGCCCTCGGAATGTGCCAGCTTGGCCCTGAAGAGGACCAATACGATCCTTCTTGTATCCTCGTTGAAGGAATTCTTACCCGATTCCGCGCGTTTGGCGACATTGCTGATTGCCATGACGCCATCCGTCTCTCCAAGATGGCTTTGGATAGGAATCTCGGTAGTCCGAAGAGAGTCAGCCAATGTCTTGCTGAAGCATTCTATTACCTTTATTACTCAACACAGAACCTGGAGTACCTTGATGAGAGTATTGAAATTTCTCGAAATGTTGAACCAGGTGGCCGTCACTCGGTAATCACAAGATGCCAAAGGTTCAAAAGCCATATCCTGTATCAGCGGTATCTGAGGACCGATAACTATCCAGACCTTCATGAGTCCATCACCGCCGCAGCAGGTGTGGTGCACATCCTCCAAACCCCGACTCCGAAGTCCACCACCAGTCTTTTCGGTATCCTGGCAAGTGACTGGATTGCAAAGACAGGAGTCTTCCCGAACTCGACTCAACTCTCCGAGGCTCTCGAGTGGCCAGCATATCTTCCGATATTTGAAACAAGTCGAATCCATTCTCTTCAAGAACTCGCACATCGGCACTACGAGCGTTATGAGAAAAGGGGCATGCTAGGAGATCTTGAAGAAGTAATTCGTGTTTTGAGGACCATGGAGGAAATGGTACCTAACGCCACGTTGCGTAGCCAATTGGGAAGCCGACTAAAGGATCTCTACCTGGAACTACGGTTTCCACATTTTCTAACAGAAGCTACCGAGATCTTTCGAAAGTTAGTCGAGGGCTCTACTGAAAGTACAGATGACATGCTATACCGTTCGCAATTGGCTGGGTCACTTGCCTTTCGTCACGAGTGGACGGGACGCACAATTGAACTGGAAGAAGGCTTCGCCATCATAACAGAGATGCCGAAGCTATCAAAGGACGGTGGTGAAGTTTACTGCTTACAGCTAGACGCTTTGGTCAATTTGGACTACCAGAAATGCCGTGTTGAAAGGACTCTACCCAATATCGAGCTTGCAATTAAATCCTTGAAGCGACTGTCGCTATCTGGTTTCCAGTCGTACGTGAGAAAGGCTTCAACCCAGCTGGTGGGGGCTCTCCTTTGGAAGTACTGCATTACGGATGACCTAGAGGAACTCAACACTGCGTTGGAAATGGCAAGGCAGCTTGAGGCCTCACTTCCGAGCAGATACCCAAATCACCACAGCATCATTCGACATAGGCTTGCAATATCACTCTACGAGATGCATCTGAGGAAGCCAGCCGTAGAGCATCTTGAACAAGCTATTGATCTTGAGCGAAAGTCCCTAGGGCCATTGCATGTGACTAAACATTTGTCGAATGCCAACTTGGCATCCTTGCTTTCCGAGCTGTATGCGATGACAGGCGAACGAAAGTATCTTGAAGAGTCAATCGAAACGTCACGAGACACAGAACGTACAGATGGCCGGTATCATATGTGCTTTACTGGTCTCCACAGAACTATCGCATGGATATTTGATGATTCCAAGACCAACGCTATGGTCGCACAACTTGGGGAGACCGTCAGCTCAATGAAATCGACAGACGCTGGTAAGGCAGCATGTTTGAGTACTCTCGCATTGGCACTTAATGGTGGATCGTATGATGATACCACAGCCATACAATATGCAAGACAAGCTCTTGCACTGGTCTCGGAGGATCACCAGGACTACCCTTGGTATATGTGCTGTCTAGTGCTTTGTCTAAATACGGGGCTTGTTTTGGACGGACAGAAAAGGTCCGAACCCAGGCTTCCCGTTGCAATCGAGACTGGCGTGCTCCAAGAAATGATCACACTGGCAGAAGGATCTCTCAAGCTATCGCAGCCCGACGACCCTGGAAGACCATTCTACCTAGTAACGCTCTCTGTCGCCCTCCATCGTCGCTTTACCAGGACTGGTCGATCGACCGATCTCAATCAAGCCATTCAGCACTGTCTCACTGCTTACAACTTAACGAACGGCGATACGACAGCGGATCTGTTCAATAGATTCTTCTCTTCGTATCAGCTATTCATTTGTCTTCAAGACAAATATCTCAGAGAAGGACATTTTAGAGATCTCGAACAATCAACTGAGCTTCATCGAGACTCTGAAAGCTGCAAGTCAAAGCTCAGATCAAGCAACCTGTACCTCGACTGCCAGGAAAGGCCCGGTGAAACCTTCCATGCTTTTCATCTCGGTACCAATAACGAAGGCTCCTTTCAACTTGCCAACAAAGGCCGTGTGCATGCCTACCTACCGGACAAACTGGATTGCCACCCCCGCATATTTGCTCTTTCGAAGGCAAACTTCAGCTATTACCTACACTCAAGTGACAGGACCTACATCTATCAAGCGCTAACCCTTTGCGAGCGAGCAATGGAGTGCATTGGAGAGGAGCATATCCAGTATAAACACCATTTGCACCTTTTGGGACGTATCTACGAGAGACTGTACCAAAGTTCGCGTTCCACCGATGCCGACGACGGGGAAAAGGGTGGTTCCAGACATAACCTTACTATGGCGATATCGAAGTTTCAAGAGCTTCTCGGTGACCTTGCTCAAGACGATGGGCTCCGTTACGAAATGTTGTCACGCCTTGGGAAGCTACTTTCCGAGCAGTTGTATCATGATTGGGATATTGGAGACTTGAAGATGGCTGTCGAGGTTCATCAAGAGTGTCTCACGCATGTACAAGAGGGTAGCGCGGATTATACCTTCTGGTTGATACATCTGGGACGATCAAAGAACCTTGCCTATGAACATCTTGGCGATCAGAATGACTTGGTAGAAGCGTTGCGTCTGCTCAAGAAAGCGATGAAGTTAGACCCGAAGGACCCCGTCATCAGACGACCCTTGGTACATAACCTTGCTGAAGCATACCGCTCAAGGTTCAAAGCTACTAGTGATCTTCGAGATATCAGTACCATCGTCAAGATCTATGGGGATGCCGTTGACCTATTCTCCGACTCACTCGATAAGATAAAGCTGATGACATGGCTGGGACATGCGTATCTTGACAAATACCAGCAGACGAAAGTCTTGGATGATTCAAGTTCAGCTCTAAGCAACTTACAAGAGGCTTTGACACTCCACAGCGACTACACTGAGGACACAATACGAAGCTTGATCCTTGAAGGCCTTATCAAATGTCATCTCGCACGAAATCGCTACTCTGAAGGCATGGATGAACTAGGAAAAGCTATAGTATACGCACAGCAAGCTGCCAACATAATGCATTCTGGTAATCCGCAATTCAACAACACATCTGGTCTTCTGGGCCTTTGCTACGCTACAAAGTACGAAAAGACTCGGTCCGAAGATGACATTCTTCTATCGATAGAAGCAGACGAAAAAAACTTCTGGCATTCTATGTCAAGCCCAAATGTCTCCAATCGACTAGACATCGCACAGAGGCTACTCAAGTCTTACGCCAAAGTTAAGAACTGGCAGGAAGGTTTCAAAGTTTCTACATACATACTGGAGTCGATCCCCCAGTACACACCGCGATATCTCTCACCTTCAGACGCTCAAAATCTCTTAGCCAAGATCAGTGGTCTGGCATCCATAGCAGCAGCATTTTCCATCGAAGTTGGAAATGCCGGTCAAGACACCCTCCATCTGCTCGAACAAGGTCGTGGTGTATTTGCAGATTTTCTCTACGACCTGCGTGTTGACTTTGACGATCGGAGATTTCAGAACCTCAATCCCAACTTTAAACAAAAGTTCAAAAGCGCCCTTGATCAGCTTGGGGATCCAGCAAACAAAGGAGCGACTCTTTCCGAGAGAATGACCGCCAGCAAGAATTTCAATGAGCTTCTTTACAACTTCAACATATGGCAACAGAAATATCGACTTGGCACCGAAAATGCGAATTTCGCGGTGTTTACTAAGGTCGGACCTATTGTTGTTATCAACGTCAGCCATCGATGTGATGCATTTTTGATAAGAAACGTAACAGTTGATGTGTTGCCTCTACCCAAACTCTCTCAAGGCGAAATCGACAGGAAGCTCAAGAGTGGACACCTCGGGAGTACTGAGATCTTAGAGTGGCTTTGGGATACGATCACTGGGCCAATTCTCGAGAAGCTTGGTTTTACGGAACAGCCTGCTGGTCAGGACTGGCCAGAGGTCTGCTGGATTCCAACAGGAGCATTGAGCCGGTTCCCTTTGCATGCGGCAGGCTATCACACCGATGGCTCTGGGGACACTGTTCTGGACAGAGTCATATCTTCATACAGCTCTTCTATCAAGGCAATCATGGAAGCTCGACTGGAAGTTAATAAGGCACCCTCCGCAAAGGCAGTTATGGTCGCTATGCAGAACACACCAGGCTCCAACGCCAGCTTAGCATTTGCGCAAAGCGAGGTATCGAAAGTCCGGGATCTTTGTGACTCCATGGCTCTTACCACAGTCGAGCCCGACAGGACATCGCAGCAGGTGCTTTCAGAGTTAAAGGACTGTCAAATTTTCCATTTTGCTGGCCACGGCAAGACAGATGAGACAAATCCATTGAAAAGCGAGCTGCGTCTAGACGACTGGCAAACACAACCTCTCACAGTCGCTGACTTGCTGGATCTCAACTTACGAGAAAACCCACCCTTCTTAGCATACCTCTCAGCCTGTGGAACAAGTCGCATCCGAGATCAGCGATTACTGGACGAAAGTCTGCATCTTATTAGTGCATGCCAACTAGCTGGATTTAGGCATGTCGTCGGTACATTGTGGGAAGTTGAAGATGAGGCTTGTGTTGAGGTTGCCGAGACTGTTTATGGTCGGATTAGCGATGATAATATGAGTGAAGGGTCGGTTGGGAAGGGCTTACATGATGCTGTGAGGAAGCTTCGTAATAAGTGGTTACAGGAAGGTGTGACACGGGGCTCCGGGGGAAACCTGGAGGTGCGAGAGGCTAGAGACATTGTGGCTTGTGATGATGAGGAAGATGGTTTGAGACCGGCACTTTGGGCACCTTATGTGTATTACACGAGTAGATAGCCTCTACTCTCCAGTTTAGCAATTCCATTGTCCAATATGGCAGAGTACTGCAAGCTGACTCTAGAAGTCACGAAGGTAATCAGCAACGAAGGGCCTGCCAGGCTTCATGACTTGATCAGCAATATCCTCAGCGCCGGATCTCTTCGCCAAGTTCTTGGCTTGTTCACTAATCTGACTTTCAACAGTCAAAACCAAAAAGCGATGCTATCAGGGTCAGCCAATACTGTTAAACTGAACACGAAAATGAACATACCTGATACGGGATGTTCATCTTATCATGGAGGGCAAGCCAGCGACCTTCCCCGCTCTTGTTCTTCTGACCGTACTGGAACTGGCGATCGATACTAACAACCCAAGAGTCTAATTGTAGAGTTAGCAACTAATCGATGCGAGGTAATCACACACATACCGCCCTCCTGCCGAGCACCAGGACAGTTTCTGTTAAAATCTTTGTAGAAGCGGTCCTGGATGAAGATCAAGACGTCGGCGTTATCCTTTGATTGGTTGTGGGCTTTGATAACATAGTAACGCGCGGTGCGGGTGCGTCGAAGTTGTTGCCATTCGAGCTCGATGGCGTTGTTCTCTGCCTCCTGGTTGTAGGCAGGGATGGTGAGGACATCGCCTTTGTCGATAGACATTGTGAAGAGAATTATCGGTGAAAGAATTGAAGTAAATAATATTAATTTGATGATGATGAGATACAAAGTTCGGGGAGGTACTCAAGATTGAATACGTGAAGTAATTGATCATAGGATTTAATCTCAAAACTTTATGACTCTATATCGACCGTCGAGACTTCTCATGGTTGCGCTGAGACACAGCTGAATATCTAGCGCTGCATACGGATCAATAGCGCTGCCAATTCCAAAACTATCGAGTATCCACTCCCACACAATTGCTTGGATGTTTAACAAACTTGACTTTACCATCCCTGTGGATCAGCTGGACTAAATCATATTTACTATCACGGGTCGCGTCCATACCGTCTCAACCGTTTTTGAAAGCTTGGGGCTAGCTGAATCGTCCGTTGAGTTTGTTCTGGGCCCATGTGTCTCAGCCCGCCCTAGCCCGCAAATAGTTCGCGCGCTATCACCATCCCCACTTGAGCTTAGCGAGGTCTCGAGTTCCAGGGTGTGGCTGGCTGTTGAGCTCCTCACTTTTCTGGGAACGGACCGCGAGATGCTGGCGTGTGATCCTACGCGCATCAAGGGAAGGAAGAATTGCTCGAATAAAAAAATCAGTAGGAATTAAAGAGGGTGAAATTGCATTCGATGAAGGTCATGTCGAAACCATTCATATTGGGGCCCGAAACTGTCGTTATACTGTTGTCAATCAATGCGTGAATACAATAGAGCTTTCGTGTTCAACTTCCACGCCAACCTTTGATCTCAGTTCACATAAAAAGACTGGTCTTTGTCGTAATTGAATTTAAGTATCACGTTATTTACACATGAACTGCCTGATGCTTTCTTTTCCCCGCGACCAGACCTACTCCATGTGAATGATTGCGCCGAAAGTTGTTTATACGTTCAGGGTAGGCGGGGACGGAGAAAGAATGGTCCTTGAGTTGAAATTCCGGTCAGCCGGAGCAAAGGGACGAGTCTATTCCCAATTGGTCAAAATACTTCCGTATATAAAATGAAAATGCACCCTTTCACTACAACAAAAACAGCTTGGTACTGTGGTCTAGTTGGTCATGACATCTCGTTAACACCGAGAAGGTCCCCGGTTCGAGCCCGGGCAGAACCTCACTTTTTGACTTTTGGTGAACTGCAACGTCATCGTTGAACTTTTTCTTGACAACGGCCTTCATTCAATTCAGCCACAGTCTACTTTTTAATAACGCTTCTTTAAATGTAATGTTTAGTTAGATCTCAGTAAGCCTCATTTCTTGTCTTAATGTTATTTTTACTTTTTATACTAGACACCAGATATTGTATCTTGTATTTATAGTAGTAACGGCAGAAAGAAAATTGTCGTCTGCAGTGTTGTCGTTTACAAGCGAATGATCGCCGAAGTGAGGTTTCCAGGCTTAGATCAATCAGCCTCCAAACTCCGCCAGTCTCACGATAGCCAGCAAAGCAACAGACCAAAATCTGATATAAGTCCAAGTGGCAAGTCAAGCTCATTTTCGTCTTCGCGTCCTGCAACAATGCCAAATACCAGATCTAAATAAGCTAGATCGGCCATAAGCCCGTCCCATCACCGTGGCTAAGTGATCAGCGCTTACCGTAAGATTGGGTCGCCGCATTCAACCACAATAGGTTAATTGGCTTCTACAATCTCACAGTCATACATTTTCTTACTACTTACTTCCTTTTTCGGTTAAAGACATTAGCTTGACCGGCGACTCCAGAGACGTCATCTGCTCTTTACTCGCTGTTTCGCTTTATGGTGTCGCTCGCTGGTCGCTGTTCGCACCTGCCAACTCTGCACTTTCCTCTCCTCTCTTTAATTCTGGGTCACCTCTTTTCAGAAATCTCCGGCTACACGGCAGTTGGTCATTGTTTTTTGTATCTCCAAAACCTCATATAATAACATCGTATTTCGACATGAATATCCTCCACGAATTCGACACCGACGTATTCGGTCTAGTGCGCAGCTATGAAGGCACTCGGTTCGTTGAGAACTTGGCGCTCGAGCGCGTTACAAAGGCTGTGGACTACTTCGAGCTCTCAAAAGGTGGGTAACCGTGCAATTCCCTGCGAGCGAATAGTGGCTCACTAAATGCGGCGTACAGGCACAAAGTTCGACCCTTGGAGTAATCCATCCCCATCTCTCATCTTCGTCGTCCAAGGCCAAGTCACGGTTACGATACCGGATAGCATCTCATCATCCCCAAGCTACGCTTCCCTTCAATCGAAAGGCCAAGCCGTTTCGAAGACTCTTAAGCAAGGCGCGTGTCTGAATCCAACATCGCACATACTTGCCATCCTCTCACGCGAGGAAAGCAACGATGAGCCAATACTTCCCAGGTTTGGAGAAGCAAGAGTGCTGTACGAGGCCGCCACAGACCTGAAGCTCTGCCGAGTTGATCTCGGCCAGTCGGGAAGCATCTCCGAAGATGTACGCTCTCCTATAATACAGGGGCTATTGCAGAAGCTATTTCTCGTCACGCTTCCTGTTTCCGAAACACATTTTGGCCTACGGGATCAAGTACTCGACTGCGAATCGAAAATGGCCTCTCTCCACAGCACCTCCGTTTACGAAAATCCCATCAACGATTCTGTACCCTCGAAAACGTATTGCGACGACAAGATTCCAGAGTCACCCGCTAGCTCATCACGCGGTGGAACCCCAGATCCGTACGATGATAAGCCCGCCAGACGCCGTGCACCTTCGAACCTATCCACTGCCTCTACGTCAAGACCTCAATCGATGTTGGGGTCCGATCTATACAAGGAAGCTCAGCTTCCTCTCATGAAGAGCCGAAGCAACCCAAACCTGAAGTTGATGATCAATACTGAGAAGGTGCAAAACACAGCAGCCGATGACAGCAAACTTGGAGTTTTCAAATCGCAGTCTATTCTTTCCAAAACAGAGCGCAAACGCCAAAGCATCCCACACTTTGAAGAAAAGACGCCCGATAACAAGCGCATACGAGCACAGACCGCAGAAAGAATGTTCAACATGCTGATGCATCCGAAAGGCTTCAATGTCAGAAACAGCGTTTACGTAGGTCGTGCGATCATGGACGAAATTGAGTCCAGTATTGAGGTGTTGTCGTTTGGACAAGGCGAATACATCGCACATAGAGGAGAACGATATCCTGGTGTTTGCCTCGTGATTGATGGCGCAATAGAGGCCTGTACTGGGGATAAGATGAGGGCAAACCCTGCCAAGGTAAGGGATAACTGGTGGGTTTTAAATAATTAAGTGCTGACAGATACCAACAGATGCTCCCGTTCAAGATTGGACCAGGTGATATAATTGGACACAGCAGTTTGGTCCATAATAACAAGTCTCAATTTGACTTCAGGGCCATACAAAGGACAACAGTCGGCCTTATACCGAGGCCGTTCCTTCGGAGGTTGACGGCCTTATGCCCTCAAATTCTGGTGGTATTGGCCGCCAAGATGTATGAATGTCTGCCTCCTTTGATCTCTCTAATAGACTTTGCTCTGGACTGGTCGACCGTCAAAGCGGGAGGAGAAGTATATAAGAAGGGAGAAAACAGGTAATGTTCCCCGAGGCCTACTTGATGCTGAGATCCTTTGCCTAATTTACCTCGATAATAGTGATTCTATTTGCTTCGTGGTAAGAGGCCGTGTCCGGATCACTGAAAAGGGACCAAGCGATATGGATGCCCATATCAAGGAATACGGTCCAGGAAATCCCTTTGGCGTCCTTGAATTTCACACAAACCGTCCCAGATTATGTACAGCTCACGCAATCCGGAAATCGGAGATTGCAAAGTTACAGAAAGCATCCTACCAAAAGCTCGTCGACTACGCTCCAGAACTGGGATCTAGACTCTGGGGCAGCATCGCCCAAGCACCCCAAGATCATCAACAGAGTGTACAGGAGTCAGGGTCTACTCGGCTTCGGACTATTGCCGTGTTCCCTCTTTCACTCGAAGTCCCAGCTGCCAAATGTACAACGCTCCTGTCTTCGGCTCTAATCAGACTGGGTATTTATGAGAAGGACACCGTATCGTTGGTAGAGTCGCATAGTGTGATCAGCGCGGTAGGAAGTACTGTCTTCACTGATGCTGGTAACAAACATCTGGAGGACTACGTGGGGCATGTTGAGCAGAATTCAGATCTCACTATCTTGGTTGGAGAGCATTCGGTCGACTCAACCTGGAACGATATCTGTATCGCAACGGTGAGACGCCCAAACTTTACTCAATGTACTGACCTTGACTGACTCGTTATTGGTAGGCTGATCTTATCATCCTCATGGCCATGGACGATTGCGATCCGCGAATTACACCCGTCGAGCTAAAATTAGAGAGACACGGCACAATGGCCCAGAAAATACTGGTTCTCGTTGATGACGGCGAAGACGACTTTTGTCCTCAAGCGATAACAAGACCATATATCCAGGTAGGTTAGAACCAGGCAGGGTCAAGACAGAGTTTTGTTAACGTCTCTATAGGAACGGCCATGGCTGTCCGAAGCCACTTCCCACATCGAAAGAACCCGCCTTACCAGTGTTGACTCTTGTCGAGACTTTGAGCGCTTAGCCCGTCGTATCACGGGACGCTCCATCGCTGTCGTATTTGGTGGAGGCGGCGCACGCGGCTTTGCTCATTTAGGCACACTTCAAGCTCTTGAGGAAGAAGGTATACCGTTTGACATAGTCGGCGGTACATCCATGGGCGCGTTTGTCGGCGCGCTATACGCAAGCCACATGTCGATTGATCGCACCGTTGAAGCAGCCAAGGCTTTTAGTAAAGTTTCGCGCTGGTACCGTTATCTCTTGGATTTCACTATGCCCATATTGGCATGGACGTCGGGCTCATTGTTTACGAACCACGTGTCTTCGGCCATGGACCAGGATCTGGACTCGAGTGATCTGCGATTAGCGTTTTATTGCAACGCTACGAATATGAGTCAAGGTGGTCAAAGTTTGACGATGTACCCTCAGGCACGTTCCCTTTGGCAAATGGTCCGAGCATCGATGAGCATCCCGCCGATCTTCCCGCCTTTTGCTGTTGAGGGAGAAGGCGATATTCTTGTTGATGGGTGTTTTTCAGCCAACGTTCCTGTATTTCCGGCACTTTCTATGGGGGCCGAAATCGTGCTGGCCTTTGATGTCTCGAATATGGGCGGCGCACCACCACCTCAAACGTTGGGTCAATCGGTATCCGGGTGGTATAATCTTGCTCAAATGATATTTCCGTGCGCAAATTCGCGAAAGCCGCATAAGAGCTCACCCTATTCTGCCGTCGGGACAGATGGGAACGTCTGGGGTTCTTTGCAGTTATTAGAATTGATTACCTTCTCAACAAACACCAACGAAATCAAGGCTATCCAGAACACACCACAATGTTTGTATATGTTGCATGATCTGGATAAGATTGGAACTTTTGACATGGAGAAATTTGACAGTATAAAAGAGATGGGATATGAAGGGGCAAAGAAATGGTTACGGGAGTTGAAGACTTCGGGAAAGTTGGATCATCTGGCACTGCCCCGAGGTATCAAGGATGGAGATAGATAATTCCTTTTTGCATTTTCAGCTTGATGATAGAGTTTAATAGAGTGTCGACATGAACCTGGAGCTTGGTCCACAGCTTATCTCGGCATTGAAGGTTCCCCACACGGCAGAGACAGTGACTACTAATAATAGAACTGTCAAAGCGGAAGTCTAGACCCTTTCATTGGTCAATAAAGTCGACCTCTCCCTTTTCCCAACCATTATGGAGCATCGATCAACCAATTACTGTGCCTCACTATCAATTTTCATTCCAAGGGACCGAGCGCAAAATCAACAGCCTCACTTTTTCTCTCATCACCATTTCCATTTCCCTCCCTTGGGCTCTGGGGAGTAAACAACTCCTGTCCGATTCCCCGATACCAATTCATGTCACTATCATTGTCATTGTTAAATGCATCTCCTAGCTTTACCCTCTAATGCTTACACTTATTAGAGTCGTTTCAAGGGGTTCACTGCACAAGTACTGTCTACTGCGGGGAAGATAACAAGACCTATTGGCCAACAAACGAAGCACAAAGGTAACAAGAGATTCGCTCGGCGAAGGATTTCCCCCATGCATGACAAAGCCATGACTAAGAAGCTGACATAGAAAACAACAAAGCGATGCGATGCGCTCAAAGCATCGCGTTCTCGTCTCGGCGCCCATACCCAGTCAGGTGCCACCAGAAGTCGTCCTCGCGCACATCCAAACCTTTACGCCTCTTCTAAAACACAATGCCGTATTCACCAGCTTCTCCGAAATCCCACCCGACACAGCGCGCGTGCACAGCGAGCCCTTTTTCGGGCCGCCAAACAGCAGCGTGCGCAGTTTTCTATGCAACCAGCGATTAGAGCTTGTCGCGGGTCTGGCACAGAATGAGACTTGGCCTATTACCTTTCTTAAAATTCACAATGGTGTCAGAGCGCGCGTTGATGCGAGAGCCAGTGTTACTGTGTGGATAGAGTGTCTTGTGAGACAAGCCCAGGATCCGGGGACGCCGAGTAGTAACGGGACGTTGACGGAGGAGTGGGAGTTGTTTGAGGAGGTTGTTGTTGAGTCGCATGGCTTGCTTATGCCGTTTGTTTCGAGGATGACTGAGGTTGCGCATACGGGGATATGTCAGAGGATTATGGATGATATTGTTGAAAATAAGTACAATGGCAAGGTTTAAGGCGTTGTTTATATGTTATATCTAATGAGATTCATCGCAGAGTACTGCGATTTTACGTTCGCTTTGGCAGAATGAGAAGGGCGGTTCTGCTATGAGATGTTATACACAGGAGCTTCTCAAGGAAATCTTGATTTTACGTCATTTTGTGGTATTTGATAAATAAGAAAACCACGGAACTAACGTGTCTGGAACAAAAGTTCGTTCACTTTCTATGAAGACCCGGATTGCCATCTTCCATATGTGAGAGAAGATCTACAACATTGTCGAATGAACCTCTAGTAACCAATAAATAATGGTGTAACCACCTGCAACTAGGACAGCCACTACGACTATCAGTCTGCCAGTGCCAACGAGGGAAGATTTATAAGCTGTCAGGGTGGCAGATGAATTGGCCGCCAAGAGCATAAGAGACGAAATACTTTGGTCACCTTATGCTAACTTAGGCCGGGGTTTAGGCTACTTTATTTCTATATCCTAAGCCTTAGAAGATAATTCTTCTGACACCCGCATCAGGGTCTTGTATGTAAAACGGTGTGATTACCCGGGACTGGGACTGCGAATGGGAGGAGTGGGAGGACTCCTACTCCTGGGGCTGCGACTGGGAGAATTGGGACTGGGACTGCGTATGCGAGAACCGGGAGGACTGGGAGGATTACGACGGCGACCACGACTTGGACTGCGAATGCCAGGAGCGGGAGGGTTAGAAGGATTTCGGCGGCGGCTGGATCGGCGAGCGTGACCAGGATTGGGAGGTCGTGTCGGACTGAGAATGCGACTGGGACCAACACTGGGAACGAGACGGTCATCAGTGTCACTGCCTATGCAGTACGTAATAGCCCCGACTGGAACAATCGCATCCTCCCGATAAACAACCGATTCTGGCAGATTAACTGAACCACCCCAGGGGGCAAGGACCGCTTCGACCTTGACCACGAGAATGATGAGTGTACAAAACTCACGGGTAGACAGATTTGATTCTTACAGAGTCATAGCCTGGATCAGGAGCAGTTCTGCCTTGGCACGGTTGCCGCACATGCTGTACCTTTCCAGGGACATACCAGACGAGTAACATTATATGCAAGTCGGTCTGATGGTTAATATTTGAGGCAAAGAAATTCGCCTCTGAATCCACTATCATCAGCAACGGGATCATTCGTCCTTCCAGATCTGACTTACTGAGTGAGCAATCAGTTACATATATTCCCTTTCCAAACATCCCACCCGCTGGAAATATTAGCCTCATACTGTTTTAAAAAGGAATGTACTGACGCTTGGAACGATCGATTTTGAACGACTTGCGTATTATTCCACAAATGCCGCAAGTTTCAGAATCACAGCATACTAGATGTCCGTCTTTCACTCCAAGCTGACGATTACCGATGTGACACTCGCGCGTCGAGCCGTGTACGGCAGTCTCCCAGTGACTGCCGTGACGGCGAGAATAGTCGTTAAAACGCTGGCCGCGGTGGGTGCTGTAAAGGTCGTTCTCATTGACCATGAAAACATCCCTAACTCGAGGTGGAGGGTCGTTTCTGTTAGCTATATCCCACGCTACCAGGAAGGCCTGCTTGTCTAGCCTGTTAACTCTCATTTGGATGCCTCATACCAGAGCAAAGTAACTTACTAATAATGTACTTTCTGTCCGAGTGGGAAAGTCGGTACATTTTCTTCCAGGTTTCAGTTCCAGCCCTGCTTTCACATATCACAAGTCAAGACTTACTGGTCCACCCATCCTTATTATATAGAGTCAAATCGACTTTGTCGTATAGTAACCGGTGTGGTAGTGCTATAGGCAAATCCCTTAGGCTTGAAATAGTTAATATTGCGTTGCGGTAGATCTAGAAACGGCGAGAATAAATGTGCGGAGCAGGCGTCTTTATACTGGCAAAGCGACATTGAAAGTGAGATAAATATTTTGATTGCTTCTGTAAGGGTATCTGGATAAGAGAGCGGATTAGGACAGTTTGTACGACCTTAATTGTGTCGCGTCACAAGAGTATAGATACGCAAGACCTGAATAACAACAGAAAATACGATCAGCGAAAGGATTAGTATCAGGAACATGTATTCACAAGTACAAACAATGGAATCAGTCCACCATACCACTGACTCATCTCTCAGCCGACCGTTTCCATAATCCAGTCATAATCGCCCACCTCCCAAGTTTGCTGATGATATGTCGCGGCTCCCAACATATCATCACCAACCGACCAACACGCCAGCGCCTGCCAGAAGCCCCAAAGTCACACCAAACAAACTGACGACACCACCTCTCTGAATCCCTGCAGCAGCACTCTCGTCAGAAGCAGTCGTCTCGGCAGCGGTTGTCTCGCCTGTAGCAGTAGTCTCGTCGGAACCAGTAGTGGTCTCACCATCCCCATTACCACTCTTTCCTTCGACATCCTCCTCCTTATAGATCAAAGTCACGGCGGGCACATAACTCCCATACGAGAACAAGGTTAACTCGTCTGAACGAGCAGTCGCTATTTTGGTGCGCGTAGTGACTGTAGCGCTCTCGTTGGGTATGTTTGAGATAAGTCCGACTGTTTTTGTTGGCCCCACGGATACTGTCACAGTAGTCTGATCGCCGTCATATCCGGACTCAACATAACAGACCTCTGGAGACCCTGGGTAGGACATAACGGGAGCGATCATGGATCTGCAAAAACCATAAGTGTCTCCGATATAGTTACTACGAAAGAGTCAGTCTCGCAGTGATTCATTGATAAACCGTGTTGTACATACGTCGGGCAACAGACCGCCATTGTTTCAGACCTGTCCAGAACGTTCTTCCAAAAGTCTGTTGGTTGAAGCGGCTGTCTCTCTTCTTCAATACCATAACTCCCCGGGTCTCCCGATACCGTCAACACGCCCGAGATGCCAAATTGACCAGTGCTATTACCATGCTTCAGCAGTCCCACAGTTTCCCAACCTTTGGGACAAGCTATGCCGGGAGAGAAATACTGGTATGCGCCCTGGACAAACTTTGTTGTCTGCTTCTTCTCGGATTCCCACTTTTCTCCGCTGGGATAGCAGTCTCCAAAGGGCTTCATGGTGCATGACTCCGCTACTTGATAGGGAAAATGAGGTGACGTCGCGTTGGCGAAGATCTGGTGGTCAGATTGGGTAGCGCATGATGAGGGTGCTGTGAATGTCGTCGTTAGAGGACCAAGGTTGAGGGCACTGACGCCAAAGAACTCTGTGCTGGGCATCTTGGTAGGCGTCGCTATTATCAACCTAAAGCCTGCATCACGAGCAATAGGTATGCATTGAAGAGGTTGAACCGAGTCGCAGGCCTACCTTTTATGAAACAAATCGGCTAAAATGCCACGATTCAGCCTTGCAAGTCGGCTAGAGTCGAGAAGCGGCACAGCATAAGTCATTCCGCTTGGCTGAAAAAATGGTGTGTTTAGCGCGCATATTTTCTTAACAGGCAACCAATTGAGGAAGAGAATTCTGACTCGCGAAAAAGGAACCGTGGGCGAGAATCACGATGGGAATGGGGGATTTCTCCATGGGGATAAGTTTAGGATTCGATGTTCAAGGTTGGTGATCCTTCTCGCATGGGCGGAGTGCGAGCAACTCCTGCTCCTTCCCCGATCATACCTAGCTGACTGCAAGGGACAGTGACGTCGTGGTAAAAGCCAATTGGCTCGTGAACATGGGGCACGTGCAACTTCCTCCGACCGAGAAACATGCAATGGGGCAGTGGGCACGGGTACCTCGCTTGTTGATCACCATCGAAAGATCCGACCCAGTACGAGGTAAGAATTAGAATTGGCGCTATTCAGACATAAATAATTACAATCTTATCTAGCCTCAGCAAACTCCATCCACAGACTATCTTCCAACACCTTCTGCAGTAGGTCACCTTCAGTCCCAAACACAACCTCAATACCACCATCAGGTAAGGTGGGCAGAACAACATGGCATCCAGGAAGGATACCCGTATTTGGACAACGAATAGCCTCCACTTTGTCTCCCAATAGGCTTCCCCATTCCACAGTTGCTAGGTTGAACTCGGCCCAAGATGTCTGCACTGAAGTATTGCCCAGCACATCGAGAAATGCTGTTGGGGCAAGTCTAGTAACATCTTCAAGCCGATCAACAAGTGTGACAACGTCGTCGGTGAACTGGTTGTTGAGCCGGAGTAGCATCTCCTTTCGAATTAGAACAGCCAGGTCAGCCAGACTCATACTGCCCAGTATCTGGCGAACAGGTGCAGAGACAGCGATGTACTGCAAGAAGCAACCTAGCGTCTCAGGGTGCAACGGCGGTTCCATACGTTTACGACCATCTACGGCGATGCTGAAGACAGAGAGGGGATCCTCATCATCTTTGAGATTCTCGATTGGAGCCTGAACGGCGATGGCAGTTCGCCACATGAGAGCTGAGAAGGCGTCATTGGTAGAGATCCATTTTTGTTCCGTTGGCTTGGTAGTATTAACAGGTGATGCCTTAGCCTTGAGAGCCTGGAGCGACGAAGGCGAAAAGTAAAAGATCTGTCCACGAAAGGTTGAACTCAGCATAGCTGGAGACGGTCCTGGGGGAGTGAAGGGAAGAATAGTGTACTCAGGGTGGTCCTCGGCCCATCCCTTGTTTTGGCCCGACGGCTTTGAAACGCGTTGCCTATCGGATATCATGGCGTCCTCGATCATCAACGGAGATGGTACTGGGATTCCCTGGCAGCGACGACATTCTTCGGCCCAGATCTTGGTCCACACAAGGTATGTGGTAGCATCGCCAACCATATGGAAGATGCACCATCCGATGAGAACACCGCCTTCAATAAAGTTGGCCTGAACCAGGGATACGGGAACTGGCTTCCCTGGCTGTGGCCAAATAGGCCCAGGCATAAGCAATTCGCTGTCGAAAGCCACGAGAGGAAAATGATTCTCCTTGAGCTGCGCATAAGTCCAGGAATACTGCCCTTGCCCTCTCAAGTCTCTGGTGGTCATCCCTCCGATCTGATCATCGGGGAGTCGTTGTAACTTGAGAAGATTGGCCTGTTTTGCATCACAGTCTGGTACAGCTTCAGACGCTAAGACGCCAACCCGATGACAGGCAGCTTTGTAGCTATCTTGAAGAACCCTCAGGACTTGCTCGCGGTCGTAATTCTCTGCGAGACGCATGGGAAACACATAGCGTAGATAGCCCCGTGGACCAACACGTTCCAGGGCTGTCAAGTCCGGAACATCGCTTAGAGACAGCAAGAAAGGCATCTCGGCTGCTGAAGGGGGTGCGATACAGTTGAGTGAGGCAACGGATTGAAGAATACAGGATAGAAAGCGTATGGTACGCTCTAGGTACCAGAAGAGCCGATACTTGAGTATAAAGAATTTAAATCTCGAGAGCAAGAATGTGATAAATGTGATAAAATGGTAGTTGTCTAGGCAGTGTTGAGAGTCAGACTGAGTGTCGTCGAGTCCATGGTCTATTCAGCAGGTTCACAACTTCTTAACAGTAGTGATTTAACCCACTCCTTAGCCAGCCTCCAGTGGTTCCATCACCTTGACGTTGCAACGTAGCAGGGGGGTTAGGGAATCCAGCTCAGGGTTCTGGTTACCCGGGCGAATCATAGACAGATCGCAACCACAGATACCAGGAGCAAGCATTGTTACATCACAAATCTTCGCACCAGTTTCAACAGAACCAACAGCATGACAACAGTCGGTTCAAATAGCCATTGTGAGAAGGTTGCGTTGCGTTGTTGGTCCTTAGTGCAATGGCCGGAGGGAAGGTGTCATTCCGGGTGGGCCAGTCGCGGAAATAACGCATTTTGTTGGTTTATACTCCTTGCTTCGTGAATTTAGGCGAGATATACCCTGAAGTTCATTACCTTGTCTGGAAATGGAATAACAGCCAAGTCGGCCGTGCAAGGTATTCATGTTCAAAAACTACTCCCATCATACGACTTTTCGTAGGGAGAGGCGGCACAGCATACAAGGTGCCGGTCGCGCCCCAGAACGTCTCAGGGCAAACTTTTAAGAACAGAGGGGTTTATGTTGGGTGCTGCAGTTCCTGATATTGCTTCATGGGGAACTTAGGTCATACGGAAGAAGGCGCAAGCAGTCCCAGGAGCCGGGGATAAATACTAAACCCATTTCCATTAGCTATTCATCTAAGCTTTGTTCCTGCGGTAGGAATTGACTCCCATTAAACCCATCGCTATACCTGCTCCCGTGTCCTAATCATCGTTGGATTGATTGCTTTCTCTGATGGCTTGGCTTACCCCATGATTCGCATTCCATTTTCCCTTCGAGAACCTCTACTTTTACCGACCAATGATGAACTCTACCGATCCTCGAATTATTGCCATCGCGGGCCTACCACCGTCAGACATCGACCTCGAGGCCAACACTGCCTCCTCGGATAGAGCCGCCATTATCACAGTGCTCATCCTCGCGTTACTGGCTGTTTCACTACGATTTACCGCGAGAAGTATTCAACGAACCAAGATACATCGGGATGACTGGATTATCATTGTGTCGATGGTTTTGGTCGCAGGGACTGCCGGCCTAGCCATTGCTGGTAAGATATCAATGTAACCACTTACCTCGAAGCCAGCTCATTGACTACAGGTGGCTTTTATGGAGCTGGGAAACATATTTGGGCAGTTGAGATGGAGGACCTAGAACAAATCTACAAAGTAAGTCAGATGTACAATAATCGCACTGCTATAGCTAAGATGTATAAACAGATCCTCTTCGGGTACACATTCCTATACTCAGCCTCTTGCGCAATTATCAAGATTTCCATCCTCTTATTCTACAGCCGGATATTTCCTACAGCAGAAACTTTCTTCCGGATCTCAACAATGTTTGGCTATTTTCTCTCCGTCTCGTATCCAATCGTCGTTTGGGTTACGATGGGTAATGTATGCAGACCGATCGAACACTTTTGGACACAATTCAGAGGTACCGAGGGGACATGCATCGACATCAACAAATTCTTTCTAGCCCTCGGAATTGTCAATATGGTCAACGACTTCTATATCTTGCTCATACCTATTCCACAAATATTCCAGCTACAGATGTCTATGAGAAAGAGATTGGGTATTACAGGTATTATGATGCTTGGTGGCTTGTAGGTGCCTCTTGGTCTCGATGTGATACTATATTAACTTGTGCCTCTAGTGTGTGTGCTGCTAGCGTCGTACGCATTCACTTCTTGAACGAGCTCACGAAAACGGTGGATTTGACGAGAGCCATGGGACCTGTATTTATTTGGTCTGATCTCGAGCCCTGTATTGCCATTGTGTCGGCATGCCTCCCGCACCTGGCACCTCTTCGACATGTCATTCGTGACAGAGTATCTTCTACATTTGGGAGCAAAAGAGGGAAAGGTACAGACAATAGCGCGAACAATCTGGGAATTGGAGAGTCGAGTTCCAAAGGCCCAATGTTTACTTACGGTGGATCAAGGTATTTTGGTCGTGGAGACAAACTAAAGCTTGGAGACAACGACGATGAGGTTGAGTTGACAGGACTTGGGACAGATATGACCAAAACCTGCAGACAAACTTCATCAAGGCCCAGCTCTGCTGAGAATAGTAGGTAGTACAATCTATTACCAACTGAAGGTTCTTCGTGGTTCGCAGCATTTCAGGAACAAGGCACTGGCAGTCTCAGTAATTAGCTTGTGAACATGGGACAAGTGCACCTTACTCCGACTCAGAAACACGCAACAAGCGAGTGACAAATGGTAGCTCGCATATTTATCTACCGACAGATGGTGTATGACACCCTACCGAATACCTTCCTCCCTCGCAACCTGATCATCCGTATAACTATCCCTCACCCTCTCGATATACTTATCAAACTTCCTCGAAATCTTAATAACATGTTCCAAATGCCGATACGTCATACTCTCGTTTTTAAATTTGGCCAATTGTCTCGCCGTCGTGATCGCATTCCGAATTTGCCGCCCGTTCATCTGCTCCTCCGCCAAATCCCCCAGATGTCTTTCAATGTCATCAAAATCGATACCTGGATTTTCTTCCAATTTTCGCTTCCTGTCCGTGATTGGGTGGACCACCTTTTCTTCTTGTTCCAGTGCGTTGAGTCTGTTGAGGAAGTTCGCCCAGATGGTACGGCGCTGTGACTTGGTCAAGCTCTCGTAATGTAGAGATAGCTGAATACGGGACTTGAAAGCTTCGTCAAAAGTGCCGACTCGATTGGAGGTAAGGATCAAGATTCCCTCATAATATTCAAGAACTCTCAGAAACACGGAAACAAGAGCATTGCGCTCCAGATCAGTCAGCGTACGCTGTTCCAGGAAGACATCGGCCTCATCGAGCAACACGACACAACCCCAGATCTTACCCAGGTGCAGGACTGATTCAAGATATTTTTCGACTTCTTCCGGTTTGGTGCCAATATCACCACAGGTGACTCGAAACAGTGGCTTCTCAGCTATCTCGGCCACACTCTCGGCTGTGAAGGTCTTGCCAGTGCCTGGGCCGCCATGTAATAGGATGATCAGTCCGCTGCCTTTGCCTTGGATGAAATCTGTTGTTTTGTCTGTTGCAAGTTTACTTGTAACGAGGGCCTGGATGATGTCTTTGATCTCTTCGTCAATGACAAGATGTCTGAAGGCTTGCTTATTCCAATGGACTGGCTGAATGTAATCGACTTGAAGGTCCTCTGTGCGGCAAGTCAGTATAACGAGCTTCCAAGTTTCTGTAGATTCCAGTCATGTTCTTACGCCACTTCTTCTGTCGAAGGTTGTATCCGACAATGGTACCAGGGAATACAAACGACTCAGAACCCTCAGGCATCTCATCTCTTTGATTGAGAGCTGCGTCCATCTCTGCCTGGTTTGGGCGCGATAGGGATTGATTATCTCGCTTGACTTTGTTCGAGTTGGGATGTAGTTGCTTGTAAGTGTTGGAATCGATCATGTAACGTTCTCCTTCCTAGTCAAAGTTAGCTTGTGGTACATGTCGCCGGGATCATGTAACACACAGTAACCAAATCACTCTCACTAGTATCGTGGTAGGCAATCAGGTTCCTTTTTCTACACGCCCACAAGGTTCCGCATCGACGTCCAAGCATAGCTCTGAGTTCTTTGCTCCCGAATCTTATCGGCAAGGTATTCTGCTCCGCTATATCCACATATGACTTCTTTTTGTCGAACTGAAGAGGGATAGTAAGTTTCGTGCAGTGGGTATAGAACGCTCCATCAAACTTGTAGCACCAAGCGTCCACTTTCCAGGACTGAGACACGTTTTGAGGCGCATTAGAATCAGATGAGGGAGTGTGGTCCGAGTGGCCTTTAGTAGGCCAAGATTGGGCAATAAAGCCTTGGATACCTTTCCCGTCTTTTGATACTAGAACCTCGCCTGGCTTTATAAAAAACGGCATGGTTGACTCAGATACATGGCCATAAGAAAGCTGTTCATCGACATCAGCATATAGCTTGCCGTAGTTACGGTCAATCCATTGCGTAAGTAGCTGTATTTGCTTCCTGTGCGGTTCCGCAATAGCGTCAAAATTGGTAGAAGTTCGGTAGCAGTACCAGAATAAGAAAGGTGAATTTATAGCATTAACGGACCTCCACTTTGGAAAATTTTCTTTGAACGTCGGATGCAAGTCGACAAGTGCATCGAGAGCAGCCACCATCCTTTCGGATAGTGCCTGAACGACCTCACGAGCAGGCTTAGGGTCTGGCATCGCGGTTCCATCGTGCTTGGCCTTAAGAACATCTTGTTCTTGCAACGAAGGATCATAGTGCTTGTATATGACGAAAGCAGCATCGGTCCTTTGATCAAGGTATCTGTCTTCGTTGGCTAAAGGTGAGTTGCCATTGAAACGGAGACCATTTTTCGAATCGATCGAATCCAGCTTCCAAGATGGCTCTGCCAGATAAGTGGTTTTTTCGCCTTTAATCTTATGTAACACAAGCCAGGTAGTGGATTTCAAGCTGTTTTTCATCCGGTGAAGTCTTCCAATCTCATGGTCGAGCTGAGATATCTGAACATGACTGGAAGGCATCTGGCCAGACAAGGTTTCACCACGTTGTGCTGCTCGGTCAACAGTGGGAGTGCACATGTTTGACGCACTATCCTGAGTTGAGCCTCCGCCAGCGATGATAACTCCCCGTTCATCTCTAGCAAGCATAAGCCGTTCCATGTCTTGGTATTCTATTTGTGGCTTTGAAGCGGGCTCTCGCATAGGAACGGGTCGTATATAGCGAGGCTCTCCCGCAAGAGGATCGGTGGAGTACCGAGCAGAAAGGCGCTTTTGCTGAACAGAGAAAGGCTTGAGGTCCTTCAGGGGTCTTTCTATGAGGGCTGGGGCAAGCCTGGCCAATTCGAATGAACTTGCTTGAGTCTGATCTCGTGAAATAGTAAAATGATGCCCAAAACTCCAGCTGGGCTCAGAACTTGGAAGGTTGCTCGACACGACAGAAGCCTCTTTTTGGCTATTGCGATCTTGAACGATTTTATGCCTAAACGGAGGCGGATTATATCCCCAAACAGAGCTTCCGCTTCCCGTGTCAGGGTCGATGTTGCGGCCTCTGTACTTGATATTGTCACTTCTCTCGATGTCGTTTGTGTCTATGTCGCCAGCATCTGAGCCGGAGTCTTCTTCCCATTCACTGTCCTCTTCACCACTGGTGCTTTCAGCCTCGAATTCGTGCTTTAAATTGTGGGTATAGGCCTTTGTGTCGGATGATTCAACCGTGTCGGTCGAAAATATTCGAGAATTCATCTAGCGGGCGTGGATCCTTTCTCCTTCACGGGACGATTTTGAAGCCACGAGGTCAACTCCATTAACCGGCGAGGTGAACCGTCCGTTTGTGGGGAATGCTGGCTCGGGGGTTTGCTTCCGCCAAGATCGAATAGTGGGCGAGAAGCAAACAGAGGCGGGGATAAATAGAGTAGAAACGCAGAAATAAGCTTCAGGTCGCAGTTACCAATAGCAAAAAAAAAAAAAAAAAAAAAGTCTCTAATTTAAACATAGACCGGTAGAAGCAAGACTAGCAGCATAAGTAGTCGGAGAAACCGATATGGACTTTGTAGACAGGCATCTTTTCCGCGCAATGCGATTGCCTTACCGCCAGCCTCGTTCGTCAGTTCACCCTAAGACCAACCTGGGGGTCAAGGTGGTGTGAATTCGTCCCTCATGCTGGTAGCCAAGACTCAGAACCCTGGTAATACAGGCATGCGGACGAATAACAATAGAGACCATGCACCCATGGTCTTCGGTGTGAGACCAACTCAGCCGCTGTGCGGCTGAGCGACTCGCTCAAGGCAACCATGGCGAACCACCGTCCAGGCTTTGTTGGGGCTTTGCTGGTAGGTACCGTAGAATGCCTCGCGACAGTGTATCCTCCTTGTGTAGAGAACTCAAGTTCAATCTATCTGCTTCAGCTAACTTTTGACGACCACAACTATGGACCATCCTATGCCAGAGTATCTCGGCACTTGGTACTCGCTGAAAAACCATTCGCGACCGACCACGAATTCGTAAGTCGCCTTCCAGATACATGATACAGGTCCGTCCCTGCCACTAAACTTAGCATTTGTTCAGGATCTTCGCCTTTCCAATTGCTCAACAAGCCTTTCAAGAAGGGCTCGATCGATTCGCTTCAGACCTTACCAAGGACCGCGAGAAAGTGGAGCTTTCAGAACGCTTCTCCAGCATACAAAATATCCAAGACCTAGCACAGAGGTCTTTCGCGAAATATTCAGACGAAAAGCGCTTTCCTAAGGCAAAGAAATGGATACAGCGATTTACGGCAAAGATTAGCCATTATGGGAATGTCATGGATGTTCTGGTCCAACATCATCCTGAGTACGTCTCGCTTGTCTGGGGAGCCATGAAGTTTCTTTTGGTAGTAAGTGCGGACCCATATCACCTGTTAGTCAGTGTCACTAACCACATACAGGCTGCTCAGAATCATGAAGCAACGATATCTCTCATCTCGAAGGCCTTGTCACAAATCGCCGACTCTCTACCTCGCGTCGGGCTCATCACTGTACTTTACCCAACAGATCGGATACGCCAAGCTGTCAGTAACCTCTATGCCAATCTCGTTAGATTCTTTATCCGAGCTCATGAGTGGTGCCAACAGGGTACAATGCGACATCTCTGGCACAGTATCACCCGACCACCAGAGCTCAGATACAAAGACCTTCTCGAGGATATTGCGACCGCCTCACGAGAGATAGACCAATTGGCAGTTGCTAGTAGTCGAGTCGAGATTAGAGATATAAACTTGAAGCTGGATTCAATTGTTTCGAAGCTCAATTACTTCGAGCCTCCGCAGTCGAGCGCAATTCTGAATGCGAATCACACCATTCTGGCCAAACTTGACTCAATCCAGGCTTTACACTCGAGTGCATTAATGGATACGAATCAGCGACTCACGGATCTTCAATTCTCACAGATCATGTCTCACATTGCAGATGGCAAACTTGGCGACCCTTTGGAAGCATTCCGGTATAACGTCTCGGTCCAAATACGGCATGATCGGGTTAGGGTGTATGAAACAACGAATGCGTTCTGGCAATCTCCCAAGTTACAAGCTTGGTCCACAGAACCAGAGTCAAGGATAGCCATTGTGAAAGGTGGTCTACGCGCGCGACATGCTTCAAGGAAGTTCTCTGTCAATATTATCCAGCAACTACAGTCGAGGAATGTTCCTGTAGTTTGGGCCCTTCGGGGTCCGCAAAATGATTCTCAAGAGGCGAGAGCTTCGAGCACTGACATGTTCAAGAGCCTCATCTTACAAGCATTCAAGTTATCGCAGGATTGTGCGACGGAGAGTACCATGTCTCTGCAATGTGCACAATTCCACAGAGCAAACACTGAAAACGACTGGCTTCAGCTTTTAGGCTCTGCACTCCTTCGAGCCCGAACCCAAATATACTTAGTCATCGACCTGGCCGTGATAGACCACAACCTTCTACCAGCTGAAGGATTTTCGTGGTTCACAGCATTTCAGACATTGTTTGCGGAGATGGTAAAGAGAGCACCTCGGCTGCAAGTCAAGGTGCTGCTTATTGGCAACAGCGTCAGTTTCGGACCGTCGGAAGCTGAGACGGTACCATCCGACGTTGTGGTACCTATAAGAGTGACACAGATGCCCGTCCGGAGGCGGGGAAAGATACGGCCGCGAGTGGAGGCTCATGGGGGAAGAGGTTACCCCAAGTTCTAGTTGATGACAGCGATGAGGGTCACTGATGCAGCCCTTCAGGTAGAGACAGGTGTCTAACACTACATTCTGCAGGAGTCGTGTAACGCCTTAGTGGCAGTATATCTAATTTTAGCGATACATGCTGTTTAGTGACAGAGGTGGTGCACTCTGAAGCTCAGTATGCAATCTCAAAGTGTAAGCTGGTACAGAGAACTTTGAACTTTCTTGTCTACCGGGCGGTGGGAGTCACCCTTCTTGGTACCCTAACGGCTGTGCCCTTAAAAATGTCGGGTAGACCCGAGTTTTAGCTCAAGTAGCGATATCTTGTGCGCTTCAGCTATCACAATTCAGTCCTCAAAGTCATTCATATCTTCCCATGTAGGCAAAGTCAAAGTAAAGTTTGATTGAATGTTAAGCCGGGTCTAAAAGGAGTGGAAGAATGTACAAGAAGAAAATCTCCAATGAGCCACATGAAGGCTCTTTCAAACCCCCCCAAGGAATGTGTGAAAAAGTAAACACTTCTAAATAAGGACCGTCCCAAATTGGCATGACATAACCATCAATTTCTTCGCACACATCTAGCATCCACCCTTGCACTGACACTTCCAGCTCTTGTATGTAGGCTTCTTGGAAGACTTGGCGAAGAAAGCGCGCTGTCCCTCAAGAGTGACAGAGTCACCCTGGCAACCGGGTCGAGTCCAGACGGTGCATTCAAAGCAGCTGAGAATGGACTTGGTATCAGGAGAGTCGATGTCGAAGGTCTTGATGTTGGAGGGGAAGTTGTTGCATCGTCCCGGAACGCCGACACCCGTGAAGGTTGCTTTCTTGTTGAGCCTGAGCTTCAGGAGGTTGATGCCGCCCGCATCCCGGGTCTCGAGGGTGGTGTCTTCCTCAACGGGGTTGGGAAGTGCGGCTGCGAGGCCGGCGAGGAGGAGGATATTGGAGAAGAGCATTTTGATGTTTGGAATCGTAGGAAAGATAAAGATTGTCTTGAAGTTTTGGAACTGAGTGAGAGACTCTGAGATGATTGTTGTTTGTGATGAGGATTTTCCATTCACTTGGCGGATGCTCTCCTGATATTTATACTATTTCTCAACCCATCATCTCAATATGGAGGCATTCTTCTCAACTCGTATAAAATCTCATTATGCAGCCAAATAACAGCCCAAGGGCCACCTTCTCTGGCCAAGTCAGCCTCTCCGTTCTAGATCGCCAGCCGTATACCCAAATTCCTATTCTAATCGGAAGACCTGAGTTGTTCCCATCCTTCGAAGCTCTAATAATGGACCCCGCCAACGGCCTGAACCTTAGGCGTTTGCTATTCATAGTGTCCACTCTCCGCCCTAACACGCAAAGGTGCGCATCGTGTTACCACATTTCGACGATAATCAATAGCGGCAGGTTTCCCCTCATCAGCCTGAATACTCGGACAAAGAGGGGTTGACGTTGGTTGTTGTCATCTCACTCAGCTCAGTCAGCTAATATTTCGTAGCCTGTAAGATGAGGACAGCGACAGCTTCTCCGCCCTACGACGCGGGGTTTCACGTTTGATTGTATCACGATACGAATGGATCTCTTACGAAATATCATCCATCATATGTTCTTAATACTGCTGATTGTTGGGCTTTCACGGCTGTCGGAGCCTTCGGTCGATCGGCCTGATGACTGCAAAGTGTGGGTTATGAATTACTACTGTTGCGTCGGGCTTCACTCTTCGTTGTGGACGTTGGTGGTCAGATCGTGATATAGCGTGAGCCTAGTATAAAGTTTAAAAAAGCTGAATATTTATGCTTTAAATAGACTACGAGCTTGGGAAACACGTTGTATCTTGTACTACAAACTGTAGTGAAAAAGGATGATCTTGCTGACGGTTCGTCGGGGAAACAATCGGCCGCACATTCTTTCAGCAATACCTGTGTAACGTACTCTTCGGACCGTCGCTATTCATAGTGACTCTCTCAGCTTCATTACCTGCAGCCTTTGTGTGTAGAAAGTCGCATTTGTTTACCTGCTCAGACCCTTCCTGAATCACCTATCACTGACTGAGTAGACTGTTAACTCATGATTCAAAGAATGTAGCTCATATAGCTTTGATGAGCTGCTTGTAGAGTGGCCCTGTGAATCAGTTCTGTGAAAGCTTCACCTCCACTATAATAACGGCCGGATGGCATCTGGTTGTAATCTTCAAAACAGCAACTCGAAGACATCAACGACATCAACAACCACCAGTACCACTCACCTCTAGATATATTCATTCACCATGCTTCCCATCAAGGACCTTCTCAATCCTGAACCAGCTCAGGCAGGCTCTTCAACTGATGCCAACACGACTGTCAATCAGACAGAATCCGAAGGAAAGATTTGCAAGAATGCCAACAGCAAAGCCAAACCATGCTCAAACCTAGCGGAGGAAGGTAAATTAAAGTGCCGTCCCTGCTTGGAAAGGGACAATCAAGATGCAGCCGATCGTAGAGAGCGTCGCAAAAATGAGGGTACCTGCACGAGATGCAAGGAGAAATTGGACACGAGAACAGGTACTTGTAAAAGCTGCTCTGGGAAGCTGCAAAACTACAATAGGGAATACTGGAAGGCCAATAAGAACAACTAGATGGATACAACCAGTTTTGTATTTTAGTTTAGAAAGACGTTGTTGGTAGATCAATTGATTGGCACAGGTTTTGACGTACCTCTTAGCCGATGTGAAAAATCTTACCAAGGTTTATCCAATGTACTCAACTTATTCACTTTCTCGACTCAGTATGTCCCTTGTATCACTAACCGAATAGAAGCCCTATTCACGGTTCAAAACATGTAGTTTGGGCAGTAACATTGATGAGATAGATGCAGGATTCAGCTGTGAATAAAGGCTTTACCTTTACTATATAAACCATTGTCGTTCCGGTAGAGCGTTGTAGAGAACAACCCAAGTACATCAACATCCAACTATAGCGAGCTAACCTTTGGATCTATATATTCGCAATGCTTCCCATGAACCGAATTCTGAACGCTGTGGGGTGGGAAAAGGTTCCACCAGGCACTAAACTGGACAACGACACAATCGTTGTCAAGACAAACGCCGACCCGATTGTTGTTAAAACAAACACCCCAAATGGACAAAGGTGCAACGCTTGTCCGAAGCCCGCGCTTCCAGGGAAATCAAGATGTGGCCCTTGTTCAAGAAAATAGGAGCAGCAGAGGCTCAGGGACCAAAACAAGTGCCCCTAGTGTGGAGGAAACGAGCCCACCATCGCATATGTCTGTCAGATTGATAGGCGGGTGTTTGATGTCTTATCACGGGCGTCGCTACATAATAGACCAATCAACCTGAATCGCTATTCAGGTAGCTCTGTCTCCAGTTTGAATATACTTATCGAATTTAGTCCTATCGACCTAGTTGGTTCTCAAATCTCTCTATGCCAAATACAGGTCCAGACTTCCCGTAAAACTCTGCGACATCATCCACCAGTGCCTCGAGTCTTTCCCAAGCAATGAAATGCCCACCCTTCTCATGCTGCTTCCAAAACTGGATATTACAAGCCTCCTCCATCCACTCCTCGGACTTATCCCAAGCTTGAACACGTCAGCTCATCCCCCGTCAATCGACACTCAAAACTCACCTCTTTGGGAAATACCGATCCTCCAACAGGTTGAGATATATATTTTCCCAGCATACTATCAGGGTTAGCATTGAGGACAGCCTCAGCTTCTTTGTAGATTTGCATCGCGGCGCTGGGACTTCCTTGGTAGTGCATGAATACCCAGTGGATAAGTTCGTCTTTTGTCCAGGGATAGTTGTCGGTCCAGGCTTTCAGTTTGCCGACGAACCATGCCAGCATCCCGACTGGGGAGTCGTGGAGGGCGTAGCCTAGCGTTACTGGCTTAGTTTCCTGGATACGTTGGTAACCTCTCTCGTTGTTCGCAAACCAATTGGTTCGTTCAAGATTCTTCAACTCCTGTTCACTATACTTATTCTTCTGATACCGAGCGAACTTCTCGGGTGACTTCTTCTCATCTGGTGTTAAAGCTAAGAACATGTTGATGTGGATAGCCTGCACGGCGTCGGGGTGGTTTAACGCCATGTATCTCACGATGGTTGAGCCCCAGTCACCTCCCTTGACTCGATTAGTCCGAATCCCGTTGCAAGATAAATGTTCTGACCTGACAGACGTATTTGTCGTATCCAAGTTTCTTCATTAGCTCCGCAAAACAGGCTGCATGCTGTTCTAGTCCAAACCCAGACTTCTTGGAATACTGACTGAAACCGTAGCCTGGAAGGGAGGGCGCGACTACATGAAAGGCTTGCTTATCTCCAGCTGGTTCGGTTAGTAGAGGAAGGATCTTGGTAGCCTCTAGAAATGATCCAGGCCTACGTTGCAGTAAGGAATAGAGTCAGGTCCTCTGCTAAGGGTCAACTCACCAGCCATGTAAGAACAGAAGTGGAATTGCATCTTCCCTCGAAGACTTGTGGTGAATAAAATGGATATCCAGAGACTCAAAGCTATCAACCTGAATTGGATTCTTGAAATGATTAAAGGTATTCAAGAAAGCCTCATACTTTCGCCAGTCATACTCATCGCGCCAATACTCGACCAGCTCCTTGAAAGACGAGTGACCAATTTCTAGGTCGTTCCGTTCCACATCCGCCATTCCATCGTCCAGTCGAGCATATTTGAGCTTTATCTTGATTTCTTCAAGCAGTCTATCAGGCAGATGAATCTGCTGACTGGTGAGTGGTGAAAACCTTGGGGTAACGTGATTGCGCTGACCTTGAATGGGGTAATGTCAGCCATGATTTGGTCAGCAAGGCACCATCAACAAAACATCGCAAATGTTTGGTAGGTGAGTATACTGAGATAGCAACTGAATACTGAATCAATAAGAACGGAATTTCCGGTCGCAGATCGGCGAATGTTTATTTCTATGACGCAATGTTTCAGTTTCGAAGCTTCATGACCCCTCTTCTATTGTCAACGCCATGTAATGACCCTCAAGAACACCAAATGGTATTAGCCTGATTTAGTACTTGAAAACTATACAGCCACCAAACCAATTGTTTTCAACGTTATTTCAACTTCGGCTTCCTCCATTCACTTGGAAATACCACACCTTCAGCTCGAGTTGCATGAAACCAAAGTAAGGCCGGTCTGGTTGGTCAGCGACTCCGGCAGGCAGTCCGAAAAATAATCAGGATGCAGAAGTCTACTGACAAAATAACTTAGACTTGCTTAGGGACTAAACTTAGCTTAGACTATCGTAACTTTTATGATACCCTTAGCTAAGTCTCGCTTTTTCTTCGACCCACCTGTCCGGAAACTCCAAATGACAACAGAGTACTGCCGATCTCAAGGGTGGCGAGGCTTCATGAGACAACAAATCGTGGAGATAAAGTGCTTAAACTCCGAAGGAATACGCATCCCGGTCTTGGCATGCAGGCGGGGTTGCATGGATATATAACAGGCCTCATCACACCAGGAGATCCTGCACATACACGAGCCCTCTTAACACTAATTTCTTGTGACCATCTAGAGAGTCAGGATGTCTTCACCAACAAAGTTTGAAGGCTGGGTCGCCGAAAAGCCCACAGGTGAACGGGATCTGGTGTGGAGAGAGTACGATATGAAGCCCTTCGAAGAAACCGATATTGAGCTTCGTATCACCCATTGCGGTGTCTGCGGAACCGATAATCACACGGCTCAAAACGGCTGGGTGAGTGCTCTTCATCGTCGGCGACCACCATACTGATTGTGTAGGGAACCACTTCATACCCCATCGTTGTTGGGCACGAAATCGTTGGCGTAGCCACTCGCGTTGGCTCCGAGGCCGTCGGCGATATCAAAGTGGGAGATATTGTTGGTGTAGGCGCCCAAAGCGACGCCTGTTTCGAACGTGACGGGCCATGCGAAGAGTGCTCTAACGGTCTTCACAACTACTGCTCCAAGATTGTGAACACCTATGGCGGTACCCATCGCTGCGGAGCAACGTCGACAGGTGGTTATGCCAAGTGGCACCGCTGTCCTTCCAAATTCGTTGTCAAGATTCCCGATGGTCTGGCTCCTGAGCATGCCGCGCCCATGCTATGTGCTGGAGCCACGGTGTATGCACCGTTGAAGCACTTCGGGGCGAAGGGAAGAAAGGTTGCAATTATCGGTATCGGTGGACTGGGGCATTTCGGTATCATGTTTGCCAAAGCGCTGGGCGCGGCTGAGTTGGTGGCTATCTCGAGAAGTTCGGATAAGAAGGGTGATGCCCTGGCTCTTGGGGCGGATGAGCATATTGCTACGGCTGACGAGGGCTGGGCCGCGAAGAATAGGAGGAGGTTCGATTTGATCATCAATACTGCCGACGGAAAGAACGTAAGTAACCCTTTTTCCTGTTTTGCAATCCACTAACCTGTATCAGATGCCATGGGCAGAATATCTCGGACTTCTGAGAATGGACGGCACGATGGTCCAAGTTGGTGCACCCGAAAAGGCAATTCCAATCAACATATTCTCGCTACTTCCCATTCGAGGGAAGTTGACGTCGACACAGACTGCTAGCCCTGGTGAAATGCGAGAAATGCTCCAATTGGCGGCCGATGAGGGATTGAAGTCGTGGGTCGAGGAAAGGCCTATGAGGGAGGCTAATGAGGTGCTGAAGGATCTTCAAGCTGGAAAACCCAGGTTCCGATATGTACTTGTCAATGAGGAGTAGGTGATGGTTTCGAGAAGAATAAATGACTGTTAATGGAAAGAGAGTCAACCCGGGATAGATCGCCGTGGGGCAGGTACGAGTTCAAGCAGTCATGAACCGCGCCAAACCCATCGCTGTTTCCCGAATCGGACTCACAGCCTGCACCAACCACTCGTGACTTCCTGTCAACATGCTGCCACTGAGCTACCATGAATACCTCCCAGTCCATTGCTCCCATCATCCATCACCCATCAAACATCAAATATACCACAAACATCACACCCCAGAATACCGTCTACTACCACCGATTTTGCTCCATCATCATCAAGTGCAAAAGCTACAATACAAAACACACTCTATCACTATACCAACCAACAGCAATCATGTCTGACCGACGCCCGGTTAAAATTAGGCACCTCGAAAACACTTGGAAATGTCCAAATAAAGCTTGCAGCAGAAAGTCAAAAAACCGTTTGGGCATATTCAACTGCAAACACTGTGGCTATCGTTACGGAACTCCATACATCCCACCTCCTAAGACTTCGAATACTGCTGAGGCGTCAACGAGTCGTGAGAAATCGGATACTACTGAGAACGCGGAAAAGCCTAAGAACAAGAAGACGACCAAGAGCAAGAAGACGACTGGGAACGAGAAGATGGCTGAGAACGAGAAGACGACTGAGAAAGTGGAAACGACTCAGAATGCGGACACGGCTGAGAAGGTTGATGACAAGGGCAAGGGAAAGCAGAAAGCGGGTTGAGTGAGGAATAATTAAACAGGCTGGTGGAGATACCTGAGAGGAATGGTGCGGTTAAAAGCGTTTATTCTTTCTCTGGGCATGGGTCGAGAATACGATAGAGCTCTGGTCGGTAATGGGCAAAGACTCAATTGAACTTCTTTGATACAAATGTTTTCTCCCGCAAGGCCTCTATATGCCCAACCATTTAATTCTTTCGCTCGAATGCTTCAGGATACAACTCCACCATTATATCACTCGCCTTCCTCGCCCTTTCCTTCAAATCCCATCTAACGCTCTCGTCAACAACATCAGCAACTTTCTTCATCTCCTCAGCCCAAAGCCTCCACCTCTCGGCAGTCATTCCATCCTTGCCCGCCTTGGCAGCATCGGCAAACGGCTCTCCCGCAATTAGCATGTAATTCACAACGGCAAGAACCTCTGCGTGTTTAATAGGATGCGTTGTGACATCACCGTCTCTCCTCTTTTCCAATGCGGCCGTGAAGTCATGCGCTATCCAGCGCGATCCGAAGTTCTCCAGGAGGTCTGCCTTGAAAAGCTGGGCGATCAAACTTGCGACGTTGAGCCAGCGATGCATCAACTCTTCCGCGTTTGAGCCACCAGCATCGACCGGCAAGTTGTCCGCTTTCGAAGTTGTTAGTACATGTGGGTAGTGTCGACAAGTAGCTCTTACCGTGACTTGAATGCCATGTTTCACGAACCGCAGATATCAAGTCGCCCGATTTCTACAACTCGGTCAGTATTTTTGTATCTTTCGACCTCTGTCTTGTACATACTCCTTTCCTAGGCTTGTCCTCTGCGTGTTTCGCCAGCCCAACCAAGAACTTGGAAAGCGTATCGGTCTTGGGATCTAAATAAGGCAACTCGCCCATCATCTCGAATACAAGGGCCGTCATTGTGCCGAGGAGAAGGTTATAGTTGTATTCCTCGCGTTGAGGTGGTTCGGGGTCGTCTTCGTCAATGCGTGCGTTGCGTTCATCGACCTCACCGGTGTATTGGTCGCAGCATCTCTTAATGGCTTGTTCGACTGCCTCGTCCTGAGCACTCGAGTCCAGCAACAAATCACGGATGACCTCATAGTAGGGTGCATTTGACCCATATACATCATCTTCTTCCTCAATGGAATTTTCGATATAGCTGAGCCATGTTGGCGGTTCTTGTTTGGCGTCTTGGTCGGCCATGATAAGTGCACGAGATTGGAAAATAAGTGGAGGGATCAAGAGTAGAGGGGAAGGTAGGAGGTGAAGAGAAGACGTGAAAGGTCGATAGCTGGGCAAATCAATGTAGAAAAGAATCAAGATTCAACTCCAATCTTATTGTTCGAAGATACTTTGTATCGGGAAGCCTCGTCAGGCTGATTTGGAGCGGCATGACAGCGGTATTTTGTTTTACCGCGGAGGTTGTGCTGCGCCTTGTGGTCAGCCAATCATGTTCTGTAATCATAAACGCGCGGTTATGTTCAACTGAAACAGCACATGCATCTTCTTCCGAGCAGGTGATTTTGCTTCTGAGTTATTTTAACAACCAACAAGATGATTTATCATTTAGTATGGTTCATTGTTGCTTATTTCGTCGACCAACACTGACCAAACTATACACCACGGTTGATGATGGGCATCGGCGTCACCAGACCATCTTCAAGCCCAGATATTCCGTGCGAATCGATATGAGAAAACAAATCAGTAAATCAACTGCCAATCAGTTGGTAAAAACAAACAATAACGCTAAACTTCTCTACTTAAATTTCTTTACCTCGGCCAAGTTTTGTATGGCTACCAACCTGCAGATGAGAGAGAATATTCTACTGGAAAGTCACTTTCCGAAACCTAGTGTGGAAATATGGGCCTTTTTCTTGAGGAGCTGGGGACTTGTTCGTTCATTTGACAACTTGACTTACATCAAGACCGGCATGAACTATGGAGGCAGTGAACAGCAAAGTCAGATCATTGCAGATCGTGATCAGATACCACGTTCGCTAAGCGCGTGCAACTTACAACAACTCAGGTTGTAGGCGCGTAAATAATTTCCTCCCAATAGAGCCGTGAACGGGATTAAACAAGAAAGGATCCCCGGAACTGTCTCAGGTCAAGCTCGGTTATGTATGTTGGCTCAAGAGCAATGCCTCCGATATGAGTCGACAGAAATAATTATTTCGCATACTCCACCACACCGCAAGGATATGACCAGGTTATTTTGACATTTCCGTTCTTGGCTGTTGGTTCTGCCATATCCCAATGCAGACACCAGCGCTAATGGTCGGCATTCAAGGCCAACGAACGTCTAAGAATATCATCTCGAGTTTCTATATAATATCTACATCCTTTGGATGTCACAATGGAAACAACCAAATCATCAAACACTACAAAGGCATCGCTGGTCGACTCCTGGCTCATTGCTTTTTCCATCTCCTTTGTATCTCAACCTACTACTTTCACAAAGTACTTATATCTTGACCCAAATTCTTTACTCAAACCGACTTTCTACTACACCTTGCCATGATGAACAAGCTATTCGGGCGCAGGAAAGAGCCAAGGCGAAGCTCGGAGGATGACTATAACAAGATGGTACGACACCACTTTATTTGATATTGCATGAGCTAATCACTTGCCCCAGCAATACTTCACTCCTCGCGGCGAACTCCCAGCCAGGGTCGTCAACCAGCAAGTCCAAGAAGTCCCGATCGGCATGAAGCAAGATCAAGGAAAAAAGAAAGACTTTCCCCACAAGTTCAGGAATGATGTAGAAGAACACCCCAACGGACAAAAGTACAGAACCTTCGAACCTTTCGAGCAACGCAACCGCCCTGAGGAGGTGACTCTCTTGGAGGTTCCTGTCAACAGCCGCGTCAATCTCGACAAGAAGGTCGTCGGGTTCCGCACTGTTCAGAAAAGAGAAGCAACGCCAGTGCATCATAACGACAGAGCTCGAGTCGTGCGCAACGAGCTTAATGAGCCCGGTCCTTTTCGTGGTGTTGTCGCTGTGGACGATAAGACAGGGACAAATTATGGCGTGCAAGGGGTTCTATACCATCCGGAGGGCGATACTCAGCGCTTTGAACGGGCGCCAATGGAGCCTTTGAGTCGTGAAGGGAGGCAATACATAAACAGGTTTAAGGATGATGATGATCCGCATAGGGTCACGACTTGGCCTCCGAGAGATGAGGATGGTGATGATCTTGCCATTTATGAGAGGCGGCATCAGAAGGTCAGGGCGTCTAAGCCACCGCCTCAACCGAAAACTGGTAAAAAGAAGAAGTCTGGGTTCTTTTCGTGAGAAGAATTACGCATGGAGTAGTATGTTAGTCAGTCTTGTTGGGTTATGTAATAAGGAGCGATATATGGAAATGCAGATACTTTTACTCTAGTCTTGAATTAAGACGTACCTGCTTTGATAGGTCTTTTGTAAATCAAGGTGGCCATCTGCGAGGGGTTCGAAAGTAAAAGATTACATAAAGATGAGGCGAGACCAAGCGGGGGGAAAGAGGCTTTAGGTTCGGATAGAAGAATTCTTAGGTGATTAGGAAGGATCCCGCTCGGCCACGCCTCATCTTGGAGGGATATAGGTTAAATTTAATATTTAAACCCCAGCTGACCAGCTGCTGTTGGTAACTACGACTGAGATGAGCCCAAACTTTGGCCCGCCTGGAGGGGTCAACTTCATTCTAGCAAAAGCTCCACCATCTTACCATGGCCTTCTTCCGCCCTTTCCTTCAAGTTCCATCTCGCACTCTCATCCACCGTGTCAGCAATCTCCTTCATCCTATCAGCCCACACCTTCCACTTCTCCACATTTGCATCAGCATCTGCTTCTACACTAGCGGCCTTTACATCCTTCGCAAATACCTCTCCTGCGATGAGGATATGGTTGATTGCAGCCAGAACTTGTGCTTGACGCCCCGCATCAGAAGATACGTTCTCGTCTTCTTTTGTTTCAAGAGCGTTCTGTAAGTCTGTAGACACCCATAAAGCGCCATCGGTATCTAGTAGCCCTTGTCGGTAGAGCTTTGAAATGAGGGCGGATATATTAAGCCATCCTTCCGACCAGATACGCTCTGGTTCATCTGCAAGATGCTGTGTCTCTCCATCAACTGAGCGCCAATCAATATCGATATTTCAGAGCAAGATTTTATCACATACCACGACTGGCATTCCAACTCTCCTCTACAATCGCCTCTAAACCCCAGCCATGATACACAAACTGAGGATTCTGCAAACCATCATCAACGATCTATAACGTAGAAAATGTTATGATTGTACTTACCTCAAAGTCATACTCAGCCGCAGCTCCCTCCTTAATACCAATCAAGAACTCCGCAAGCCGATCATGTTCAAAGGTTGTATAAAAGACGTCCCGAACAGTCTCGAACACGATGCTCGCCATGCTGTTCAGTTTGAAACCAGCCATATAATCAGGCGGCTCTCTTCTCTCATTGTCAGCAGTAGAGATGTAGAGATCATAAAATCTTTTCACGGCATCTGGAACTGCTGTTTCGCTATCTTTGGGAGCGATGAGCATATCGCGGACGATTTCATAGTATGGAGACTCTGAGGAATACTCGTCAAGTTCGTCCTCTATACTTTTCTCGATGTTGACGAGCCAGCGTGGGCGATCTGAAGGAACGTCTGTTTGGGTTTCCTCGGTACTGGCCATTTTGGTGTTCTTTGGGGGTGGGAAGAAGGTTCGTGATGGTTAAAGAAACAACGAAATAATATGAAGGAGAAAGAGAGGACTAGAGATTGAGTTCTTGGCAGGATGTAAATATTTAGATGTTGAAGATAGTCAGCCCAAAAGGCCGAGGCAAACAGCATAAATGAGGCGGAGTAGTCCAAACCAACAACCAACACTGCTCCATTTCTTCAGCTAATCAGCATCTGAGTCTCAATACGCGCGCGTCTAAAACTCATGATATGGTAACATTATACCCACTAAAACACTGCCAGCGCATTCTGTTAAGTGCCTTTCACAATTGGCTCAAATTTCTATCGTCAAAATATCCATCTCGACAATCTTATCTGAAGGTTGATCAAGATACCAAAACTGACGTCATAATGGCTGTATCTCAGAAGCCCTCACAATTGGTGCGGCACAAACAGAACATATTCATACCAAATAACTCATCCAGAGAATCCCGGTCAAAAATGCACGTTTTCTCAATGCCTATACAAATGCAGTAAGCCAAGATATATCCGGTCATGTCGCCCCATCTCCAAATCATGTCTCAACCAGTCACGTCTCCACGTGCTCCAATTAAACCGCGTAATTTCCAACCTCACCAAACCTCACTCTTCAATCCTAGTCACTCTGTCATCCCAAATCCCCGGTAACGCTCATATAAAAATGTCGCCCTCTCCGCTCCGAAGCAGAAGCAGGCTTCTTGCCGTAGGCGCAGTCGTTTTGCTCTGCACACTCTTCTTCTACATGCGTCAGAGTTCGTTGTTCGCTCTTCTCTCAGCAGCGCCTGCTGTTGAGTCGAAGCTGAAATGGTACCCTCCTAGTGATAACCAGATTAATTCGTTGACTTCGGCGATCAATGGGGAGGGTACTTATGGGTTCATTTTTGATAGCTCGGAGACGCCTGATGAGAAGTATGGGACGTATAATTGGTGTAACATGCCACATGCGAGGAAGAGGGAGTATAAGAAGCCAGCCAAAGAGTATGAGCTTCAGTATGTTGAAGTGGTAAGTGTCTCATTTCCTTTACGGTTTATGGGGGCGGAGGGCTTACTGGTATCAGATTCAACGACATCATAAACGCACTCCTTATGCAAGCAACGCGTTTCCTGTAGAGCCATACCAATGGAACTGCGATAATCAAGGTCTATACTACTTCGGCAGACAATTCACCGACGAACCCAAACCTAATGCCCAAGGATACTGGAAGGGTTTTATCTCAGACATCAACCCCTTCATTCCCTCCGGATGGATCGGATCTTGTCAATTTCCCCAGATCACAGCCGAGGGTCTCGATGATTCATGGGTCCATGGCAAGGATCTCTACGAAGTCTATCACGACCTTCTCAACTTCATTCCCAGTCGTAAAGAAGACTGGCGAAGCAAAGTCAAGTTCAGAGTCACCAACAATCAGATCACGAGTCAGGTCGCGGGCATGTTTATCAACGGCATGTATCAGACTACCGATTCAGTTCCTCTGCATATTCAGCAAGCGGGCGTGGATAGTCTTGAACCTCAGTACAAATGCAGTGTTGGAAGCAAATTGACTAACGCTATCAAGTCTTCTTCAAATGTCGACTGGAAGAAGCATCTTGACAAAACCAGAGGTCTTTACCAGACCCTTGATGATATCTCTGGTGTTCCGTCGAATGATGAGGGTTTCCACGAGAGTTTCGACCATTACTACGATAACTTATCCGCTCGACAATGCCACAGCAAACCCTTTCCCTGCAAACTTGTCGACGGAAAGAACTCAACGACCTGCGTTGATCAGACGCTTGCCAACACAGTCTACAGACTCGGACAATGGGAATACTCCCAAATGTACCGCGACGCGCCTGCCTCCCTCGCTGCATCAGCTACATCATGGGGCGTATGGATCGCCGAACTAGCAAGCCACTTTCGTGAAGTCATGTCTGGCAAACAAGACATCCTATATCTGCACAACTTTGCCCACGACGGGTCTGTTAGTCGTCTTTTGAGTATTCTTCAAATCGACGTCATGGTCTGGCCAGGAATGGGCAGTGAAGTCGTTTTTGAACTCTACAAAAAAGGCGAAGAGTATTTTGTCAGAGTTCTATTCAGTGGAAAGACGCTTAAATCATCGCATCCAGATTTGGGAGTTATGGAAATGGTGCCCGTTGAGAAACTGTTGGCGTATTTTGATGAGTTGACGGGTAAAGACGCTAGTCTCGTCAAGGGACGTTGTTCGGGGGAGATTCCTCTGTAGATACCCTGTAAATTTGTGGGTTCACTGCTTTACCACTTGTCTTACCCTCCCATTGGTTCTCAATTGAGTGTCTGCATGACGGCCCAGTAAAACGTGCATGAAACAAACCCTTTATTTCTCGAAACTGCTTATTGTTTAGAGTCAAGTACTGCCAAGCGCGGTAGACAAAAAACAATGTTGGTTGACTTGACGAAGCAGATTTATTGAGTGCAATTTGAGTCCGAGCCCGACCCCTAAAGTGGGCTGTCGTTGGCCAATCACAGATGATCAGGCTCTGGGGGATCTCCCCTAACAACGGCGATAAATTAATTACCGTAAGAAGGTTTTTGCTCGGAGATCAATCATGATCTTCAGTCGGTAAAACCACCAGCAATCGTCACTGTCGCCAGCTTCAAATCTTGTACAACGTCGCGTGTAACGTTCAGTGCAGTACAACGGTGCATTGTACTGCCCTTCTGTTGAAGGGGGCGCATTAAGGACCAATTACGCATCAAGCCGCACCACCACCTCGGGAAAGGCTACTCCCCAATCAAAAATGCAGCATTCCTCTCCATCACCAAGCTCCAGCCCAACCCGGCCATCAAACTACGGCAGCGCCAGTCCCGAGACAGCAGCCTCAAGCTTCGACTGCTCAAATAGCAGCCATTGCGGTCCCTGCAAGCGCTATTTCCGTGATGATGCAGCGCTGGACCAGCACATTCTCGCAAAGCATCACGACACGTACTGTTGGCGATGCGACAGGCATTTTACCCATGTGAGCGGCTTGGAGCAGCATGTTGCCAATTCATCCAAGCACCATGTCTGTACGCATTGTGATGGGGAGCCGGATTATGACACTGAAGAGGATCTGAATGAGCATCTTGAGGAGTTTCATAATGCTTGTTTGGAGTGTAATGAGATTTTTTATGATGAGGAGGACTTGATTGCGCATGATGTTGAGATGCATAATCGTTGTGCGACATGTCAACGATTCTTTGACTCACCATCAAATCTGTTGAACGTAAGTCTCACTTCTCTGTCTCACCATATCTTCACTGTGTCTTACTAACCCTCACATAGCACAAAAAGGTCCACCTGGAGAAGAACATCAAATGTCTCGCCTGTCCACGAATGTTCATTTCAAATTCAGCAATGATGCTGCACATGGAGCATGGCACATGCGAATCAGGCGCCAACCTCCGCGTTATCAAGAACTTGGTGGCGGACTGGTACGAGGACTACGGATCTGTCGGACATCACCACGAGGATGATTTTCGCTGCGAGAACTGCGGGTCTCATTTCTTGAGACTAAGTGCTTTGCTCCAGCATGCTGAGAGTGAGAACTGCGATGCTGCTGTTTGGGATTTCTATCGCATCTTTGTGCATATTGAGTACAATCAGGATGCTTTCCAGTTGTTTGATTATTAGGGATTTGTTGATATTTACTTGGTATATGGGTTGTCAGATCTTGGGTTTAGTTTAGCATGGCGTATTTTTAGAGTAAAGGATCTCTTAGGCTTAGAATAGTATATAGATGTGAGGTCATCACGACGGTCCCTGCTATTATGATTGAGATTGGTTTGTTTGACTTCGGAGGTTGTGAGACTCAGAAAGTTTGTTCTTTCGAACTCTATTTAGCATCTCTCCTTGACGATGGTGGCAGTAACCAACAGTCAGCATTCTTTATGACTATTGTATTCAAATAGCCCATAGTGTCCCGTTGAAGCATTGTCGTATCATTCTTTCACTTCCAGATAGGTACGCTAGAACCTGAGGCCATGGGTGGATACTGTGGGGTCGTTGCAGTTGGTGCAAAAATCATAGGAAGGTGTAGGGTAACTTTCTTGGCTAGAACGAAGTTGCCTGTTCAACTAGATTGAGTTGACGCCTTAAGATGGACCACTCGCCAAACGAGTCTCACCTTGAGAAAAAGCAATACAAATCCGCAAGGATCCAAACAAACCATTTGGAGCAGTTTTGCCGGTCTTCTCTCGCATCCGAATGAGCTTCTCTACTATCTATCAATTGAAGTTTTGGCGACCAAAAGACATTCGCAACGGTGTGTCCACACATTTCACTTCGCTTCCTGGTTATCAATTGCCATAATGGAGCCCGCACGCAAACGTATCAAGCTCGAAGATGAGCCCAGTCCACAGCGCCTGCCATCTCCTGAATTATCCCTCGAGGAGATAATAGCCGCTGAGTCACGCTGTCAGGAATGTCCGCTCGCCTTCAACAACATTGCCGAGCTTTATCGACATATTTCGAAATATCACTATAACAAATATGTCTGCAAGGCCTGCGATGAGGGCTGTCAAGATAAGAAACAATTTGCACAGGTTAGTACTGAAATTCACGTCAGGGTATCGGGAGAACCGGCCGTCGAGAACACAAGACACGTAACCGTCAAATCGCTCTTAATTGAGCACTTGGGCAATTTTCTTTTGGTCGCCCAAAGCTTGAAGGCCAATACTTCGCTCGGCCACCTGATTCATTAGCTTATTTTCCTCTCACAGCATAAAAGATGGCATAGCTGTCCACCCATACAATGCATCGTCTGCAATTGCAGGTATCAGACTCGTTCAGCGATGATGCAACACTTGGAGAGCGGCACTTGTCGATCCAAAGCGACTTCCAGGCTTATCATGGACGCTGTACGCCAATACTGTGCAAAAGTGCCTCAAGACTTCATGCTGAACTTGAACTACCAATGTCCGGGCTGTGGCAAGAAATGTGCTCGCTTGAATGTTCTATTCGCTCATTTAGAGGATAGGCACTGTCACGTACGGGATTGATTAGGAGAGACCAGAGTCGAGGACTTGCTCATCGCCCTGAAACGGTCTCTTGAAAACACAAAGGAAACAACATATCCATGTACTGGTTGCAGAAAGTCGTTTAACAATCCACGGTCACTGGAGCAGCACTTGCAATCTGTCCACAAGAGGACGTACTGCTTTAGCTGCACAACCCATTTCCCCAATGAGTCAACCAGAATACACCATATTCTGGACTATAGCGAGCATACTGCTGGCCAACTTGTATGCAAAGATTGTCATTGTCATCACCACACTGAAGGAAGCCTCATCAAACACGCGTGGTCGGCGCATAAACGATATCTCCCGTGCGGACTGGCCTTCCAAACTAAGGACAGCCTCTTGGACCATGATCAGGAGTTCCACTACAGGTGCCGTGAGTGCCTCCAATGCTTCTACATGGAGGAACAGCTGGCCAACGCAAGTAGACATGAATCTTCCCGTGTTTTCAAATTCTAACACTTATATAGCACATGAAAAAAGGATGCGCCAGGCCCGAGAACCCAATAGCATCAACGCTTCCCAAATCAGCACCTACATGGGAACCTTTCAAGGAAGCCCGGGCGGACATGCCTTGTTTTCCTGTCGAGGCTGAGCCACGAGTGACGGCGGCCGTGTGGGTTGAAGACATGCCTACCGCGACTACAACTGTAGTAGTGACAGAGCCGTTAGTACCCACCACTATCCCAGCGACCGTACCAGTGGCGGAACACCATCCTACACAACCTCAACAAGAGTCCACGGATATTGACAATGGCTCTATGCTACAATCTCGCCTCTGGTGCGAACCGTGCCAGAAGCAGTACACAACCTCCCAAGAATACTACCAGCACCTCCTGAGCGCACAACAACACTTTCCATGTAGGTGGTGTTGTGAACTCGTTCCCGAAGGCGAGGATCGGGACCGAGCAATCTTTACAGAATATGGCTCGTCGGTTGCGCTGGATGCACACATCGGGGAGAGCGAGCATCGATATTGTGTTCCGTGCAAAAAGCCGTTTCTACACAGTATTGAATTCGCCCTTCATGAAGAAGAATGCCATGAAAGTGAATTCAGACCTTTGTGCATGCCGTGTGACCAAACGTTTCTGAATCGGCGATCTTTTGCGAGGGTATGTTATCAAACGGATATCGCAGGGTATCGCGCCGCCTGCTAATGCAATTATTTTCTCTACAGCACCAAAAGACACACGGAGATACACCCATCGCCTGTCTAGGATGCACAAAGAGCTTTAGCTGCTACTCGCTTATGTTCGAACATTTAGAAAGTGGCCAGTGCAATTCAAAGGCCAACCACGAGAGGCTCAAACTGCACATCGACAACATCTACGAACAAGAGAAAAGCTACTGCATTACTTACAGGCACCAGTTGGGGAACAAATACAAGCTTGTGAACTTCACATGCCCGAAATGCAACACAGAATTCGACCGCATGAGCTTGCTCTTCCAACATCTCGAGACCCGGGCTTGTGTGAAGGTACATAGAGAGACATGGATGCGCGCTACGGAAGTCGACGAGATCTTGTTCGCACGCTTGAAAAAGATCCTTTGGGCAAAGCTCTCATGTACCAGTTGCGACAAGGTCTTCGAGACTGAGGAGCTGCGTGATGAGCATATGTGGGAGCAGCACGAGGCCACCTTTTGCTTCATATGCGACAGGCATTTTTCTTCTAAGCAAGGTCTCAGCTATCATATATCTGGCATTGAGTCCGGGACAGAAAGCTATGATATCAAAGAGCTCAATTGCTACAACTGTACTAACACAAAGAGATTTACAATCGAGAGGGAGTATTATGAGCATGTCCGGACAGTACACAATAGCTGTGGGGTTTGTGAGTTGCTCCTTGACACCAGGGAAGGTTTACTCAAGCATGATAAGGAGGTTCATTTCAGATGCGAACAGTGCTATGGTCTCTTTTACAACGACCAGGAGCTTTTTAGAGTAAGTGCCGAACCTACAGACTCGTGGTTTGCTGACTTTTGAATCACAGCACTACCGTGACCACCATACTGAATTCCCTACGAACTCGATCTCGACTTGGAAGGGACCGAAGAAGGTTGCAGCCCAGCCGACAGAAGGAAAACAGGTGAAAAAAAGGCAAGCGCTGATCACAGGGTTCCTGAAAAAGGGGTAACAAACCGAACTTTCAAAACGGGTTATGCAAATGGGGAAGTTCGCAACCGAGAAAGGTTGTGCGCTTCCTCTTTTGGTCCTCCATGCGCACTATTACGGCTCTTTGTGCGCGCGGTTGCTAATACCATCAGGCCTGAGCTGTGGCCGTTTGAGACGTGACTGCACCGATCGAACAGATCTTGACAAGTGGAGGTGACGCTTGATAGCAGTCATCTTCTTTGGTTCAAAAAGAGGAAGATGATGATTAAGACAGAATCTCGTGCTTAATTAATAATAACTCATGATTGCAAGAAGAAGGGCAGAAGATTTCCGAGCCAACAGACCTGTTGAGTCTCGTGATGAGTGTCTTCGCCATTTGTGGCAATGTATCGAAAATAATGGAAAGGTTTGGGGTAATCAGGTCGTAACGCAGTTGTGTGTTCAACTAAATTAATACTGGAACGTTCCGCTTTTAAGTGTCTCTAGTCCACGAGGAAAATGGAATAAAAACTAAAAGTCTTCAAGCGAAACAATTGTAATAGTTCCAATCGTCTATTTCTCATCCGAATCAGTAAACTGTCATCATGGAGTCTCCGCAAAAGCGCAAGCTCGAAAAAGAACTCAATCCACGAAGCTCATCCCCAGAGCAATCCCCCAAAAAGAAAACAGCAATCAGGTATTATTGTCCCAATTGGGGTTGCAAAGAGTCGTTCGTCCAAGAGAGTGAAAAGGAGAGTCACATACAACAGGCACATAAGAAAAAATACTGCTTTGCCTGCGATAAGTACATTTTAACAAAGTCAATTGATCAGCACAGATACGACGTTAGCGATTTGGAAGGTTATTATTCTGGCACATTTCGTTGCAGCCGTTGTCCAAAGAAAAACCCCTTCGATAAAGAGCTGCGTTTAGTGATACACGTTCAGTTGTACCACCACGGGTGTGCCCCTTGCGGGAAGTACTTCAAGAATGACGACGCATTATATGACCATTTCTATGATGTCCACCCCTTATGCCGCGGTTGCGGCTCGGAATTCCGCGACTTTGAATCGCTAGAGCTTGTAAGTATATCTTCCTATCGCCATACTATCTCTTCCTGACAACATCTGGCAGCATCAGTCAAAGCCTGCGAGAGGATGCCGTCGGCCGATACCGACTGATCGTCCAGCACTACGAAGAAGGCGACCTGCACGACCTGCAAAACCTGTCACAGCAACAGCCACGGCAGCCATTACAACTGAAGCTTCTGCTTCTCTTGACCTTGGAGGACAGCAACCAGCAACAGATCCGACAAGCAAAGATATATCTAAGTTGGTCATTCTCACGAATTCAGCCAACATGACAGGGCAAACACCTCACCCCATTGACGATCGCCCTGAATTGCAGTGTCGTTACTGTGACCATTACCGTACCCGGTCGGCAGATGAACTTGACCAACACTGCAAGGCCGAGCACGATTGGAAATATGCCTCATGGTGCGGAGTGTGTCAGGAGCAGTTCTCTGATAAGTATGCCCACAATAGGCACTTTGAGGGATCACCGAACCATTTCATATGCACGGTTTGTGAAGTCGAACGCCATCACCACTTGAGACCCTATTCGATGTTTAAGCTCGAACCTCGGGATCATGGGTCACAGGAGGCTCTGGATAAACACAGGAGGTCTCATCATGTTCGCTGTGAGCTTTGCAATCTATGGCTCTACGGAAAATCAAACAAGTCTCTTAATAAACATAGAGAGAGACACCATTGGTCGATTATGTGCAAGACGTGTGACAAGGCATTCTCGGACAAGGGGGCCTTTCGGAAGGTATGTAATTCGATTTAATTAGCAGGCTAATCCGAAGTGTGCTAACACAACTATTTGCTCCACAGCACAAGAACTCCTCCAACAAACACAAAGAGCGATTTGAGTGTGTGGGATGCACATCAGAGTTTGATCTCTACTCTTCCATGTTTCAACACCTAGAGTCCGGCAAATGTGATTCGAATATAACGGGGAGTGATCTCAAACTACACATCAACAATATTTACAGGGGAAATACCCAAGATGAGGCGCTGCACCTGGACTATCAATGCCCGTATCTGGGATGCAAGAAGAAATTCGCGCACATGAGCCTTCTATTCCAACACCTCGAAGACCGGGAATGCTCGCTGAGGGGATGGCAGTATCATACTTCCCTAAAGAAGAGATTACTCGAGCCTCTTGAAGAGCTCATCTTGGCACCCATGAGATGCACCAAGTGCGACGAGTACTTTGGAGTGGATGAGCGAGATGAGCATATAAGGGATGAGCACGACTCCTTATTCTGCTTCATATGCAACCAGCATTTCTCTTCGCGAGCGGAGCTTGGCCTTCATATACGCCACAAGATCCAGGACCCAGGCGGACAAGGGCCCGAAGACCGCGGGTGTGACTCTTGCACTGATGAACCGGAGCTCTACAGAGGCGAGGGCAAGTTTTATCATCATATGTGGACAGCACATATTTGCTGTGCCGTTTGTGCGCTTGATTTTGACACGAAAGAAGATCTTGTCGAGCATGATATGGAGGTGCATTTCAAATGTCATGTCTGCTCTGATATCTCTATAGATCCTCTTACTTTAAAACGGGTAAGTGTCTAGTTTCTGAACCTACGAATCAGGTTTACTGACATTTCGATTACAGCACTTCCTTAAACATCATCTGGAGTTCTTGAAAATAGAGGTTTCGACTTGGCGAGGACCAAAACCGGCTGTGGCAGACGAATCTGCAGACTTGAACTTGATGATGCCAGTGGGAAGACAGCCGTTGATCACAGGGTTTTTCCGGTAGTAATGGACCTGCTTTTTTAAATTGGGGGTTTGAAACTGGGAGGTTGTAAATGGGAAATAGGAGTTACATGGTACAGATTCTGGGCTATCCTAATGATCGCTTGGCTCTCGGTGCTCTTGGCCACACCTTACGCGACGGTCAACTGTTGATACCATCATGGTAGAGCTCTTCTGCTAAAAGAATACTTTACTTGAGTAGAACATTAATTCATAATGAGTCAATATGGCCTTATCGGAACACTGCCAGTCTGCCACAGTTGGAACGTCAAGTAATCATGGGGAACACCCCTGCATCTCCTGTTGATCCATGGGTCTAGAAGCCCGTCAAAGTATCCACTACGGGATCGGGCGCTGTAACGGTTGGAAATACTGGTTATAGAACAGTGCTATAGTGGTAAACCTATTCCGCCAGCAGGCATGGCAATAGAGACCACAAGAAATCCGTAAGAGATTGGCAGAGATAATTGAATCTTCAAGCAAATTGATCCTTACCGTCTGTTCCGGTGAATTGCTTGGCCGACCAACGAGGGTCTTTGCGCGCCACGCTGATGAACTTTCTTTTTCTTATTATGCTAATTTAAAAAGCCCAACTCCACTCCTTATCGGCAGCAACTTCTCGACCTGACAACAAACAAACGAACAGACAAACAGAAAATAGCCGACACAACGATCCAAACGACAGCAGACTCTTTCATTTGCAAGCTCTGCGATAGGTCTTGCGTGTCCAAGGAGGCATTGAAACGACATCGCCGCAAGCACAATGCGGCTTCAAAGACTGCCCAGACCAAGGACGAAGCTACCAGTGCTCATCCTTGTACAGTCTGCAAGAAATCCTTCAACTCTGAGTTAGCTCTCAGAAACCATACCGGTGCCAAACACCCAGGCAGCAAGACGGAGACAAAGCAGCCGTCACCCAACAATCATCAAGTTCCAGCTACGACCACCCCCTTTTGCACCATTTGCAAAAAGGAATTCTTGACGGAGAATGGCTTTGGGCAGCATATGAGAGCGAAGCATTCTCTCTCTCCTGATGCTGCGGTCGCGAAGAAAATTCAGGCGACTCAGACCAGGGACGAAGTCGTTCCCCAAGCCAAGCCGTACTCGTGTGGTCTTTGCGGAAAGACATTTGGCACCAAGCAGGGGAAGGACTGCCACAGGAAGTCGGCGCACCCTGGCCAAAAAATGACTCGCCCTCCACCCAACTACAGAAGCCGCAGAAATCGTTCAGAGAGCGACGTTGAGGGTCCCGTCTACATGTGTTTCCAATGCACCGAATTCTTTCGCGATCCTGCCAGCCTTCAACGTCATCAAAAGACGAGGCGAGGCTGTGAAAGGCCTGTCACCCGAGCTCTCCTCGACCAGCATAAACGTCGAAATCAAGAAACGGCCATCCCCACGAACAAGCCGAAGAAGGAAGATAAACGCGGCGCACAGAGCCTGGCAGACGACATCCCATGCATTGGTGAATCACGCGAATGCGAGGAGCGGTTCAAGAAGGCATCTGATATGATGTTACACATCGAATCAGGAAATTGTACTGCTTGGGAGGCCGACGACATGTGGTTGACGTTCCATGTCGACGATATGACTGACGAGTCCCGTAAATTCTACGACGTTGAGAAGGAATGCTTCACATGTCCTGAATGCAAGGGCAGCACATTCAAAAACTTTACTTCTCTGATCCTGCATGCCGAAGGTGATTCTTGCAGTATGAATCCTTTGAAGGGACCGTTGCATGACGCTCCTTGGGAGATTCCCGACTTGTGGGATAGTAGTGAAGACGAGAGTGAAGACGAGGATGGATACGAGACTGGAGACTCCGATGAATACGACGTTGAATATTCCGACTCCGATTCAGACGCCTGGTGTAAGGATGATAATCCTTGGGATAACGGTTTCAAGGGTCATCCTCAGTTTCAGTATGAGTTTAGCGTTGACGAAATGGCAAGGTACGGCTATTAAGGAGATAGATGAGTTGAACCTCGTGCCAATATCTCTATCTGGATGGATCAAGTTTACACATCACAAATCCAAGCGTCCTTGGGCCCAGGTCCATGAGTACATATATGTAGTTGTACGATAAGGAGGCAGGTGTTTATTAATGCACTAGCGAAAAGAGCAGCAAGTTGGAGTTTGAGGAACTGAGTGAGCTTTTCGCACACGCCGAGGAGGGAGGTTATATATCTTTCAACGAATTGAAGAGTATTCTTTTAAACAGACTTGGGGGAGGGTGAGATTGATCCCTCTGAGTGGTGATGAGGACTTGAGGATTTATATTTGGTGTTTGTATACTTTGGGTATTTGATATTACAGCTCTAATCAGCCTGTAGACTTGAATCTAGGTGCAGGAACCTCGATGCTGGATAAAAGTTCAGAGGAGACACTGATACTGATAGATAAATAATTGTTAATTCCAGGACAATTTCAGAGCGTATAATAATTTGAACTTTCTGTTCAAGTTTAGTTTGCAAGTAAGAACAGGGAATTATTGAGGATAATAGAGACTTACGCCTCGGAAAAATTCAAAAAGTGGTCAAAAGAAATAGAGGATAATAGAGACGAATATTATAAGACAATAGTTACTTTACAAGAGGTAAATAGGATAAAATCCTTTACTTCAATAAGACATGCCTCATCAGATTCAGAGCACATCCTCACCTCCATAATATGGGGAATATCCCTGTCTCCCTAGAAGCCCGTTGAAGTGTATCCACTACAGGTTCCAGAACAACGTTATAGTGGGCATATCCTGTTCCACGGCGCACGGGTTGATCTGGTAATGGGGACCATGAAAATTTCATCAATCAAGACCAGCAGAGATATTCTGAGTCTTTAGGCACACCGTTTCTGAATCCTTCTGTTCCCCTCAGTTGCTTAGCCAGCCAATACTTGCAACGCCACGCTTATGAACTTTCTTTTTGTTTTGTTTAGAAGCCCAACGTGTTGGGCATAGCGGGCCAATCCATCGATTCTAGGGAGGTCACCCTGTTACAACTTTCCTCTTCTCCCTTCCTCTCCCTCTTCCTCTTCATCACACCGCAACATCAACATCAACACCCAACCAATCCAACAATGGTAGAGAAAAAAACACCGGCTCTCCGGTTTGAGCCGTTTGTTTGCGAATGTAACAAATCATTTCCTTCCATGATTTCGTTCACGCAACATTAGGAAGACAAATGTGCCCCTTCTACACCTACCCCCGAGCAGCTTTTTGGTTTCATGAGCCTGCTACCACCCGCTTTCGTTCTGATGACCATGGAGCATCCTGGCGCTGTTTATTGCCTTCCGTGCGAAACACCTTTCGTCTCTCAGCGGCAGCTTGACTTACATAACAAAGCCACGCATGCGCCCTTCAAGAAGGGCAAGAATAAAGTCAGCAAGACGGAGCTGATGAAGCCTTTTGCACGCGGCGGGAACAACTTGGATCTTCTGAACCAAGAGATTCTAAGTCATGTTGGGAAGCAATTCTTCGAAAACCCAAAGGCAAAGAAACAGACTGAGAATAAACAAGATGAGAATGCGCCCCGCGATAACAAGTAGGATGGGAAAGAGCAAGACGAGAGCAAGAATCCCCCCGCTGAGAAGAAGAGAAGGAACAATCGAAAGGAGCGAAAGCTTATTGAAAGCACAAAGTCTGGAGTCGAGCAGCGCGGGAAAGCGCCTGATGCTTATGGCTTTAACTACCCTGTTTGCGACAAGAGCTTCAGTCTCGAATCCGCGTTGGGACAGCATCGAACAATGAAGCATGCTTATACAGAAAATGTTACCGAGGAGGCAAAGGTGGCTACAGAAGTTCCCACCCAACCCCAAGTGGCGTCTACTTTACCTGATATGAAGAAAGGCAAAGAGAATGGACCTGCTGCCAAGTTCAAAGCTGTAGCAACGCAACGAGGTGCTGGAGAAGCTGCTGGAGAAAAGGCTCTGTATTGCGAACCTTGCAACAGGTCCTTCGGCAGTAAATTTGCCCTTAACGCGCATACGCGCACGAAGCATGGCCCTCAGAATGATGGAAAACGGACTACTAAGCCCAGTTACCATTGCGACTTGTGCGAGAACAAGCCTCGCAGGGGTTATTACAACCAACATGGCCTCGAGAAACATCAACACCAGAAGCACGATGTACCTATGCCCGTGCGTCCCTGACCTTGCAAAAGTTGCGACAGGTCTTTCGACACTGATCCCCAACTCAAACACCACGAACGGAGCCAGCATCGGGTTTTCAGGCAGAAAGAAGTTCTGTCTGCTGAGACAACTTCACCTGAGATTCCCGAGGAGGAAAAGACTGATGATATTACCGAGGCCAAAGTCGTAGAGGCTCAACAGGATGCTGAAGAAGCTTTAAAGAACAATCCCCTGCATTGCATATCGTGCGACAAGACCTTTCGCGGTAAACATGGCTTTGACCAGCATCAGCACGATAAACACGACATAGTCAAGCCCACTCACAATGCCAAGAAGGAGAAAAAATCTGCGCCTGGGGAACAAACCGAAGATACCACCGAGGACAAAGTCGCAGAGACTCGAAAGGATGCCAGAGAAGCTTCAAAGGACAATCCCCTGCATTGCAGAGCTTGTGACAAGACCTTTAGCAGTGCACGTGGCTTTGACGAGCATCAGCGCACGAAGCATAAGAAGAAGGACTCCCAGAGGAATGGAAGGCCTGCCAATCGAGACTACGGCATATCTTGTGACATCTGCGGACAGAAGCGCTTCCTCACCCAAGATGCTGTCGACGAACATCAACGCCGAATTCACAAGAAGGACATCCCCACGAACAGACCGAAGAGAGTGGATAGGCGCGATATGCAAAAGCCTGGACACAAGATCCCATGCATCGGCGGAAAATTCATCTGCGGGACTCGATTCAAGAAAGCGTCTCACATGATGGTGCATATCGAAACAGGAAATTGCATCTCTTTTTATTCGAGCAAGAAAACAATTGCGGACAAGTTCAGAGATGATATGGGTCCCGATGCCCATAAATTCTACAACATCGAGAAGAAATACTTCCAATGTCCCGAGTGCAACGGCAGCGAGTTCAAGAATCTGAATACTTTGATCAAACACGCTGAAGATGGTCCTTGCAGCATGGATCCTTTGGATGGTCCTCTATCTGATATTATCGATGCGATCCCTGTCAAAACTATGGCTGAATTTTTGGCTGAACAATACAATCCCAATTTTGACGGTTGGAACGACTCGGACGACGCGGAAGGTTCGGATTACTGGTACGATTCCGACGACTCGGATGAGATGGATGCCTTTTATAGGAATCCGGATCCTTGGGGGAATGGTTTCCAGGGCCACCCTCACTTTCAAGAAGGCTATGACATTGCTTTTTTGGAAAGGCACGGATATTACTGAATATAGGGGTTGAACCTTTTGTTATTGTCTTTCGCTATGTTGATCTAGTTTACAACACATTTTAATATATGCATTGATTCATTATCATCCAGAGCTTGAAAACAAACTCTCCCCAATTTTGAAGTAAAGCTGACGGGTTTTCTGATAGTAACCTCCATAGACAATGTAGCTCGACGATCTTGTTGACGATCGTGGTGATCAATGTCCTCTATGTAGTAGCTCACCATTGGTACGATCACTATGACTTGATCCAAGAAATTTAGTGCACAGGAATGGTTGGGAAGCAGAATGTTCCAACATCTTGGCAGCTGCAAAGCATTGTGTCAACAAGAACAGCATTGCCTAATGCACAACAATCAAGTGAGGTACCTGTCCCAGAAGAATGGTGGCTATGGGATGATCTGAACACCCAGTCTTCCAAGTCGCCGACAGGATATCTAGTCCAGGTCAGAGGGATAACAGATTCTACAGTTTTAGTAGATAGGCAAGTTGGTTCATGTAGACTGGCACTTGGGAATGCAAAATCTGAATATGTTTGCTCAAGGATGTGGAAAGATTGAATCTACCATGTACGGTTGACTAGAAGGTAAGCTCGGCAGAGTGATATCATTGAATCAGCACCTGAAATACCCAAGGTTTGGAACAACAATCGTAATCTTTCCAAGTTCCGCTCACTTTCGACTTTTCTATACACTGCAAAATAGCATAAATTTCTCTTGTTCTCCCCAGGATTACACATGTAGATTCGTGACTTCTCTCTAAACATGCACATCCCATTGTTGCCTCGAAACTCTCAACGAACTCGAAGGAATCCAAGCTGTGTGTAGCTCGAGCCAGACCAAGACTCCTTTGGAGATCAGTGCTGATACTATCAATAGCCTTATACCTGCTCGGTTCCTAATCCTCCTCAGGTCCAGCTCTACTGGTAGTCCTACTCGTTTGGGCTTAGTGAGGATAGCCACGAGACTGATTATAGTATCAAGGAAAGACCTGGCTCAAGGATGATAACATAGTTTCCTACTGATAAAAGAAATCTAAAGGGCGAGTGAGCATTATACTGACTGAAAAGTTGATCGTTATCACAACGTCCTTGAGAGCTACGGAGTTCATGGGACACTCTCGCTTAACCACGAGCCCATATACAGTTCATCAGACCTGCATACCTACCACTGGTAGCCAGGCAGATAGCGACATGTTGCACGGTCATCGCGATGCATAGCGTCTTCTGGGGTATGGACTTCCTCTTTGGCCGTTCCAGCTAAAGGTTGTGTAGCCTATACATCGGACGCTATTTGGATCTGGACAGTAACACATCCGTAGATATTCGCAAATGTGTACTTAATAGAATCGGACACAACATTCTGCTACGTAGACATTGAACGCCGCGTCTGGCAATCGCCTTGGTACCTTCATCAACATGCAGCAAAGACAAAGCCTGGACTTGGGAAACTTTGAGACGTGAAGAATGCTACATCGGATACGCGGGCACCTTTCATTCGCCCACTTGCCCATGACCTATGTACCAATTGTATGGTCTGTTTCTGTATGAGTTCATGTGCAAGTCGTCGAATTCTCATCGTGCAGTGTAGTTCGTATTGACGGCATGTTTGGCGCCCACAGCTGCCGTTATGAAGTCACGGCTCCAGGTCCGAAAAACTTGTTGCATTCATCCATGCTTGAGAATAGCAAAAGGCCAAAGAATATGATTGCGCAAAGTTCGTTCAATTGAAAGGGAACACTACCACCTGCTCACCACGTTATAGCCAGAAGGCATGTGAATAGCGTCTCAGGCCGCAGACTCGTCCAGTTTCAACTCTCCCCAAGTAATAAATATCGCATTATTGGAGGCTGACGAGCGCAGCATGCGGACAACCCAGCCAATAGCCAAGGCGCCAATCTGGGGAAGGTTCAAGATTGGGTACCTTTAGCCGACGACGGGCCAAAAGAGACAACTGATTGCCCGAGTTGGGAGTCGAGACCCATGTCAGAGTCGTATATTGGCTCGATAAAAGACTCAGCTGACTGAATATGTGGCACAGAAACGGGAATGGAAGTGTAATTGTTGCTGCAATCACTTAATAATTACATCGTCATTACCTCGTATGCGTGTCCTGTCAACTCAAAGCAAGTTATATGCATCAGCAGGCACTCAAGGCTTGCACTGCGCATAGCCAAACACAACACTTGGCTCTACGCTTGCAAAGGCTTGTCGAGTGCTGAGCCAGTCACTGTGAGTATGTTCTGGAAGACACAGGCAGATGACAGACAATGACATTGACATTGACAGGTGGGTTTCCCTCGACGGTGGACCCTTTGGACAACTCCGCCCACTCATCCGGGGCCGTCCATTTAGATCCCTGCCGCCCAGACTGCTAACATGAATGTCGTCAGCAGCTGAACAATAAACGGACGTGTCGTAGGGCCGTCCCTGTTCATGATTGAGAGAGTTTCGGGTCATCTTAGATAAAGAGAGGCAGAGCGAGATCACATGCCAGATTACATGCCCAAAGAGAGATGCATCTTAAACAATGTCTCACTTCAGGTCTCAGATAGCGCGAGTCTAAGAATCTTCAATCGAATCCTGAGAGGTCGTCGCAATACGGAAGCAATTCCGTGGTCACAAGTGCCGGTAGAGGCAGAGTAAACGCCGATCCTGTAAAACACCACGATTATGACCGAAATGAAGATGATGAGGTACGCGGAACAAGAACGTCAGATGTGTCGTGTAATGCCAATGACCGCCAGGGTATCATTAGAATCGAACCATGTTGACATGCGCCGTGACTGGGTGGTGGAGGGCAATTTGAGTGGAGGTCCGTCTTTGGCTGACAGTTATCCAGCTGCGAGAGAATCGAACAACGGCCCGAACGCCGCAAATGAGTTGAGAGCAAACCACCATTCCAATTTGCGACACAGTGCTTGGGAAACGAGGCTCCGGTCCATTTCGTCCTCTGTTTTGAGGTACTGTATCTGGACAGCAAACCATTGATTGCCCAAACATGCCGTAGCGCAATAACCTTAACTCATGAAAGTCACAGGGATTGCGGTCCGCCTTGGCCATGAAGATAGGCTTTTATTGAAGACGGCGCGGTGCCAGCCGCCATCATGCATGCTATTTAACGCTCGGCCTCCATCAAGATGACAGTCATGTCAATCGGGTAGACCTGCAGATGTCAATTGTAACCCTCCGGTAGTACTTGGAAATATTTCCTCCGAAACAGAATTGCTTTTTATGTTGCAGATTTCCATGTCGGAGATGTGTTGCAGGTGAATTTGGTCGATGTGGAACATCTTAGAACAAGATACCGGCGTCCAAGACCGTCCCCGCTAAAACCCCCCCAAGTCCAGCACAGGGCAAGCCAAGTCAATATCCTGGGAAAAGGGGCAAGCCTCTAATGGAGGTAATTTGCGTATCCACAGTATCAAGATGATGGTCTTGTTTGGACATCCAATGTAAAAGACAATAACTCCGATAAGGCTTGAGTCGAAGAAAGGAGAAGGGGAAACAGCTGCCAAGAGGTGGAAACACAGAGTTTGATTGCAGATAGTGTAAGTGGGCTTTGGCAAGCTGTTGCGGTGCAACATTCATTGTTGACATTGTGGTTCATGCGGATTGCCTTCGTATTTGTGTCGTTTTGTAGTCGACCCAGAGCCTGTGTTCCCTTCCCCGGTAGACCACAACCCGCTGTTAGCTAGCTACCTTGAATGCCAAGTTTGCAGGATGAGGTGCGTCTCTAAGCGATCCGTTTAGCTCGTAGCTCGTATATTCTGTGGTACCTGAACCGTGCTTCATGGGAGATTGTGTCTTTCTACGAGAAGCATGGAGCAGGCAAGGACCCTGGGAATCCCAGAAGATCGAGAAGCTTAGAGGACTTGCAAGGCAATAGATGGCGCGATGCGCTTCAGCCGAGGTTTAGTGAGACTCCGGGATAAACATGCCTGGGGAAGGGCACTGGCTCAATGTTTAGGGGTCCAGTGTCGTAGCTCAGGGCATCCGTCAGGGGATGGTCTCAGTGAGGGATTCCGACACAGAATGGGACACTGAAAGTTGATGATAACTTCATGTTTGATCGCTTGGAGAATCAGCGAATTCGCACAGTGTTTTCAGGTTCCAAGAACACTGGCAACCCACAGTCGTGACCGTGACCGTGACCGTCTCGTTCTGGCAGCGTGGAGCGTCAACGTGGAGTGTGGAATTGAATTGCTTGCTGGCAAGAAGACCAAGAAACGAGGGAAAAGGGCACCCCCCACACGTCGTCATTTCGCACTCCGTTATTAGCCCCGTTGTCGAATCAAAAGAGGATTGGACGGGGCGTCTGGGCGTTCAACGGACAACGGGCCACCAGTTAGCACCTTAACCAGGGCCAGGGGACATTTCAAGGTACTCACTGACTTTCTCTGTAACTGCAATGAGTGTTTGTAGTATCGTGAATTGTATCAAATAACAAGGTGACGAGAGATGGGATTGAAGGAAGTGAAACAAAAAAGAATGTCAGGATTGCTTCTGTTCGGAATAATCAATCCGGTTACAGAGCCCAGTATGTCTCTAATTAACATCCCGAGATCGCAGAAAGTTCTAGGGTCATTCATTCAACCTTAGAACCGGCAGGTACGTTACAGGCACCCTGCACCGTAGATTGTGTTCTGCCAAACGAGATACTTGAGTGAGAAGTACTCACTTTTTAGCCTGACCAGGCTGTCACCTAAACCCCCTCTGTAATCCCCCCCAACACGAATGCCGTAAACCAACTAGTACTTTCAACCAAGTACTCAATTTACCCGCAAGCCTCGATAGCGCCTGGCACCTGCCAACTGGAGCACCAAAAAGTCCAGGCCAAATCCAACTCACTCACTGGCCTGTGCCCACTGTTCCTTGTCCACTCCCCACGGAACGACGTGACTTCCTCATTTGATTGATGGATGAGGCCTAGGCTTGCTTCGCTGCTTCTCCTTTCCCGCTCGCTCGGCCCTGGTTTTTTTCTCCCCCCATCCTAACGACCTAACCCAACCTATCCCGTCACGCCCTGACCAAGTCGACGACTCGTTCATCATCTTAACCACCACCTTTTCCCTTCCGGCTCTGGTTCTTTTTCCCCTTCTTACCTTTACGGTACCTCTTTCTATTATCCAACTCTCCTCTCGATAATCCCGTCTGCACTGCAGCGGCTTTGGTCACGAAAGCGTCTTCCCGGTCCGTCGTATCATCCCGTCTCGTCACCGACTTCTTGCGATTTTATTCCTCGCACTTTTTCCGTCCCTCCGAGACCCTCGCGTCGTTTATTCCCGACTAGAAGCGGCCCGTGGCGAGTAACCCTTGCGCTTCTTCCCCAACAAAGCGGCAACAGACATTACATTTACGAAGCTTAAACCAATTTTTTGTCTTGGGTGAGTCGAATTTGTCGACGCACAGGATCACGGGCGATATGTCAACGTGTTGCGACGACGAGGGGCTTTGCGAGATTTTGGTGGTGCTTTTTTGATGGATCCTTGTCTTAGGTGGCCGATGCTGCGCATCTTGACGTCGGCCACGGCGGCAAATTTCCTCCACCATCTCCTATTGTCGCCCTTCTTTGTGACATTGTCGTCGCTCTACGCTGCATTCTCCCGTCGCAAACTGTCGTCATCCGGTATCACAGTCACAACAAGCTAACCAGGCATTTTTTCTGGATAGATCCTTCCAGTGCGAAATTTGAGATACCCCGAGCCGAATCGACTGCTGCATCCCGGTTTTCCCCATCCGAACCCGAAAGATCATACAATATGTCCTACTACGACAACCCTCAGTCTCAGTGGTCGTCCTCGACCCAGAACAACTGGGAGCACCAGGGCTCGACTACTCCGGTCCGCGCAGGTACGCCGGGGGGCAAAATACCTCGAAATGGTTCTTTTATTAACCCTCCTGCTCGTTCAGGCGCCAGCGGCCCTCAGCCTCAGGATGACTACGCCTTCTCTTATCAATTTGATGGTACGTGAAACCGTCCTGTGGAATGGTTTGCTGGAATCGATCGCTACTTCAATCCCGTTGCTTGTAGCGATGTGATTTGCATCCTCTATCCCGGACAAGACTTCATCTCGGCAGACAGTGTTGACAAAAGCTGACTAGAAATTGCAGAGGTCGACCGAGCTTACGAGAACTTGCAGAAGTCTGGCAAGGGTTATGGAATGGGTGGCCGCCGTGAGTCTATGATCCAGCGTTCTTTCAATTCCGCCCGAGGCCCTGACACAATCGGGCGCCCCGGTATGGCGAAACGTTGGAATCAACAATACTAACAACGCTCGTTGATAGACTCCCGTGGTTCCCATCACACCCCCGGTTCTCGCCCTCACTCCGTGAACAACTTTGATGATGCCCGCGGCTCTCAGGGACCCAACCTTCAGAACTTCTACGCTAATCAGCGTCACCAACCTTCACGAGGCTCCAACGAGGCAGAGCAGGTCATGCAGGCTAAGAGACGGATGGCAGCTCAACGGGAGCGTGAGCTTCGAAACCTGCACACAGAGCAGCAATATCAGCGAAGTAGGCCTCCCTCTACTGTGTAGCACATTCAACTATCGAAAAGAAACAAGATGGCATATAGAGAAAAATAATGTGGCCATAGGCGGCCGAAAATGTCGTTGGCCCAGACGCCGCTCGTGTTTCTTCCCTTTCAAAAACCTTTTGCACCACATGTAATATTGTCGAGTTTGTTGAGCATGGGCTAACAGCTTTTCTACGTAGCCGTCCTTTCTGAGGTGCCCCTTCCGCCCAACAAGCACATGTCCGAAGAGGAGACGCGAGACTTGATTGCCCGTCAGCGAAGTGCCCTTTATGGTGAGGGACCCTTTGCTGAGAAGGCTGGATATGTCGATGAGACTGGAAACGTCCGCACTGGTGCCCCAGTTCCCAGCGGACCCTCAAGCCTCCGTGGCCCTTCGCCCCTTGCCTTTGACAATGTTGGTCGTGCTCCTCCCACTGGTGAAGCTGGTACTCCTGTCTCTTCTGGTGATGCCCACGGACCCCCCACCGAACCAAACTCGCGCCCTCACAGCACCGTCAGCCCCCAGGCTGCGGGTCCCGCAAACAAGGTCTTTGACAACGCCCAGAGTCGCACCAGCACTTCCAGCCCAACGGGAGGATCTCCTTCCCGAGACCTCACCCCTGGTTCCAAGGCTAACCAGGCCGGCGCTTCGGTAGCTCCTATCGGAACACGACCTTCTGGTACACCTACAAACACTTCGTCCAAGCGATCCACCACTCCCCTCGCTTCTCCTGGTGGCTGGGGACGCGGCAACGGCGTTTGGGGTCAGTCATCTGGTCTGGGTGCTCCTGCTAGTGTCTGGGGTTAGAAAGGTCCAGACAATAATGATAAGGAGTAGCAACATGGTTTGGGATTCGAACGTTGCATTGGGAACGGCGCAGAGGTAAACGCATTGCGGTCAGGATTGGGGACTTGTCTTTGGTAACTCTTTTTATGAGTTGAAGACGGCGCGAACATTAAAGGATACTCAGGTTTGGCGAGAATTGAGTGATGCGGTCAAGATCAAAGGTGTTGAAGGAACGGCATCAACTATGGAGTTGACATTGTTTTTCTCTTTTATGCGGTTGGAGGATACGACCTGGCGGTATAGGAGTTGCATTTGAACATCACAGAGGCGTCAACAGTTCGTCTCTTTATGCTTTGAGGGCAGGAAAAGAGTTTTCGGGTATGAAAATGATGGACAGGATGGAATTTGTTTCGGCTGTCTGGGTGACAGGCTTCGGAGCTTGACGATTCTGGGAGCGACAACTATATACCCAACAGGGCGGTTCTTACGGCGTTTACTCTGCTTACGACGACCGATCAGCTTGCGAAATCGACTACGGCATGTGTTAGCATCATCTGAGCGGCGCGTTCGGAGTACTTCACGATGGAGGCATCTGATTTGTCGGCGTGCATTCCATGGCTATGGAAATGACAGGAAGGGTATTTATGAGGGATCGTTTTACAACACACACGGTTCGGCGATTGACAAGGAGTGTCTTTATATACGACGGAAAAGCGACAAAACGACAAAAAAAGCACAAAAAGGGCATCTTTCGGGGTTCAGGGTGGATAAAGGCTAGGGTGTATTCTCTTTCATGTCTCTCGTTTCTACCGGTTTATGGGGGGTTGGCTTCGGTTTGGGTCTGGTTATAGGGAACGTTTCTTTAAAATTGTTGTTTTCGCAAGGGAATGGAGAAATTGTTTTCTGACTTTGGGGTACGGCTATAGGAGGGTGATGTAGGGACAGTTAATTGTCAATATGACTGGTGATAAGAGTAATACAAGTTTATTACGGGGTTGAATGTTTGTGTCTGTCGATTGAGGTCATAGTCATGCATGAAGTGAGACATACGTACAGACTTGTGAGGTCGAGGGTGTCCTCGAGTTCTTCACAGCTTTAACCGTGGAGCTACAGAGGAGCTAAGAAGATTCTCGAACGATAGATATCAACTAGTTAACCTTATCTCGTGTTTATCTCGCGTTGCAAAAAGCAGTGTTACTCAGAAATGACGAAGGGACCAACAGAATTGCATGTGCGCGTCATGGGAATGTCTCGTCCCTCGCCAAAACCCCCACCTTGAAGCTCATCTCGGGCGTTCAGAACCCCCCAATCTCAGTTTTCGGGGTCCCGACGTGGGGCAATCAAAGAGTCCCGTCTCAGCAGAAGTTCACACATTCATCGACTTGCAGCAATTGAGGGGAATGAATGACGGGTACACTACGTGACGCGACTCTTTTTTGTTTATGTTTTGGTACTTATAGCTCTTTTTACCCCTCCTCAAATAGTTGAATCATTGTTCGTTCTTTTGTAGTTCAATTATACATACTTACAGCGTTGACCATGCCTTCTTTTGACGAGAACAAAGCTTATGTCGAGCAAGAAGAGACCTTCTTTGACGACGGAAGAGAAATTGAGCTTTTGCATTATATCTACGGAAGAGATGATATCGATGAGCTGCGTGATTCACCAGAGCGTGTGCTCCAGGCTATTGATGAGTTTGGTCGCACCAAGAAGTATCTCATGAATGTTGGTGAGGACAAGGGCAAGATTGTAACAGATCTTATCGCTGAAGTGAAGCCCAAAGTCATGGTATACTTCCTCCTTCTTACCTGGATTGAAGAGAAATACTGACAGTTGTAGGTCGAATTGGGCGGCTATGTAGGCTACTCAACCCTCCTCTTCGCCAACGCCGTCCGCAAAGCAGGAGGATCCCACTACTATTCCCTCGAGCGCAACCCCGAATTCGCAGCAGTGATAACATCCCTCCTCGACCTCTCGGGCCTATCCTCCATTGCCCGCGTAATCGTCGGCCCCAGCGACGCCGGCCTCGCACGTCTTCACAAGAACGGCACCATCAGCAAGATCGACCTCATGTTCCTAGACCACTACAAGCCCGCCTACACAACCGACCTGAAACTCTGCGAGCGTCTGGGTCTTGTTGGACCGGGCAGTGTTCTTGCGGCGGATAACGTCATCAAGCCTGGAAACCCGCCGTACCTCGCATATGTAAGGAGCAGTGTGGCTGAGAAGAAGGCGGTTGCGAAGAAGGGCAGTAATGGTGATGCGGAGAAGTTTGCGGATAGGACGGCGAAGCAGTATCTTAAGCGTGAGGGTGAGGAGAAGCTTAATGATGAGGAGGGTGATCCTTGTTTGGTGTATGAGAGTAAATTGGTTAACAGCTTTGAACCAACTGGTGTTCCCGTAAGTCCACTCCCTCATCCCATTGAACATTTTGCTAACTACTCAGGATGCCGTTGAGATTACACGGTGTACAGGTCGCGAAGATTAACTTTACATTCCATAAAGCCAATTCAACAAAGCTTCTTCTGCCTCTCTCAATTACTCGCTCGAATGCCCCTCCTCTGTGAATTGCCCCTCAACACCACGCAATGCCCCTCACAAGACGCTTGTGCGCCTCGGTCCATCATCCAATAAGAGCCACGCCCGGTTAGCTCAATCGGTAGAGCGTGAGACTCTTACGAGTACGCGATCTCAAGGTTGCGGGTTCGACCCCCGCATCGGGCTGTTCCTATATAACGATTTCTAACATCGTGGCATTCTTTTTTTGATGTTTTTGCTTAATGGTGATGTACTGCGTGTTGTTGTCCCAATAGAGTGATGCATGTGGTGATTCACTCCAGCCACTGACATGTTCTTGTAGGCGGGTGAATGTTTGTGGTACAATAAACAGAACTGGCGAACACAATGCTCAATCGGAAGTTCTTACTGTCAAGAACAGTTCTTAACTCATATAGATCTTCATCAATTGCCAGTATTCCCATCATTTGTCGCCTTTGTCCATGCCAGCATCGACATCCAGCTAATGACAGAAGCTCTCACATCCATCCATCCAACAGCTACCATGATCCCGGTAATCTGTCTGAGTTGCAGGAATAGTCATGTCGCCTAGAGTCAAACATCAATCCCATGTGCTAGTGCGAATGCGCGCAAGAGTGATTGACCTCAGCTTCACATGATGGACGCTCAGTTGCGGTCGGTCTACTCTACTGCTTCCTTCGCGCAGCCACATTGCCCTTCGTAGATGTCACGAACAATATGTCCTGAATATCAGGAACACACCTCGTCGCCTTGCGAACACCTACCTGGAACGATATGGAGATCCCTGGGAGATGTGTGTAGCGGACTCTCAACGGCTGTTACAAGTGCATCGTGCATCCTTTCCAAGAACAAGCCGCGGGATCAATGTGTCGATCTGAATACATTCTTTCTTACTAGATTGCTATTTGGCGAGGGCCTCTCGTCTCCGTCGACATTGCTCGTTGACTTCATGGTCCAAAGGGAAAGCTGGGCATGACAGTAGACAATTCGGGGCGCGGAGCAAACAAAGGTAGTCTATGCATTTTAATGACAAACAAACCGAACCGATATACCTAGGTACCTGGCATCTGAGCGATCTCATCATTAATGATAGGTTGTGATGTGGTATCTGCTCAATAAGCGGGTGCGTGCAGATTTGCTGAATCGACAGGAGGCGGAACAACTATTTCGTCACTCATGCTTTGAGGGACTAATTCTTCTGATACCCTAAGGAACCACGATCCTTTGGGGGCACCTTCCTTTGTTATTATTTTGCGACAGCTGATTGCCTGGGTAGGCTCCCTGGCAGTGACAGTGGCAGTGGCAGTGGCAGTGGCAGACAGCTGTCACGGAAGATAAGGGCGGATCATTACTGCATCACACCCTACCATGATAACTTTTTCTCTGTTCTTTTTTTTTTTTTTTTTTCT